>JAOQMM010000002.1:18608292-18626459 GCA_027563515.1 Erythroxylum platyclados
TCCCTACAAAGTATCTTGGGTAGATGAAAATACTATATCGATTACTCAAAAGTGCTTGGTATCTTTCAAAATAGGAATATATGAAGACCCTATTTGGTGTGATATTATTCCTATAAAAATATCTCACATTTTACTTGGTCAACCGTGGCTTTATGATCAAGATGTGCATTTTAGAAAAGTTAACATATACCAGTTTATATTTCATGGAAAAAAAAGGGTACTTTTGAAGCCTGTGAAGGTAGACAAGGTAAAAAAAGCAAAAAAGAAGTAACAAGACGACCTTAAATGCCAAGAGAACACCTCTTAATATAGTTATGGAGAGAGAGTCTGAAGCTTTAGCAAAGAGAAGGAGATTGTGTTTGCAATAATAACGAGGGAAGTAACAAAATAGCCCTCGAAGCACCCCTTACCTTACCAAAAGAAGTGGGTGAACTACTAGCTGATTTTTCAAACATTACACCAGATGATTTCCTGGATGAATTACCTCCTTCACGAGATATTCAACATGCTATTGACTTGGTACCTAGATTTAATCTACCGAATCTTCCAACCTATCACTTAAATCCCATTGAGAATGAAGAGTTGAAGAGAAAGGTGGACGAGTTGCTGAAAAAGGATTTATTCAAGAAAGTCTTATTCCGTGGCAGTTCTAGCGTTATTAACTGCTAAAAAATATAGAATTTGGCGATGTACATCTGTCAACAATAAACAAGATCACAATAAGGTTTAGTTTTCCAATAAATTGCCTTAGCCACTACCTTTACCAAGATAGATTTAAGAAGTTGGTACCATCAAATTAGAATCAAACCTAGAAATGAATGGAAAAACAACTTTCAAGACTAAAGAGGAACTTTATGAATGGTTGGTGATGCCATTTGGACTCTTAAATGCACCTAGCACTTTTTTTATAAAAAAAAGTAATTGATTCATTTAATTAAAAGTATGTAATACAATGTACAACGTGCAAACATATCAAGGGAAGTGACCTAGATAGCCAATAGCAAAATGCTAGTCACGAAGTAAACTAGAAGAGTTTTAGTTTTACAATGGATGAAATTATGTCCCTCATGTCATTTGCTATTACTAGTAATACTAGTAACCTCATCTTTTGGAGAAATTTGTATTTAGCTTCTTCTATTGACCTTTGTGACTCCTATTTGAATATCAAATTGTTCTTGGTCCTCCATATTAGTTGAATGATTGTTACTATCCCTAGAATGAACACCTTCTTGTCCTAATTGGAGCTTAATTTCAGTGCTTTGGCCCAACTGATGATGTGTGGCTAGTCTATTGATGTTGGAGGAATATTAAACATATCCAAGTGAGTTAGCCATATCCCTTTAGAATAAGATTATTCAAAAAATAGATGATTATGGCTTTCTTGTGATAGTCTGCACAACACACATTCTAGATTCTACATCAAACTTGATCTTGCCTCTAGTGTTAAGTTTTTGGAGCACTGCTAGCCATAGGAGGAATGAAATTGATGGTGGAACTGTCGAATCCCAAATTAGCTTCGTCCAAGTAAGTCTCTGTCTAGAATCTTGTAAGTCTCTGACTAGAATCTTGTAGAAGTCTCCTACAATAAGAGGTGGTGAATGACTTGATGGAGTCCTTTGACCATATTATCTGATCATTCATGTTTGTTTGAAGTGTACACTCATTCAACAATTGCATATTGCAGTTGAGCCTTGAGAGCTATGGATTGGCCAGTGCAATTTCCCATTGACTATCATTTGAGCTACTTTAGTTGAGGGGGGAATGATGGATTGTAATGGGTTGAGGTTGTGCAGTTTGTATAATGGACCAATTGAGAGCCAATTGTCATACCAAAAGCTTGTTCCCAAACCATCTCCTATTCTGTGTTTCATATGATCCTGCATGAAGCTTCTAGCTGTTAGGATTCCCTACATTGTGTAAGACATGTTGGTTTTCACCTTGAGGGTTCAGATGCTTTCATTCATTGTGTAAAATTCATTAATCCACTTCACCAATAGGTTGTCTTTAGCTGTGCAGATGAGCCAAAGTCTCTTAGCCAATAATGCTTTAGATCTTATTCTGGTTGAAATTAGACCTATGCCCCCTTCATTCTTGGGAAGATATAGCGTGCTCCACTTTACATTAGGGACCTTAGAGGAGTTTATTAAGCCCTTCCATATGAAGTCTCTTATGATCTTATTTATTCCTTTCAGCACTCCTCGAGGTAGCACCATATGTGATAACTAGTATGTACTTAGCTATTTAGCACACTAATTGATAGTTGGATTCTTCCTCTATAGGAGAGTCATCTGTTACTCCATGCATTGATCCTTCTTTCTATTGAATTGATTAGAGGCTTGCGATCCTTGGAGGTGATTTTCACGAAGGATATGAGAACTAGATTCTTAAAAGGGAGTCCTTCCAGTTTCAATCTTTTAGTTCCAATAATCTAAGATCCTGTATTGCAAGAGAGGTACATTGGTCTTTTGTTATGGTTGTACTCCCCAGTCCTAAGATCTCTTTGAAGGAGTTTAAGGAATTTTTCAAAATGTCGATTGACTTTTTATTTGCTCCACACAACATTAGCAATTTTTTATCCGCTCCACACGACATTAACAAGTCATTAGCAAGGGCAAGTTATGAGATTTTGAGTTCCTTACATCTATAATGGAACTTAAAACCTAGATTCCTGTTGATGTTCAAATTGGTAATTCTGTTCAATATCTCCATTGAAATAGTGAATAGGAATGGGGATAGGGGATCCCCTTGTCCTAATCCCCTTCCTACCTTGAACAAATTAGAGGGTTCACCATTAACTATCACTGTATGAGAGATTGTTGTGAGGCATTGAGTGATCCATTCAATAAACCTTTTAGAGTATCCAAGAGTTTGATGTGCATCCATTATGAATTCCCAGCTTACCATATCAAATGCTTTGGTGAAATCTATTTTCAATGCACAGCTCTTGATGTGTTTATTACTGCAGCAACCCCTGAAGAGTTCTTGAGCTATGCAAATGTTATCACCAATGTTCCTGCCTTTGACATAAGCTACCTGGCTTGGATTGATGAAATATTGTAAAGTTTCCTTGAGTTTGTTAGTTAAACCTTTGACATCACTAATAGATGACATTGCAACATGATATTGGTCAGTATTCCTTCAAGTATTCCGAATTAGAGATTTTGGGAATCAAATTTATGTATGTTTTGTTTAGCTCATGAGACATGCAGTTGTTGTCAAAGAATTCCTGGCCTGTTTTAATGAATAAGGAGCCCGTGATGCTCTAGGAGGATTGAAAGAATCTTGCATTAAAATTCTCTGGACCTAGGGCTTTGTCAGGGTTGAGTAAAAATAGAGTGGATAATCTCTTCAAGTATGACTCCCATGGATAGTTCTTCAATTTGTTGAACTGTAATTGTACCCCTCAAGGTATCTCTGATTTTCAGTGGAATTAAGTTAACATTGCGCCTTCTTCATGTAGCTCAACGAAATCTTACAAATCAGAAGAAAATCTTAACCATGTATGAGTTTGAAACATCATATTCAACACCCTGCCTCTAGAACAATCTTGTCCATAGCAATTTAAGAAAGTAGTTTCTTATAGGTTGTTTATTGAGCTTTTCTATTACAGGAGGGTTTCCCTTTCTTCTTTCATACACCCTTTATAGTAGAGAGAAAAGGGAGCAAAATTGCAAAATTAGGGATTCAATCCTTAATTGCCCAATTTGGGGGTTGAAGAGAGTACGAAGGCCAGTTGGCACGCCACGGTAATTATGGTGGATCTCCCACACCCAAAATAAGTTCATGTCAATATAGATTCATAGAATCTTAATGAAAATTTGTGGTTCCATATATTTGATGTTGGATAAACATGGTTTTTGTAATTTTAAGGTTTTTCAATAATTTGGAAAGTCTTCAAAACTAACCTTTATTTTTGTGTAAACATTAAGGTTTAAAATGACCTTACTTAATATGAAAAAAAAGTACTCATTAAAACATCAAAAATGGTGATTACACAAGCTCTTCCATGAAAAGTAGTTCTAGTATTTTCAAATTTTTATTGTTCGATAGCCATATATTGTTGCATTTATTTTACTCACTTTATATATTGATTTCTCGATCATATTTATTTTTTATAAATTTATTTAACACAATTCTCTAAAGCATTTCAAAGAAAGAGATTGATAGATTTCGAGTGTCAACAAAAATCTTAAGATATTACAAAGACTTTTACCTCTAGGATAGCATAAAGACTCCATATTTAGGCCAACATACAAAACTTTAGATTTAGACCAATAAGAATTTAGATTTAGACCAACATATAAGACTTTAAATTTAGAGCAATTTTTCATCTATCAAAAATCTTGTAGGCACGCATGCTTCAAAGTTACGTTAATTCCTTCAACTCCCTTGTTTAATGAAATGCCTCAAATCCAAGTAAAGCACTTAAATATACTAGTTCCAAGATAAACTTATAGGTCCAAAACGATCCTTGAGCTCTTTGGGAGGTGTTTACGCAACTCTATGTCTTAGCTTCAAAGTCACTTCTTTAGCTCCCGATATTTTTTTCAAGTTATAAAGCTTAAACACATCAACAAGTCATTCCCACCCTCTAAATATTTTTTTATTATTTTTACTATTTCTAGAAAGAAGATTCCTAATCATGAACCTAATTCATAATAGAGAGCAAGGGCTAATGATACATACAATATAAAATCATATAACTTATTTAAACCCCTCATAATTTTTATATAGATAAGATCGTTGTTTTATCAAATTTTATTTGACCATAATAGTATTAAAATAGTCTGCTCAAAAAAAGGTTCAGAAAATATCTATGAAACCCTAATTTTATGTTCTATATGAGAGGTTTGACTCTAGTGTTGAAGCACATCCCAATGTAACTCAACATGGTTTTGATTGTCTTTTCTAATTTTACAGATTTATAATAACGTTAAAAAGACAAAAATTGTTAGCATTATCACATATGCATACGACTAGAAAAATAGTTAAAAATCCAAAATAGAAATCATAATTTGCCATGGTCAAATGAAGTCCCCTCCTTACCTTGTGAGCAGAAAGGACATCCCCTTTATTAGATTGGAGGTCAAGAAGAGTTTTTCCCATTAAACCTGTCTATTGCCACAACAAACAGCAATAAATAAAAGACCAAATGAAGATACAGTTAAGAAAATAATAACTGAAAAGAACATTCAACTGCTATAAAAAAAAAATGAGCCAAATTTATGGAAAACAGCAAATCATCTTATTAAGATGACAACTAATACAGCCAACTCTGATCAAGTCAACTGTCGTTTCATTGGTTTTTCCTCTTTTTTATCTTCGGTTTTATTTCTTCTTCGCTATCCTTAAATATTTCGATGCACGTTTCAATTTCAAAAACAATGCAATGGTATAATTTTTATTTTTTTTGCAGTTTCACCTCATTTTCCCAGAAACCCAATAAAAAAGTGATTGGAGTTTAAATTTCAAAAGGGAAATTAAAGAGAAAAAAGATCATAAAATAGAAAATCAAAATGTAAACCTGAGCATCAACACACTTCAAGTTAAGAATGGTAGAGCCTCTCTTCTGAGCAACATCCAAGTTTCTAGACGCACCCGAGCTGATGGATGTCGATATTTCAGCTTCCTAAGACATCAACAAAAATTTCAAAAAAAAAAACCTAATAACTCAAACCAGATGCTTTGGAGTCGTAAAAGCATAACAATACAAATGATATAAATTGTTGCTGACAAGCTAAATAATGAAGAGGAAATAAATAAATAGATAGATAAAATTCTTGAGAGGGAGAGAGAAGAAAACCTTTTCCAAATCAATTAATGGGGACATGATTGAGACGAATTGTTCCAGAGAAAGTCTAGAGGATTTATTCTGTTTCTTCTCTCCCGCCATCGCCATTCTCTATGAGTGTTTCACTGACCTCTCTCAGTCTCTGATCAGTTAGAATGCAATAATCTATCTTCCGTATATATATAACTCAGAATTTCAATTTTTTAATGAAACTTTTTTTTTTGAAAAATAAATGAATTTAATTAACATAGGCCAAAACACATATTATTAGAAAATAAACAAATGTAAAAAAAATTATTCTCCATCATTTTTGATAAATACATTTATAAAATAGATTATAATATTATTTTCCAAAACAAATATATTTATGGTCAAATTATATTAATTTATAATTTTCATTATTGATGAATAACTTCATTCTTTATTATTAAAAAATACATAACAATAAATTAAGACATGTGCTAAAACAAAATTTATAACAATTTAGTGTAATAAACATAAGTTAAATGTATTAAAAATTTTAATAAATTAAATAGTTAACATAATATTATGTACTTAAGTACCATCATTATATATTCATAATAAAATTTGAAATAATCAACTTCAAAAATTAAAAAAAATATATGTGTATTATAACCACCACGTTTAGTTTCTTGGTTAATGGGAAAACTACAAGTTCCTTTAAAGGAGGGAAACGTTTTAGGCAAAGGGATAATTCATCCCCTGCGTATTCACCATTTATATATAGGTTCTTTGGGAGATGGACTGAAAAATTAGGAAAAGTTACTACTTCATATTCCATTACATATGCAAGAAAATAAGGTATCTCATCTTTCCTTTGTAGATAATAGTTTTATTGTATATAAAAAAAGATTTATAAGTTGGTAATATAATCAATGCAATAGTTTATTGCATTATCTAGACTCAGAATTAACCTTAAATAAAGGCTCCATATACATATCATGTAACAATTATAACCAAGCTAAAACTTTGGCTTCTTTTGCTACTTTAAAACTTGAAAACCCCTTTTCAAATACCTTAAAGTGCTAATCACAACCACCAGACTAATAAATAAGGATTGCAAGCCTCATTTTGTTGTTGTCCAAAGGAGACTTGGGCAATGGAATAACAAAAGTCTCTCTTATGTTGTAAGACTTTAACTAATCTCTATTCTCAACAACATCCATGTGTATTGGAACTCTTATTTAAACTTAACCCAAAGCATAATCAAGGCCAAGAGAGGTATATTAGAAACTTCTTATAGACTAGTGACCCAAACAATGATGCTCATGATAAGTAAGTGGTATGAGGTATGTTTCCCAAAAAAGAAGCAGTATTAGGGATCCATTTTATCAAATATGTCAACAATATGCTCCTACCAAAGAGGATTTGGAAAATATTAATGGACAAAGAATCTTTATGGGTTTAAAGGATCCACACGTATTACATACATGGAGATAACATCTACAACTTTAATCCTCAAGCAAGCTCCTCTTAGACACTATTGCAAATGCTAAAACTTAGAGACAAGTTATGATAGAATGTTGGAAGTATGATTGGGAATGGAAAAGATACCTTTTTTAG
The DNA here is from genome assembly GCA_027563515.1 of Erythroxylum platyclados. Taxonomy (NCBI): domain Eukaryota; kingdom Viridiplantae; phylum Streptophyta; class Magnoliopsida; order Malpighiales; family Erythroxylaceae; genus Erythroxylum; species Erythroxylum platyclados. Next base: position 18,615,668 of record JAOQMM010000002.1, read on the forward strand.
TTTGATAACTCGCATAATTTTGTCCCATTATTCAAACTCCCATTCTTCCAACAACTTGAACACCTACTGCCTAGCCTTGCCAAGGTTAAAGAGGTGGTGAGGGGGAGGGATTAGAGTTGCCATTGTTGAGGTTTTAATGACATCACGTCGTATACTAGTCATAGTCCTAGTATAGACAGGGAAAACAAAATCATTTAGAAAGATAATTACTCATAACTTTTACTAAAAGATAATGTTTAGCTTAATTTAAAATCTCATAAACAAAAGTTAGCTGGTTTAGATTAGTTTAGATTTAGGATTGCAACCGAAAATCAAATTTTATCCTATGGTTGGCAAAAAATAAAAAGAATTTCAAACTAAGGACAATATAGGAGGATTTGAAATCGACAACACATGTTGCTTATGTAACCTAGAACAGGAATCCTTATACCATGTCTTCTTCAAGTGTGAACTATGAGAAATGATCTAAAAAAAGGCTTTGAGTTGCAACAATCTCAATTGTTCAAAAATTAGCTTGGATAATATCATTATATGGATAGGTACGTATAAATTCCAATGAAAAAACACAAGAAGCTATTCAAAATAACACAAACATTTGCACATATTGGATTGGGAAGGAAAGAAATATGATAACATTTCAACAAACTTAGTAGAAATTAATGGGTTGATACTAGGACTAAGAAACTACTTAAGGGAATTATTAATAGTGAAGGTTAACACAATACATCTCAGGCATAAACTATCTATAGCTTGGAAGGTTTAGACATTAGCTAGAATGGTAAGAAAAGGGCCAATGGACATAAAAAGAAGATGCAGAGTAAAAGTAAGGAAATGCCTCATGAAATTACTTTATCTTGACATTGATATAAGAGTAGCTTGTCACACTCACTTAAGCAATAGAAGTATATGAACTCCTATGTCCTCTTTTTGTAACTTTGTTCAAGTTAGGAGCTATTCCTTCAGTTTTATCTAGAATGTTTGTAATGCTAGGTGAACTTTGGTCCCTTTTTGTACTTTTACAGTACTTGGGTTTTTAATACAGTTATTTCATTTTCTAAAAAAAAGACATTCTAATATAATTAGAAAACCACTTCTAATCTAATTAGAACCTACTTTTCCTTAGTTGGAAAACTATATTAAGCTTATTTTCCTTAATTAATAAAGGCGAACATTTTAAGTGTAAATTCCTAGAAAAAGAAGGTCTAGCTTCTCTCTATACTTCTGTCAACTTGCATGCTCCTTCATGAGACCCCTGTGGCCGAAGACCCTTGGTGACCCTACTAGTTGAAGCCTTAAGCTTGTTAGTGTAACCATTTTAGTTTCCTACCTACGCCCTTTCTCTTCACCTCGCCAATCCTCCCATACATTCCTATTAGCTTCATCCTCCTCCTCATGCACTCCCTGGCCTTTCTTTCTCTTGCTACCCTTTTCTCCTAAGATTTCTCCAACTCCTAGCTTGTTTAACTGCCTGTTTTAAGGTGGTGAAAATCTTTGTCAATTTGCCCCTACCTTTCCTTCCTATAGTTGCCTTCTATCATAGTATGCTTTTTAACCATTTCTGGTAACTTGGAGCCATTTGCTATTGTCAGCTAAAATTTTTTCACCCCTCCCTCCCAAACCTGCCACGTCCACCCTCAACTTTGATGCAAATCTAAACTTGCTTTGTTAAAACACACAACACAACTTCCACAATCTTTGGTGGAGGCTTCCACAAGCACTAACACAAGAATAAAGGCTACCTTAGTCTAAAACAAAAGAACATGACTTTAGGTTGTAAGAGGTGCAAAGCTTGACCTCAAACTTCACTACTACCATTCTAGTAAGCAAGATGAAACCTTCATAGTAGCTCCACATAAAGGTACTAAAAGAAGGTGCATCTAGATGGGAAGCAACTCTTATAGGCTTTTTTATAGACAAAAGACCTCCGGATTCGATAATGAAGGCATAGGCACAAGAAAGAAGGAAATAATATAGATTTATTGAGGTCCTAGTTAATGAAGATGATGTCTATATCTAGATCTAACATACAAGCTTAAAGGATAATGGAAGTAGGACGGTAACATCTAAACAAAAAGCCACTCTTTGTCTAAATATGAAGTCTTGGGCTAAGTATAGATGACTTGAAGCAAAGCTAGATTCCCATCTTGCTCAACATTGATAACTTACCCCTGGAGTACTAGACAAACAAGGGGTTTAACTACCTAGAAAGCTACGTAGTCAAGTCAATATGCATTGAAGTAGCAATAACCTCCATAAAGAGGATCAATTATGTAAGAGTTTATATGCTAGTTGACACAATGTTTAAGCTTCCTGGCAGTATTTCTTTGCTTAAATGAGGAGAAGGGGATAAGCTGGTGGAGGATTCAATTAGACTAACTTATGCCTAAAAACCAAATCACAACTCTCCAAAATGTATGTGGATCCTTATAAGAAGAATGTTTAAGAGTAGAGATTACCAAGAACTTATGTGGTCTAAACCTGACATTGTTGAGGTGAAATTGGAACCTGAAGCTCTCATTACTCATACAAGTTTATCAATGGAGAAAACAACAATTGAGGTAAGGAATGGAACCCTAAGCTCCCTCAATATTACTCCAAAATCGGTATCTAACAACTCTAATAATAATGGGATATGCAACAAAGAAGTTATAAATAATGAGGCTACAATATCCAAAGTTATAGAAGGGATAAAGGAACACATCTAAATTTTGTTAAGGAACGTTACTACTCTACACCAATATTAATTGGTGTAATTGCTAAAACCTAAGGCAATTAAGAAAGTCTTGACTAATGATCTAAACTTAGTTCAAGTCAATTAATTTTGAATAGACGCCCAAAGAAAATCTAGAAGGAAGAAGAAGGTAAGTGCTACCTCTCCCTCAAAATGATAATTTCATGGAATGTAAAGGGGATTAGCTACCCCTCTAGGTAGTTAGCTGATGCACATCAAACACACCGGAAAATAAAACCTAACTCTCCACACTAAAATTGAAGTAATGGTGAGTAGTGATCATATCCACGGAGAGTGTATGTGTAACTTTTGTTATGAATGAATCGATGTTTAGGATATGGGGGTTTAGTTGGAATCAATAGACAAAATAAAGTAAAATTGGACTAATGAAAGTAATTCAAACGAATAAGCATACTTAATTGTCTTGTTGTTCTCATAAATTTCTTAGAAACTATTAATGGTAGGTTAATAATAAGCTCTGTTAACCATAGTTTTCCTTTAGGTCATATCTAATCAAAATAAGATCTTTAACTAGATCTAGTTATCAAACAACCTAAAATAAGCTCTCTAGATTTAGCATGACAAGTGTATTATGTCCTAGGAAAACATATTAATCTAGTCAATAATCACACAATCTCGGGCCGTTTAACCCACAAGCTTGAGCCATTTAACCCATGTTATGTCATCCCTAATGATTCACAACCATTAGTTTACCATAAACGAATCAAAGATACAACTATTATGTAATGTATTCTAGATTCTAGTAATGGGTTCATACATAAATGATCTATTGAAAGAGTTTAAATCATTCTTATATGAATACCTAAAACACTAAGCAAAGAATAACACAAACAATTTCTAGAGACAAAATCAACAATATAAGATGAAGAGATGCCCAAATTTGTCTTCGGCTTCGATTTTCCCCTTCAAACTAGAAGGAAGAAGGCTAGCTCTCTATGGATCTCAAAGAGGTACGTATTCTACCCATTTTCGTGCTTTTAAAAAGCTTCATACCTTGTTTGGCTGCTTAAATGTCTATTTATAGCAAAAATTTTGAGAGAAATACGTTTATGTCAAGTTTTGCTAGTTCATGTTTCTACACAGTCGTGTAGGTTGTTGGAAGTGCTAAAATTATCCTAAATGCTTCCAGAGAGTTACATGGTTCTATGCATGGTTGTGTAGCTTGCAGGAACTTCATTTCTTGCATTTTCTTGTCCTATATTCACCCCAATTCATCTCCTTCTTACTCCATAAAGGCAAATAAGATTAGGATGGCTCCAAGGATGCGCTTTTAGCTCATTTTCGCTCATGTGCTTTCAACTTATACCTAAAACCAAATATGAACCAAAATGAGTATCTTAAACTAATCACTAAGTATTAAGGGGTAAATATATAATCAATCAAGCATTCATCAAGTTCCCCCACACTTAGCTTTTAACCATCCTCGGGCAAACCAAAAAATAAAAAATCACAATCCAAAACACTTCCCTCTTTTCCATACTTCCTAAGAATAGATAGTCATGAGAAAAGAGGAAGAACTTTCAAAACCATAGCAAGAACTAAATATTAAATGCCTTTACTCATGATCAATCAACAACTATTCCCTTCAGAAACTAAGCAATCTAGGGGTAGACTTTGACAAGATGGGTTTAAAAATAAGATAGACCTATAGGTACACTCAAACACTATTCATGATCAAGATATTCCATGACTTTGTATATCATTTTAGTTCTCCACCACTAAGATTCACATATATAATCATGAATCAAAGGACTTTTTAAGGTTGTAATGTGGGCAAAGGTTAAGGTGAGCGGTATTTAGATAGTATAGTACGAAAACCATTAAAGCTAGTGAAGCAAGAAAACACTCAATGGAACATCAAGCGTAATAATTAACATTCACTCAAAACTGAGTACCATCAGTTATGATGATGTAAAACTATATTTCACAGCTTAGATTCAAGCCTTTACACCATAAACCACACGAAGTATAAGGATTTAGAAGGAATAACTCACAAAAATTGATGATAAATAATACATTGTAACTATAAAGAGTGACCCTCAAAACAACATCCCCCTCGTGTGCATCATAATCAAATCACCCATTCCATACAACTTTAGGAGGAAAGACTAACATGAATAACTTGCAAAATAAATGAATTTCCTCCTTGATAATTTTATTTATTTTCTATATATTTTTCTTTTTTCTTTTTCTTTTTTCCTTTTTCCTTTTTTTCAAAAAAAATTGAAAGAACTACATCAACAATAGAATTCATTAATGAGAAATGAAATTGCATTCCAACAATTATAACCAACCTGTATATATGCACACCTTTACACTTATGCTCTTATGCATCCACAAACATCAATAATCATAAATGCTCCACTAACTTTAAGGCTTGGTTGAGACAGTTGGTTAGGTTAAAGGCCTAAAATGTGGTTAATGCAAAAAGAAAAGGCTAATAAGGCCCAGTGGGGCTTAACAAAAGGAAAAATTATATCAGTAGGTAGGCTATTTGGCTACTGTAGCTCGTAAAACAAAGAATTCCTATATCATTTTCATGTTAATGCATATGATAAAAATTTAGTCTCAAATAGAAAAAGCAAAGTTAGGATATAAATGTCATGAAGGTCATATATGAACAAAAGACAATGAGACTAATATGGATGTATCAGTCTGAAAAAGCTTAAAATCTCACTGACTTATATTGACCACTAGTCACTACTCTTCTAAAGATAATGTATATTGACTAATCACAAGAGTAAAAGTACATGTCCAAGTTTCCATGAATTCTTCTAGTTAATTCTACTCTCTAATTATGACTATATAGTCCTAGAAGTAATAGAAAAAGAGAAAATGTTTGCTTGTTTGTTTGATTTTTTTTCATTATAATTAATTAACAAATAGGAAACAAAATATATATGAAAAACAAACTCAAAACACGCGTGATAACTAAGATCCCCACCCCCCACACTTAAAACTTACATTTTCCCTAATGCAATATTAAATGTAAGAAATGAAGCATTTAATAAAAACAACAAATGCAAAAATGTAAAAGAATAGGAACAAACTTCCCTTAGGTTACCTCCTAAGTAGCGCCTTTGTTTATTATCATTGGCTCAAATCTATGTTTTCCTCTTCTAGTGATGCCATTTGTGACTTCAAGCATCATCACTTCTACATTCTCCGTTTGGAAGCCTTTATAGTATGAATTCAAGTGATGACCATTCACTTTGAATGTCTTTTCTATTTTTAAACTTTGTATCTCTACTGCATCAAATGGAAAGAAATAAGAAACCATAAAGACCAACCCAATGGGAACGTAACTTATCTCGGAATAATTTGAGTCTGGAATGATATAGATGCACTTTCTGACCCACAAAAAAGCTTTTACTCTAGATCATCTTGTCATGGAAAGCTTTGGTCTTTTCCTTATATATCATTGCATTCTAATAAGAGTCATTCTGCATCACTTTCAGATCTTGCAATTGCAACTTTCTATGCACTCCCGCATCATGTAAATTCATATTGCAGTGCTTTATAGCCTAATACACTTTATGTTACAGCTCCACAGGAATATGATACAGCTTCCCAAACACCAATCTATAAGGGACATACTGATTGGCATCTTATAAATCATGCTATAGGCCCACAGTGCATCTTCTAGCCTTAAACTCTAATCCTTCCTGTTAGGTTGAACTAATTTCTTCAGGATTGACTTGATTTCTCTATTGGATACCTTAGCTTAGCCATTAGTCTGGGGATGGTAGGAGGTGGAAACTTTGTGCATGATGTGGTAATTCTTGGACAACGTTTCCATCACCCTATTATAGAAATGGGTTCCCCTGTCGCTTATGATTGCATTTGGCATCCCAAAATTAGAAAAAGTGTTAGATTTGACAAAAATTGCAACAACTTAGCATCATTAGTTTTGGTGGCTTTAGCTTCCACCCACTTGGAGACATAATCAACGGCAAGTAAAATATAATAAAAGCCAAAAGACAAAGAAAATGGTCCCATAAAATTAATACCCTAAACATACAAAATTTCACAGAAAAGAATGGGAATTAATGACATTTAATTTTTATGGGACAAGTTATATGAACATTGGCACCCGTCGTCTGACTTGCAAAAGATATATTCATCTCTAAACAGTGAAGGCCAGTAAAAACCACTCTCTAAAACTTTATCAGTAATCCTTTTTACTCCAAAGTGTCCTTCGTAATCGTATGAATGGTATAAAGTCAAAATAGAAGACAACTCACTCTTACGAACACACCTTTTTGTGTCTTGATCTACATAATGCCTCTATAGATAAGGATCATCCCACACATAGTACTTGACTTCACTCTTCAATTTATCCCTTTGAGCCTTTAACAAACCTACAAGTAATTTGTTAGTAATTAAAAAATTCATTATAATTGCATACCATAAAGTTGTCAAATCAGTGGAGAATAACTATTCATCTGGAAATGTTTCTCTCAGAGGGATATTATCTTCCTTTCTAATCAAGCAACTGAGATCATCAGCAACCACCTTTTTTATCTCTTATCTTCAAATTAAACTCCTAAAGGAGGAGAATCTATTTGATCAACCTCAGCTTTGCTTTTTGTTCAGTAAGCAGGTACTTCAAAACTGCATGATTAGAGTAAACAATAACCTTAGTACCTGATATGTGCTTAATTGTTTATACATTTACTCCACAACAATTAGTGATTAATGATATGAAATGCTTAAGAAACTCATTTTGGTTCATATTTGGTTTTAGTTACAATTTGGAAGCACAAGAGCTAAAATGAGTTCAAAGCATATTCCTTGAGCCATTCTCTTGATTTCAAACTCATTTGTCTTTGTGAAACAACAAGAAGCTGAATTAGAGTGAAGATGGGACAAGAAAATGTAAGAAATGAAGAAATCGCCATGCAATGCAAGATGCACAGTCGTGCATATACTTGCACGGCCATGTATCTTGGTGATTACATTTTTCTTAGTTTGCATAGCCATGCACAATTTTGAAATTAGATTTGTTTTGATGATGCACAATTGGATGCATGATCGTGCACCCAATCGTGCATCCTCCCAGCCTAATTTCTTTTATAAAGGGACATTTGAGCAGCTAAGAGAAAGAGAATCATTTTTTGGGAATGCGAATGGAGGTAGAGCATTTGCTTAATTAGGTTCTATGGAGGGCTAATCTTCCTTCTTCTAGTTCAGAGGTGAAATCAACGCTAAGGATCACATTTAGGCGTATCTTCATTGTATATTATTGCATCTCTCTCTCTCTTTAAGGATTTTTTAATGTTATTCTATGTTTATTGATTTGGGTATTTATGCACAGATGATCTAAAGGCATTCATTAGATTGTTTTTATGTAAAACTATTGCTAGAATCTCGAATACAATATGTAATAGTTGTATTTTGGATTCATTTATGGCAACGAATGGTGTTGAATCATTAGGGATATGTAACCTAAGTTAAATGACCCTTGCTTGTATGGTTATTACCTAAATTAATCTATTTTCCTAACTCGTAATGCAGTTGTACTATTAAATTTAGAGAGCTTGTTCATATTGTTCGATAGCTAGGTTTAGTTAAAGAGCTTATTTTAACTTAACATGACCTAAGGAAAAAAATGGGGTTAACAGAGCTTGTTGTTAATCTAAAATTAATTGTTTCTAAGAGACGTGTGAGAACAATAAGACAATGAAGTATGTTTGATTGTATGTAGGCTTAGGTTGAACCAAGAGCCGAATTCCAAACTCATTCATCAATTTTCTCATTTTTATGCTATTAAATTTGATTTTTTTATTAGTTCAATTTTACTTTGTTTTGTTATTCAAAACCAACCAAACCCCCCTTAATTTAATTTGTTGTTTACATATAAATATAATTTAGAAAAGTGATTTGATTTAATCTCTGTGAGATCGACGTAGACTTATCACAACTATAGCCTTAAGTTAGTTATTTTTGTTGTAATGTTACGACATAATGTCAACACCCAAATTATGAATAGAATGCTCAACTTAGGGCCCTGACACTTTAACACACAGACCAATCCTCTTGCAAAAGTGGAGATCGGTTTTGGATATAGGCAAGTTAAGCATTGAACATCTTTCTTTATAGGTAAACCTATATGACATACCCTTAGAATACTGGACCACAATAGGGATAAGCCACCTAGCCAGTTATATAAGGAAACCATTGAATATAGATGCTACTATAACAGGAGTTGAACATTTAGGTTATACTAGGTTTTGCATTAATATCAAGATCAACCAAGATTTACAAATTTAAGTCTAACATTGAAACTTAGGGTGAATAATGAGCTAAAAGAATTCAGAGTAAAAGTAAGTTACTAGTGGAAGGCACCCTTGGAATCTTAATATAAAATATACTAGCCCACAAGGAGAGTGTTTAATGATGAGACTATAAAGAGCTCATAGACGTAGGAAATTCCACTAGCCAAGTTGATATTAATAAATTAATAAACAATAACAAGCCTACAGAAGCACTCTTAAAGGAATGAAATAAAGTTCCCTCAAAGGATGGTACTGTGAAACAACCACTTACAACTATTTATAGCATGAAAACCCCTTATAAGCTAATTCAGTAATGCTCAACTTGTGATACTCAAGAAGTTGGAACAATAGAAAAGAGGAGGGAAGGTACAATGTCCACTCCATCCTATAGTTCTCCAATCTAGGGAAGGTACAATGTCCATTCCTAAGGATTTCCAAAAGGTGATCTTTTCAATAAATCCAACTAAGGCCTTGAGTCTAGATGGCTTCAAGGGCTCTTTTTTTAAGAAAACTTAGTGGAAAGCTAGCGAGATGGTGACGAAATGTGCATTGGACTTCTTCATCAAAGGCTCTATGCTTAAAGAACTTAACAAAATATACATAACTCTAGTTCCAAAATTGAAGAAAATAGAAGAGCTTGGGGATTATAGGCCAATATCATGTTGTAACCTAATATATAAAGTAATATCTAAGCTTATTGCCTATAGGTTTAAGGTTGTGCTTGGTTCCACTGTGAGTCCTTATTAAGGAGTATTCATTAAAGGTTGAATTATAAGGGATAACATCATGTAATACTAGGAATTTTTTAGTAACTACCATAACAAGACAAGCCCTAAATGTTGTTCTCTGAAGAGAGATTTTCAAAAGGCATTCAACCATATTAATTAGCCATTCATCTAACATATATTATAAGTATTTAGATTTCCTCTCAATTTTAGGAATTAGATACAATGGTACAGTGTAACCACTTTATTTATTGTACTCTACAATGGTGAACCTACCAAAATCTTTAAAGGAGCAAAGTGACTTCATTAGGCGATCCTCTTTCCCCCTATAAACTCTCTCTATACTTTGAGGTTTTAAACAGGATTTTGATACATAATATTCAAAGACAAGCATATTTTGTCTATCATTATAAATATAGAGAATTAAGCATTATGAGTCTATCATTTGTAGATGACTTACTGTTCCTTAGTCAAGCTAATGAAACCTCCTTAAGGGTATGATAAACAATTAATAGACTGTGTTGTTATTCTCATATTTAGTGTATTTTGCTTATAATTTAAGAGTTTTATATTGCTTTTGGTACTTACTTTATTTCTAGTATGTTTTTAGGTCTAAATTTTCATGAATCAAAAAGAGAAGAATTCAGGTGAAATTGGGGGTAGAAAACAGAATAATTAAAACTATTTTGGAAACATACGCCCGTGTGAGTAACCTAAGGGATCGTGTAAGTGACTATGAACATGTAAAGCTTTAAAAACATTGTTTTTGCCTGTGTGAAGATACACGCCCATATAAATCACATACACAGGCATGGGAAAATGTAAAATTGCAACTTTGAGTTGTTTTTGAAATACACAATGACTCACAAAACCATGTGAATGACCATGTATATCCTAGAAATCCTAATTTTGCAAATGGTAAATATAGAGATTAGATGGAAGAGAAGTAGACAAAATTCAAAACCTAGGATGATGAAAACACATAAATCACTTCAAAGAGATGATATGGAAAAAACTTCCATCAAAGTTTTAAGGGG
>JAOQMM010000002.1:18626559-18650681 GCA_027563515.1 Erythroxylum platyclados
TATGTTAAGCATGTATATGCAATGCGATTCACAAATATGCCTCTCTGAATAGTGGATTCCTATGTGTAGGAATCGGGACACTACATGCATGTAGGGAGTGTGAGCACATGGATCGAAATGAAGAGGCTTTTTTTAGAGAAGTAATTTCCAGCACCAAAGACAACCAACATAAGGAAAGAGATTTGCAGGATAAAGCAATATCATGAAGAATCCCTTTTCGAGTATTGGGAGCATTTCAAGAAGTTGTGATAGATCTAGCAAGTGGTGGAGCACTCTGTGAAAAGAATCCCGTGGAGGCCAAAATTTTAATCGAGCGTATAGCAGCAAACACTCAATAATTTGATATTTTCAATAATCTTTGTTAAGTAAATGAGGATAATAATTCATCCATAGAATATTATTTAGATGAACTAACATCCTTTGTTAGGTAAATTACTGTAGGGCAGGCACAAGTAAAATCTTACAGTAGATATGCAAATGTGAACCATCTAACATATGAGTGTCCAACTCTGCAAGATGGAAACATTGAGTATATAAATGCTATAGGGGGGAATTTTTCCCATCAATACAACCCATGTTCCTAGACTCATAAACCAAGTTGGAGAGATCACCTAAACCTGAGTTATGGAGGGAATAGGCAGCAAAACTACTTTCCATATAGGCCACAAGGTTAACAACAATTTCAATATAGACAATAAGCCTCCTCCTCTAACTCGGGTACATCATTAGAAGATAAAATTAAGTCTCTTACAACTAACACTTTGCAATTTCAATAGGATGTTCAACAGTTTCAGTAGGAGACCAAATCTAAATTTTAGTTGATGAAGTTTAGCATTCAGAATTTGGAGAACCAGGCGATTTAAATGATAGTTGCTATTAACCATTTAAAAGCCCAAAGGGGAGTAAATCTACCATTATAACCTGAGATAAATATGAAGAATGTTAGTGTAATCACCTTGAGGAGTGGTGGGAAGCTTGAGGATCTTGAGAGGACTACACAGAGGATGGCTAGTGAAGAAATTAAGAAGGAGCTTGAATGAGAAAGGAATGTATAATCTAGCTCAAAGGTAAATGTTAAATCCTTGATTATTTTTAAGACTAACCCTCCACCTTTCCCTAGTAGGTTAGCAAGGTTAAACAAGGAGGATAAGGATAAGGAGATCTTAGAGACTTTTCAAAAGGTTGAGGCGAATATACCACTGTTATATGCAATCAAGAAAGTGTCGAGGTATGTAAAATTCCTTAGGGAATTGTGTACTAACAAGCGGAAGTTGAGAGGTAATGAAATGATTAGGATGGGTGAAATTGTTTATACGATTTCTAAAAAGAAAATGCCTCCTAAATCTAAAGACCCAAACATGTTCACCATTCCTTGTAAAATTGGTAACACTATGATTAAATAGGCCATGTTAGACTTAGGAGCATCAATTAATGTTATGCCTCATTTCATTTATGCTTCTTTAAATTTAGGCACGTTGAAAGAAACTAGTGTAATCATACAATTGGTTTATTATACTAACACTTATCCAAATGGGGTGATTGAGGATGTACTTATGTAGGTGAATGAACTACTATTTCCTGCTGATTTTATATGGTAAATATGAATGATGAAACTTCCTATAATCTCATACCTATCTTAGTAGAGAGACCATTTCTTAACATAACCCAAACTAAGATAGATGTTTGTGAAGACACTCTCAAAATGGATTTGATGGAAAAGTTACTCATTTCAATATTTTTGATACATGAAACACCCCCAAGGTGACAATTTTATTTTTATGAATATGATTGACCCTTCAGTATAGGAAGATTATGATTGTCAGTGTACAAATAAACTAAAAGCAGTTTCAACTAAAAAGAAGGCCAAAGCTTTTAATGTCTAGAGGAAAAGCTTTATTGTTGGTCAAAAAATGCTTCTTTATTGGTCTAAATATAAATTTTTTCCACATAAATTACGTCCTTATTGGGTTGTTCCTTTTATGGTTACTAATGTATATCTTAATGGTGCAATATATATTAAGAGTCCAAAAACAAGGAAGACATTGAATATGAGTGGTCATCGATTCAAGCATTACCCTAAAGAATTTCAAGTGGAGAATGCAGAAGTTGTGATCCCTAGAGATCAAAATTTTTTCAGATGATGAGGGAAATATGAAGTCGAGCCAATGACAATAAACAAAGGTGCTACTTGGGAGGCAACCTAAAGGGAGTTTATGCCTCTTCCTTTACATTTTTGCAATTATTGTTTTTATTAAATGCTCTATTTCTTACATTTAATGATACATTAGGGACAATGTAAGTTTTAGGTGTGGGGGTGGAGAACTTGCTGCTTATATGTGTTTTAAGTTCTTTTTAGGTGTTTGTAAGTTCTTTTTGCATGTTAAAAAAATTCTCTATTTTTTTATTACTTCTAAGACTATATAGTTATAATTAGAGAGTAGAATTAACTAGAAAAAAAATGGTAGCAACTTAGGCATGTATTTTTACTCTTGTGATTGGTCAATGTACATTTCTTTTGAAAAGTAGTGACTAGTGGGCGGAAATAAGCTAGTGAGATTTTGAGCCTTTAGACTGACATATCCATATCAGTCTCATTATCTTTTGTTCATGTGTGACTTCATGACACTTACGTCCTGACTTTGCCTTGATTGTCTACTCGAGACCACATTTTTATTACATGCATTAACATGGAAATAATATAGGCATTCTTTATTTTGTAAGCTACATTATCCAAATAGCCTATCTAATGATATGATTTTTACTTTTGTTAAGCCCCTTTAAGCTTTATTAGCCTTTTCTTTTTGTGTTAACCACATTATGAGCCTTTAACCTAACCACATGTCTCACTAAGCCATAAAGCTAATGAAGCATTTGTGATTTTTGGTGTTTATGGATGCACAAGAGAATAAGTGTGGACATATATTCAGGTTGGTTATAGTCGACAGAATGTGATTTTTATGTCTCATCAATAAATCCCATCATTTATGTAGTTTTTTTCAATTTTTGTCTCGATAAAAAAAAAGAAAATGAGAATATAAAATAAAAAGAGAATAAAATAAAAGAAGTTATCAAGGAGAAAATTCATTTTTTTGAAAAGTAATTCATTTTAGTCTTTCCTCTTAAAGTTGTATAGAATGGGTGAATTGATTATGATGTAAATAAGGGAGAATTTGTTGTGAAGGGTCACTTTTTATGTTTACAATGTATTGCTTATCATCAACTTTTGTAAGTGATTCCGTCTAATTACTTGTGCTTTTTGTGATTTTTAGTATGGAGGTTTGAATCTAATTTATGAAACAGAGTTTTTGCATTCATCATAGTTGATGGTATCTAGTTTTGAGTGGAGGTTAATTTTTACACTCGATACTCCATTAAGTGTTTTTCCTACTTCACTAGTTTTGATGGCTTTTAAACTACATGATCCAAATACTTCTCACCTTAACCTTTGGCCCCACAACCTTGAAAAGCCCTTTGACTGCTTTGTTTGATATAGTTAATAAGAGAATAAATCATTGGAATAATAAGAGTTTAACCTATGTAGGGAGACTTTAACTCATTCAATCTATCATAAGAAACTTTCATGTTTACTGGATTTTATGTTTGGAACTTCCTAAAAGTATCACAAAATCTTTAGAGAGGACGATGTTGAACTTTCTCTAGATAAGCAATGCTCACATGAAATCTAATGCCAAAGTTAACTTAATAGACACTGGCTTACCGAAAGATGAAGGGGACTTTGAGTTTTGTCAATGCAAATCTATAATAGAGTACTTCTTACAAAGAGAATATGAAGACTTCTTATTGACAAGGAATATCTATAGGTGCAATAGATCCATTGATAATATTTAAATAATCAGAGTTTATAGGAAATAAAGACAAAAACTAATACCTTATGGACGATGATGCAAATCTTTATGCTTAGGAAAAAGATTTGTTGGGAGATTATATACAAGATCAACAATGGAAAAAGCATATGGCTTTAGTTTAATAAATATAGTGAAAAGGGTCCTTTATTTCTCTTCCCTAAACTATCCCATTCGAGTCTTTAGGGTCAAGGAGCTGATAATAGATAGTGAATAACATATAAAGTTTAAAGGACTCTTATCCATTCAAGAAAATCTTCCTAGATATAGCTCCTATCAACTAACTAATGATTGCATAAGGTGACAAAAACATCCTTCAGGTTTGCTCCCAAACAAATCCTACTATTAAATGTTTAGAAACTCCACACTTAAGGTAAACTAGAGAAACCTAGTATGATTTAGACAATGTCCCTCAATATATCTTTCATATATGGCTTGCGATTAAGAATAGATTAAGCACTTTTGATAGAATAAAGAGCTCCCAAACCACAGGCACAAAATGGAAACTTTATTACATAAATAACAAATTTAGAGATTACCTATTCTTTAAATGTAATTACACCAAAGGATTATAGATGAGAATATAGTTAATATGTAACCATCGTTGTAGTGAGGATGATTGGGAAGAAAGAGTTCATTAGGTTATCAAAAGACAACAATTAAAACTAAAAGATCATAACCTATTCAAAATAGTAACGAGAGCTAATGTATATGTTATTTGGAGAGAAAGAAAGGATATAACCTTCAAGAACAAGAGCCAAAACTAAGAGAGCTTCTATTACAACACTTTAGCTTAGACAAGAGAGAATATTCTTGCTACTATAAGGCAAATCTAGTAGCTCAGGACATACAAGAAGATAGAACTTAGAGGGTTGCTATACAAGGTTACATTATATTCCAATTCTTTACCAAAAAATAAGTTGGTATGATAGGCTAATAAGGGGAAGAAAAGATGCAATGATATCTAGATTAAATAGGAGGATATAGACCAGATCGGACTAATGGGAAGTCATTCGCCTTTATGATTTACAAATTTTTAACTCCTTCAAGAGCCTTTCACCAATACAATTTTCCTTTACTTTTTTAAAAAAGATTATCATCTAATTTGTAAGTTAATACCATTTCAATGGATTTATTGCACTTAAACATTAAGAGAACTATGGATGTGAGATAGCAAATATAAGAGGAATCACCAAAGAATTAGTATAGGTAACATTGCAAAATCTCATTTCCTATGAGGGGGATTTAGGGTTTTAAATATAATTCCCAAAAATTTGATATTATAATTAGCAGATTTCATGTGAGTTGCAAACGTAGTGCTATTTTTTTTGTATATGATTGTGGTATATGCAATATGAATGATGATATTTATAATATTGAGGTCATGTATTTTTGTATAAAAGTAATGAAATTTTTTGTATATAGTGATGGTATTTCTTTATAAGATTGTGGTCTTTTTAATGTGAATTGGTGATATTTATAGTTAACTAAAGGTATCTTTTATATAAAACTAGAGAAAATTTTTATAAAGTAATGATATTTTTTGTAACGAGTGGTGATATATTTTGTATTGAGTAGTGGTATTTTTTATAGGATTATAGTATTTGCAATATGAATCGTGGTATTTACAACTTTGATCAAAGTTTTTTTTTTTTGCAAACTATTGACACTTTTTGTATATAATATTTTTTAATAGAGTTATAACATTTGTAATATAAATAGGTGATACTTACAATATTAACTAAAAGGTATTTTTGTATGTTATGATGATATTTTTTGTATAATATGATATTATTTTTGGTATAATCTAGTAGAATTTTTATATAGCATTGTGGTTTTTTTTTTGTATAGTGTAATAATAATTTTTGTATAATAAAATTGTATTTTTGTATAATATCGTAATATATTAATTTTTATATTTTAGAAACCCACATATACCATATTAGCAGCTCATATGGTGCCATTAATCTACAATTTGAATTTTTTATATTTGAGTGTTTAATGCATAGATTTTAATATTTGTTCCATATTAAAATTTCTCATATTTTTTTCTATCTTACTATATCACCATAACTATTTTTCGTATTTTTATAAACTCAGGATAATATATTGTTGAAAATCTTTATTTGGACAACTGACATTTAGATAGTAAAATTAGAGAGACATAATTGAGTTTGTAATTATTATGTACTTTAATTTTTAAGATTCTAAACAAGTTAAGGTGAACATGAAATAATAATATCTCTATCAGAAAGATTAAAAATATATATATAATAAAAAACACAAAAATAAATTAATAATTCAATTGAAAATTTAATAATGCAAAGGAAAGCTTTTGCATTAGCTTATATGAGGGTTTGTCCAATTGGAAATACGAGGCTCTGCTCTCGCACTCGAAGCTCTCAGGTGATTGGGTTGTTTAGGCTCCTAGTTTATAGTATCTGAGCCTTCGCTCGTAAATGCAGGTCAGACATTGCTGTACCTGTACTCACGTTGCAGACCTACCAAATTTCCATTGATAAGAACCCTAACTTCATCTAAAACTGTTTCTCGACCACATACTCTCCAAAGCAAAACAAGAAAAAAAAAATAGAAAAAGCAATGTGTGGTCTTAAGGTAGTTTCCATCAAAAGGGAAGAGGAATGCGATGACACTGTCTTTTCCAGTGAGCTTGACCATATTCCATTGATTCAACGCCGAAAGCTTTTGCTGGCCAGGAATCGAATTACAACAGCGTGAGATGAAATTTTTGTTCCCTTTATTATTACTTTTTTGTGGCGTTGTTTTTAAACATCAACATTGATTGTAGTGTTTTTTTATGTTTGCAGTTTTCATCATGATGTTGTCAATAACGAAGATGGGAGCTTTAATTCACAGGTAATTCACTGGATTACGTTCATTTGTCTTGTTCTTTACATGGTTTCTTGAATTCATGTGATGCTTTTGTTTCTTTATGCATGAGGTCTTTCATGTGGATAAAATTTCTTGTATTAATTTTGCTTACACGTAGAGTTGGCCAGTTTGGTACTCAGTGTTTCGCCCGACAGTTATGTTAGAAGCATGCTATTAAAGGCATGCTTGATCAAAGGATGGAATGTGTTATTTTCATAAGTAAGTGGAATCTTTTGAGTGATAATTTATGCTATCGTGTGCTGTCATGTGATAGACAGGCCAATAACTCATAAATGGGCCAAAGCTACTTTCCTTAGAAGGCGGATTATCTGATACTTGTTGCCTATTGTTTTTTGCGTCTGAAATATTCAATTTATTAAATCTTCCTGAGATAGGATGCGATGAAATGCTTGATTATTATGTGAATGTTGAAATTGGATGTTTGATATAGTTACTATGTCAATTGTGAAGAGAGGTTTCGTTCCAAACGTATAGTACTTCGAATGGTTGTCTAGAACCTTTTGGCAATTTCACTTTTTTTTTTTTGGTCTAGCACCTTTACCTTACCTTTGCGTTTTCAACAACATATAAATATTTGTTTTGCAGAGCCCTTCTGCTCAAATCATCTGTGAAGCAATAGATCAACACTTGTTACATCAACAAAATCAAGAGAACAAGAATTCCTTAAGTGATGCTGGTAAAAATGAATGTGATACAGGTTTGTACCCTGTTCATTCTGATCAATTTTCAGAAAATGCTACTGGCCAAGACTTGGATATCTCAACGATTTGCATTAGTCGGGGTAGTAAAGTATACACTACTTCAGATCAGGTAATATCTACAATAGTGTTCTGTTAATTTGGTTGAACCGGAGAAAACAATATGATTGCTTGTTACTTTTACCTAAAAGTTGGTGGTCTTGGATAAACAAGCCAAAATAAAGAGAGCTTTACTAATGTCTTGTAGAGATCATTAGATGAAAGGACAAGTGGTTCTGTTGATACTCATCAGCAAGCGGCAAAACTCAATAGCAGTCTCGCCGATGTATTTGCCAATGATCTTGATCACATTACACTTAAGAAGCGGTTAAGCATATTACTTCGAAGGTGATATCGTGCTTTTTGTGATAGCTGTCTCCAGTATTTTATCAGCCCTTATCAAATTTCAATTTGTCTCATTTGGTATCTTAATTTATTTGCTGCTACTAACTATTGTGTTTCTTTCTTAATTTTATTTATTTTAGGAAAATGTTGAAGGCCACACAGCTAGAATTGGAGGTACAAGAGTTCTATCTTGTCTAAGTAATGATCATGGAAGCAAAAATGCATAGATATTGAGCTGATGGAAAAAGATCCCTTCATTTGTTAAAATGCCAAATCTAGGCCCACAGTAAATTCAAGTTTATTATGATTTAATTTGCTAAAATTTCATGCATGCTCCATCATATGTTTATATTTCCATTGTTCTGTACTTCAAAACAGATAGACTGAGTAACAATAAGTAAATTGTCTTTCAAACCACAATGATCAGTGCATCATTGCCTGGATAGGTTAAGTAAGATTGGAAGTCGATGGTTAGCAACATGGCTACAGATAATATGATACTTCAGAATTATGGTTGTCTAAAGTGGTGATACATTGATTTGCAGTTACACTGTTCATTGTATATGATCACAACTTTCTTTTCTCGAAGGATCCTGTTGTATTGCTATTGTATTGAAACAGAGCAATTTCTGCTACTTCTCCTAGGGAAGACCAATGGGGTGGAACTTAGGCCATAGAAGAGATTATTTGCCTCCCAACACAAAAAACCTGCCTTGTTCAAATCAGATGGATTCAGTCAAGGTGAAGACTGAATTGTTGGAAGACAATGAATTGCAGAACTTGGGCAGCAATGAAATAGTTAAGTTATCAAATATTTTACCAATGAAGGTTGAAGTGAATGAACTTTACAAGGACAACAAAGACCATATGCAGTTCAGAGATGGAATAAAGATACAAACAGATGGAGATTTTGAATCTGATATCTTAGGAAGATTTCAATGCTTAAGGAAAGGTGTTCCTTTAAATGTTGAGTGTGATCAAGGTTCTTCTGAAGTTCCAAATCCGATGAAGAGCAGCCGTCCTCGGAAAAGGAACAAGACTGCCACGTAATAAATTTTCTTCATTTCTTTCTCTTCCTCCTAATGGCTTTAATATTAATACGTTTGTTCTTTATGCTCCCTAACCCAAAAACTTCAGTGATTCAGTTGAAACAGCACTGGAAGAAGATGCTCCTGGTCTTTTACAGGTAAAAAAATACGAGTTGTCCTTTCCTTTCTTGAAGAAATATGATAAACTATTTGTCAATGTTGTCAGGCCCTAATTGGTCAAGGTGTAAATGTGCATGAAATTAAGCTTTATGGAGAAACTGAGAATGATGAAGCCATAGATGAATCATTCATTGAAGACAGCTTTGCCGAATTTGAAGTTATAATGTCAAAGGTTGGCAGCTTTGACTTAGACTTTGATTCTATTGATTTATGTTTCTTCTGGTTAGCATAGGACCTATGTAACATTATGTATTTGTTTCATCATTTTCTTGCTCTATGGTTCAACATCGCTAAATGGTTATTGTTTCATATTAGGCATTTACACTAAGGAGCATGTACTGGCCACTGAATATTAGAACAAGAAAATTTTTCTTTGGTAGACGCAATCTATAATTACTGATTTGGAGTCTGGGAGTATTTCTTTCGTATGTTATGGCCAAGCCATGAGTATTTTTCATTGATTTCACTGTGTTTCTACATTTGTCAACAGCTATTTCTTCAACGAAATTCATTTCTTAAGCTTGCTCCTATAAGGTGCGCAAAGGCGTCAAAGCCCACTTATTGCTTGGAATGTCTATTCTCACTCGTGGAGCAGGTAACAAGTTTTTGCCTTTTAGATGGTACGATCTTATGTCTTTAACATTCTCATTATTGATTTTAGTGAAATCTTTTCATCATTGTTCTTTTATTGGTTTTCTTCCTTTAGACACGATATTTGCAATTCCGTAACTGGCCTGCTCAATGGGGTTGGTGTCGAGACCTCCAATCATTTATATTCGTTTTTAAACGCCATAACAGGTATCCTTGCAACAGAATTGTTCTTTATGTTGATTGTTTTGTTCATATGTTCAAGAAAAAAAGAATGACATATAATTCCACTTGAATGCAGAATTGTGTTGGAACGCCCTGAATATGGCTATGCAACTTATTTTTTTGAATTGGTGGATTCTTTGTCCATTAACTGGCAGATCAAGAGACTAGTGACTGTTATGAAACTCACTAACTGTGGCAGGATTTCTTTAATTGAGAACAAAGCTCTATTGGTAATTTCTTGTCTCCTTTGAGTACTTGGTACATAGGTTAAAGCAACTATTGTGGCTGTCTTCCCATGCTGTTGCATTTGTCTTTTTGGCTCAAATACATGTAAAGTGCCTGTGACTTACAATACTATGGGTGTTCATGGGCCAAAATTGAGTATTCGTGAAATCATCGTAGCTGTACACAAGCTTGATGCCAATTGAAAACAGACCATAGTCTTCACAAATCCTGCCAGGTTTACCTTGGGATTTTAATTGAGTTTATTATAAATGGATGATGAGGGGTCAAAAATTAGTTTAGTTTTTTACTTGTTAATTTTTCTTATTAGAAAACAAATTGAAATAATTTTTATTTCAGCTTTTCTGTGTTGGTTTAGGATTTAATTCTATTAGGGATAATAAAACCATATTAGCACAGTATTCAGTTTCCAATAGGGTAATTCAAATTAGAGTCCTTTTTTTAGTAGGATTAGGATTAAGGTGACAAGAGGTTATAGGATTGGATATTTCAATTGTAGAGAAGAGAGAATTTTCTAGTTACAAATTTAAGAGTTGAAGGTGTTAAATTTTAATTCTTAGACACTTCATGTCATTCCTAGTTCTTTGTAAATCCTAGATATAATTTCTATGTGGAGAAGAGAGAATTTTCTGGTAGTCTTTATATAACCTATGTTTGAATTTATTTTATTAATGAACAAAAAATGTTTAAGTGTACTGTGTCTTGTTTAGTTCTTACTTTGAGCATAAAGCTGCATAATGCTTTCCTTTTCCTAATTATTATTCTTTTCAAAATTATAATATCAGAAAAAATACGAAAATAACAAACAAATAATGAAAGAAAACTTCCTAAAATTCAGCCATAATAAGCGTGCAGCCATATTCAGTCCAAACTCAACTACTCTCATGTTCAAGCCATGAAAAGTGTTGTCCCTTGCATTTAGCCCTTGTAATCCAAGTATTAATGCTTTGCGATTATCTCCATGTACTAGACCATTCTTGAAATTCTCCTGCATCATTCTTTGCTTCTTCAAAAGAAGTTGTCCTCAACTCTTTAAGCTTGTCATCCTTAAGATAAGGAGAAAGGTCACCAATGTTAAATGTAGCCGAAACTCCATAATCTCTGGACAAGTCTAGCTTGTAAGCATTTTCTCTTATTCTCTTGAAATATGCAATGGGATGCCCTTGTTGGAGAAGAATAACACCTATTTCCATGTTGCTTACATCACATTCAATGTCAAATAATTCTTTGAAGTCCAAAAGTGCCAAAATCGGAGCATTGCACAATTTGTCTTTGATCAGCTCAAATGTGTGTTGTGAATTACTCACATTCAAACTTACTTTTCTTCAAACACTCGTTAATAGGGGATTGTGCCAAAGTTTTTAATGAATGACTAATAGAAAGAAGCCAACCCATGAAAACTTTGCACTTGAGAAACAGTTGTTGGAGTTGGCTAGCTTCTAATAGCTTCAACCTTAGCTTGATCCATCGAGATTCCCTCATGAGATACAACATATCCAAGGAAAACCACACTTGGAAGTCATGAATGTACACTTCTCCACCTTCCCAAATAGCTTATACTCTCTTAATGTTTCAAATAGCAATCTCAAATGCTCTAATTGTTCTATATCACTTTTAGAGTACACGAGAGTATCATCTAGATAAACAACAATAAATTTTTCAAGGAAAGGATGTAGTACCTCGTAGGCGCATGAAAGTACTCGGTGCATTGGTTAGTCCAAAAGGCATGACCAACCACTCATACAACCCATACTTGGTTTTAAATGTTGTCTTTCATTCATCTCCCTTGCGCATTTGAATTTGTCATATCAATCTTAGAAAACACCTTAGAGCCATGTAACTCGTCGAGCATATCATCATGCCTAGGAAAGGGAAACCTATATTTTATTGTTATATTGTTCACAGCCCTGTTTTTTATGCACATTCTCCACGACTCATCTTTCTCTGGAACTAACAATGTTGGAACGATGAACGAAGACATGCTCTCACAAATGTAACCACAATCTAATATCTCTTACACTTGCCTCTGCAATTCCTTGGCTTCCTTGTGATTCAATCTATAAGTATGCTTATTGGGCAGTAGCGCACCTGACACTTATCCGTTTTGGTGCTCAATCCCTTGAAAAGGAGGCAAACCCAATGGTTAAACTTCGGAAAGCACATGAAAATTTTCCCAACAGCTGTTGCAAATCTGGATGAATTCATATGGCCTCCATCCCTTTAGCTTCCTTTAAAACCAATGAAAAAGCCTCCTTACATTCTCCCAAATCCCTTCAAAATTCAGTTATATTAACAACTAGCAACTCCTTGCTTTGTTTGCTTTCTTCTACATTGTAAATTTTAGAAGATGGTAACGGCAACAAAGTGATTCATTTTGCATCCTTCTCAATCGAATAGGAATTTCTAAATCCATCATGATTTACCCTCTTATAATATTGCCATGGTCGCCCAAGAAGGATATGGCATTCATCCATTGGAATTACATCACAAAGAACCTTTTCCTTGTGCACGTTTCCAATCGAAAATGCCACAACCTGTTTAGTTGCCTTTAAATCGTTCCCCTTGTTTATCTATCTCAAGGAGTACGGTCTAAGATGCTTCTTAGTAGACAAGTTCAGTTTCTCAACTAAATAAGTTGAGGCAATGAGTACAACTTTCACCATCCACAATTAAATTGCAAAGCTTACGATTAACTATGCATCATGTATGGAAAAGTTGCGCATGTTGTTGTGCATCCAAGGGGACACTTCCAACCTTTAGGACACGTCTAATCATCAAAAGACTCCCTTTCCTCGTTGGCTTCCACTTTCGAATCTTTGACAACTTCATCCTTAGTGTCTCCTTCTTGTGGGGCAGCATGGAGTTGTCTTGAGGTTTCTTCCTTAACCTCTTGCATCTCTTGAATCGTCAAGACTTGCTTGTAGGGCACTCATGTTGATAATGCCTAAACCCTTGACTCTTGAAGCGTTAACGCTTGATCTTTTCTTATGGCTGATGCTAGACATTCACTTTTTCTTTGCTGTTGGTCTCTTTCTTTTTGCCAAAATTAGCCCCTTGTGAACTCAAACCTACCTTTTCTTTTGCACTAGTTCTGCTTACATTAGTCACAGATTTGCTTTAGAAGTTAGTATAGCCTTTAACAACGTTTTACTAATGGGCCTCTTCTTTTGTTAAGATCGAGAGGCCTATTAGTAAAACTTAAGAGCAAGGTACACGCCTCCTTAAAAGTGCTATAACTCAAAACCTCCCCATGATTTGCGATGGAAGGCTTCAAACCTCCAATCAAGCATGCTATACGTTGTGTCTTCTTCCCCTCCACATCACAAAAGTAAGGCCAACTTCACAAATTCTCTAATATACTCTTCCACATTCAAGTTTTCTTCTTTGAGCTTGGTGAGATGTATATAGAGATCTTTTTCATATTCTCAAGGACGGAACTTCCACCTCATATGTTTCTAAAGTATTTCCCATGAGCCTAATTTTTCCTTACCTTCTCTTATGCATTTAGCCTTTAGATTCTCATACCAAATACCTGCAAACTTATTGAGTTTGAAAATTGCCACCTTGAACTTCTTGTCATCAAATCCTTTGTACTTGAGGATCCTTTAAATTTTCCACAACCACTTGAGGAAGTCTTCAGGGTCTAAACTCCCATCAAAATTTGGGAGTTCAAATTTGGTCTAAACTCAACTACTTTCCCGTTCAGCTCATGAAATGTATTGTCCCTTGCTTTTAGCCCATGTAATCCAAGTATCAATGTTTCATGATTATCTCCATGTACTATTCTTAAATGCTCGTGCATCACTGTGCTTCTTATTCAATTGTAGGAAGCTATCCTCTTTTCCTCCTGCATCAATGCAACTCTTTTACGAACAAGCTTCCTGTCTATTGATGTTATCCTCATCTCTAAGTCATACACTTGATTTTGCATCTTCTAGATAACAAAAGTAATTTACAAATTTTATCGGTTGGCTTTCATGGGTTAATCTGTGATCTTGATAAGGAGTCAATAATGTTGTTGTTCAAGTTTGACATTTACATATGATATCAAACTTTGATAATCATTAGTTTATTCTCTAACTTAACTATTTTTTGAGTATGTCATTAAGGTATTAAATTGGTCCAAATTTCAACTTTACCAGATCAATTGAAGATAGGAATTCAGTGATTTAAAAGGTGTTTTCTTGTCATGTATTTTGGGCTTGATTCTTGGTGTATGTTACATTTCAGATTCTTGTTCTTTCATTCATCATAATTTAATCTTCTGAAGATGAAGATACTGTTTATTGTATTATGAGTATCTGTTCAATAAACCTTGCTGAGCTAATTTTAGACATTGGTAAATGTTTGGATCTCAAATGAAACTTGCCTTCTTTTGTGCAGATATTTTGATGTGTTTGATTTTTCTAGTTTTTTTTCCACTGCTTCTATGTTTTGAAGCTGTGAAAATATGAGAAAGAGGATTTGCAATTTGTAACCTTATATAATTAAATAATGAATGGAAAATTCTTAATAGCCTATAAAACATGAATTCCAATAGAATCTCAGTCCTAGCAGATGGTGAATTGGTCACTAAGACAGACTCAAGAAATTATTGGACGGTATTATTTTCTTCTTCTAAGCTGCTGTTGTGGCGGTTTACACTGAAACTAGTATTCTTGGACTGTTTGAGCAATTAACGAAGCTTTGTACTTCACCTGTTTAATCACATGGTTGTATCTTTTTTCTGAAGGGTTAATTAACAATCTTATGTTCTCTGCTTTCTTCTTCCTGATTTACTTCTATCTGTACATGGTAAACTCTGTTAGACTGGCTTTTTCTCTTTCTTTTTTGATTGAAAAAGATACAAAATAATAGAGTGGCCCTTTTCATGAAGATCAAGGACGAGATGCATTTACAATTTCAAACTCAAGAGATCAACCCTGTATAATTGGGGGAGGGAGATGCCATTTTCGTTTGATTACATTAATCTTCTGGCTTGTGTCTTTCATCAAGCCCTCATTTATTTAATTTTTACTTTTTGCTTCTCATATGTTTGATTGTGCATATGGTCGAAGATTGGACAAGACTTGAGCGAAGGGGAAGCAAAGGTATTAATGCGGTATGGTTGGATACCCAATAGTGGCATAGCAACAATGCTCAACTACCGCGATAGAGTTGTCCATGATAGGAAGAGTGAAAAAGACCGCTCGGAGTGGAGACTAAAGATAGGTAAGCTACTGATGAATGGCTATAATGGTGGAATTATTGCTTCAACTAATCTCCTCTAATATTGTTGAATATAAAAACAGTAGCCAGATTAAAACGGGGTGTTTAGCACCCCCTTGATATGTATAAACACGTGCAACCTACTTTCCTTGTGAGGTCTCATGCTCTCATTGTCCTTATTTACATGGTTATTTGGCCATGACGCATTTTTGTAACATATAAAACGTTTGCATAAACCTTTGTTTGATATTCGTTAATTTTTTGTCTCCATCAATTGAGTGATGATTGTTAGTGATATTTTTGGATTATGATATGACATTATGATTCCGTATGGGGCTTCATTAATAGGTTGCCTTGGAAACTTTCCCACTTAGTACAAAGTAGTAGGAAAACTTATGTTTGTATTATTATGTATTGGAATTATTTTATTGGAAGAAAAATGTCAATTTCGCCAAATGAAATGAAGAAGAAACTTTTATACATAGATGGGTTAATTATAGACAGCTGAATTGTTGAACCTCTTCATAGTATGTGTTATATGCTTTTTTCTTACACGGAAATTTGTAGTTCTTGTTTTAGAGTTACAGCTTGGTCCAATTTATAAAGGCACTCAAGTTTGGTCCCAAATTCGATTGAGATGGCTAACAACCTAACTCCTAACCTGACCCAACTCTCATCCTGACTTGACGCCTAAAACCTTCCAAAACTCATCAAATTTGTCATTTTAGTGAGGCATAGGTTTTTTAATGTTTTTCTCTCATATTTAGCTTAAATTTTTAAACATGTCAGTACTAAGTTCCATTTTTTTTTACATTATACTTTTTTTAAAATTTTAAATTTTAAATTTTAAATTTTTACTTTTTCTTTTTTCTTTTTTGTGGGTTATTCGAAAACAACCTCTTTATTAGTTAAGGTAAAATTGTATACTATTAAACCTTTTCAAATATTACATTTTAGTGAAATTTTTACTGGATTGTTATTATTATTGGCTATTTTTAAACTCAATTCTAGATAGGAAATTTATAGTAGAGGAAGAAAAGGTAATCAATACTAAACCCCACAAGAGCTTAAACCCTCCATAGCTAAAATGAAAATTCAAATCTAACCTTTAAAAGTAAAATCAATACTAAACCCCACAAAAGCTTAAACCCTCCAAAGCTAAAATGAAAATTCAATCTAACCGTTAAAAGTAAAATTTTCATGGTTTGTATGAGAAGAATCTAAACTAACAATACAGATGACAAATCCACAATAATCAAAGAAGATTTTATGCAGAAAGAGTGGACTAATGTTGTTATGGAAATTGAAGTTCTTGACATGATATGCATTTTAAAATGTTAAGAAAGTTAAGTAAAGAGAGATATTAGATAATAAAAAAAACTAAGAAAGTTAAAGAGAGAATTTGAAACCTTAAAATAGATAAAGAATAAAAAAGGTTGACTGTGTACTAAACTTAAATAGAGAGACAATTGTTGGTTGGTGGTAAGGGGTTGGTGACAACAACTGAACAAAGTTGTAATTTTGTTCAATTGTTAGTTTAGGTTTTGTTTACTTATACAAAATGATGTCGTTTAATATGTGAGAAGTTTGGGTTTTGGGTCAAGGTAAACTGGTCGTAAGGTCCAAGCCTTTTGAGTAATTAATTGTTGATAGTGGGGAGTTAAAAATTTATCCTCAAAAGACTTATTGAGATTTATCAATTACATCAAAAGGGTTGTTATTAGGAAATATAATTACTTTTAATTATTTAATCAATATTTTACATTGATCCAAATTAAATTGTTTAACGTTCATCCCATTGTTGTGTCCAAGAGAAAGCTTTGTCTATATGACATTTTCTTCTAGAAGACTATATTAATCATTTTTTACTTTAAGTCTCAAACTTTTTGGTATTTTTTTAAATTACTTATGATTTCTATTATATCATTTAGTTGATCTAATTAAAATGATTTTTCATATGTTATTATTTAAGGTATAGTTTTAAAAGTTTAAAAAACTAGAATTAACCACTAATTGATTTATTCTATTAATTTGACTTGGTCTAATTATGCATTACAAATAATCATAATGCCTAGAGACCTGAATCAGGCCTTTGAGGCTTAAAGTCATTTCCCCATACTTACAAAATCAAGACTTAAGTCTAGGTCTTTAATGATTAAGATTTAAATCCAAATTTTTGTATTAATTTAGAAAACATGATTCTAAAGAAACTAATTCCAAAAACAAAATTCCCTTTAAATTATCTATAATACACAAATAATTTTGAACACAACTTTTTCTACAAAACATAATTTTGAAGCTTTGTTTCTAACCCCCGGTCAAACTTGATCTTATATTGATTTTCTTGTGGGGCCTCTCTTTTAGGCTTGCTTTGATGAATCCTCTAATTATCTATTAATGGAACTTTATGATCATGAAGATCCTCCCACTCATGCATGACTAGAAATAGGTTAAGATAAAAGAGACTAAATTAATTATAATGGGACCTAGGCATCAGTTTGAAATAAAACATAAACTAAATAAACCAACGACACTATCTAAACAAATATTACACGCAAATAGGCCAATAATTGTTAAAAATAACATAATGTGCTATAGGTCGAGGTGTAAACAAAATAAGAACGAGCCTAATTAACAATCTAAATGCTCTTTTGGACTTGATCAACCAAATAACCAAAGTTATGTTACGTAGAATGGTTAGGTTTTTTTAATTTCTATTAAAATTAAATACCTCAACTATAATTAAATTTAAACTCCGATTATAATTGATTTAATTTTAATAAAATCAAATATCTCATGTTTGATCCCTAAAATTTTTCAAATTTTATTATTAAATCCAATTTAATTGAAATTGATTTTTCTCATAAACAGTTCTTTATGTATGACCCATTAGGTTTCTCATATATTGATAATGATTATAAATTACAATCCTAATTCATAATTAGAATCAAATCTTAATTCTCTAATTAAATAATTTATAATCATAGATTAAGATTAACGTCTAGCATCATGTCACAACCACCCAAATATTAGGAATGTCAAAGTAGTTTGACTTAACCTGTCTATGTATGGTAATTATGAATAATTAAATTATTTCATCATCCAATGTTTCAATTGGACAAAGTATGGATATAACATCTACTCTTTTGTATCCAATCATGTTCATTCTTGCTAATTAGTAATTGCTTTATAATTGATATTTGAAAACACTTTTTCAAATGTCAATTCATTCTGACCAAACAATTTCATAAATCACTACTAATCAAGAATAGTAGATCATTCTCTCTAATTACTTTAGAGTGATGAATCCTTTATTGACTTACTTAACTTTAGAGTGATGAATCCTTCTGACTTACTTAACTATCTTCATATGATTCATACTGCATCCAAGTACTACCGACTGAATTATCCTAGGACAGTCCATAAGTAACATCAAAACACAGTAATTCCCACATATGATACCTTGATAATCTTAAGTCTAAAGATCAATTATACAACCATTATTATGAAGAAATCTACAAACACATAAGTAAAATTTCATTTGGGACCATCATAGTCGGGCAGTTCAGTAAACTTATCTCTAATAAGCATCTACACATCAGTTTAAGTATCTCCATACTTTAATTTATAAGATCAATTATTTTCTTCATAAGAAAGAAACAAAACGTGTGCTAGTTTTACTGTTTTATCAATATCCTATCTTGATAAAATTACAACTAGGAACATTTAGGAATAATACATAAATGTAAATTGAATCTCATAATTATGATCTCATCACAATTTCAAGTACATTGTAGTTATTCAATGATTTTACCTTTAGTATTAAAACATCAAATATAATTAACTTAATACATAAAGATAATTTATGCCTTTTATTAATTAAATAATAACGTCATACATTAAAATTGCAACCAATCGATTGACTGCAAGGATATAAACTAACACAAGATCCTTGGTAAGTAATTGAACTCCCTGAAATCTGGTTGTTAGTGTATTTTGCTTCTCCACCTTTTGATCCCCACTTGCTCTAGTTTGTTCTTCTTTCCTAATCTCTTGTTTATTCGTCAAACTAATGCTGTGGCTCACCATTAAATGGACCTATCCCTGGGATGTGTATTATTTTAGATTACAACTCAACAACCCCTTTAGTGTGAGCAAATATGTGTTGTAATATGTTTCTGCCCGTCGCTCCTTTGATGTTATAAATTGCTTCTCATTTTGTATGAAGTGTTACCCTGAGGGGACTATGAGCTTCCCCTATTTAACATATGGTTCATGTTCCCTTCAGGCTCTAAAATCCCATCCCATCGCTATCCCACAACTACATTT
Organism: Erythroxylum platyclados; assembly: GCA_027563515.1. Classification (NCBI taxonomy): domain Eukaryota; kingdom Viridiplantae; phylum Streptophyta; class Magnoliopsida; order Malpighiales; family Erythroxylaceae; genus Erythroxylum; species Erythroxylum platyclados. The sequence continues at coordinate 18,646,219 of JAOQMM010000002.1, forward strand.
TGTTTGTAGCTAATAACACAATAAGAAATAAAAGATGAAGTTTAAAAGCACTCTTAAAACTAAATATTTCTATTGTTTAAAAAAGAGAAAATAAGGTGTAACTAAAAGAAAATAGAAATATACTTTTTGCTATCTCAAATATAAATATGTATACAGATTATGGAATGATATAGTGTACAAAATTATGCCAAAATAAAACTTTTTAAGAAACTCTAAATAAAATTATGATTTAGACCTAAGATTGATGTTAAATATTTAAATTTTATATTAAAAATTAAATTATGTCAAAACTTATATATATATATATATAGCCAATATAAGTAAATAAAAAATATGTCTAAGATATCATGATCAAGCTAATTAGGTCTTAAAAAAGGGATCCTCTTTGTCCTCTAAGTCGAGTCAAACAATTGACCTAATACTTATCGGTTAAACCCCGTGGGAGCTAAATATAAGTATGGAGATTTTGGTATCAGATGAAACAAGACATGGAACTCATGAGCACGGAAACTTCACTTCCAGGATTGAGTTATAGGCCCTGTTTGGCAATCAGCTGATTGCATTAGCTGTTAGCTGATTCTATCAGCGGTTAGCTAATAGCTGATTATATTAGTTGATTTAACCAGCAGATAATATCAGTTGTTTATTAAAGATATTTGGTAAAATTAACTGTTTAGTATTAGCTGTTTATGTGTAAAATGACTTATAAGAGCATGACTTAAAAAAATTTATAATAACATGAGTATTATATTTTAATACTTTTTTGAATATTTTCATAAGAATTTAAATTTTAGATATTTAATTTTAAAAAAATGTTTATAAATCTATTAAAAAATATATAACATATAATAATAATAATAATGATAATGATGATATTGATGAGTACTTCCTTTTTCTCCTTTCTCAATCTTAAATTAATGATAGATACTTAACATAGACCCAAAATTAATAATTATTGCACAAAAATAGAAAAACTTCATCAATAATTACCTATGCAGCTTATAAGATTGGGAAGAGGCAACAAAGAAAAAAATATATTTTTGGTTCATTTTGGTCTTAGAATCCAAGAGAGAAGCACAGATACTCATTTGAGTTTGCAAAGAATTTAAATTTAATAAATTCACAGTGGGTATATAGACTACACATTGCTCCACTTTGCTGTCTATGGGTTTTGAAGAGGGCACAATCTATCATTTATAATAAGCTGAAGCAAAAAGCTACTTCTCTTGAGCTTTTTAAAAATCAGCTGATTGGGTTCAATCAGCCAACCCAATCCGCTGATTACCAAACATTAAAGACAGGTGATCAAACAAGATCAATCAGCTAAATTTATTCAACCAGCTATTTTTTGGCTGATCAGCCAATAACCAAACATCGCCATAATGTAGTTGGGGTAGCAACTTGTGCAATTCGTCCGGCTATGACAAACCAATCTCCTTCACTCTGGAAAGAACAAAAGAAAACAGAAAGAAAGGAGAAGTCGTTGCTCTATCTGCTTCTTCCTTCAAAAAAAGCATATTTTTTCTTTGTAAGAATTTTGAGATTTAGGATGAGCTAACTCATCCCATTGATAAGCTTTGCGTTACTAACAACACTGGGAAGGTCTTGCCTTTGTATTTTCTTGAGATTATATTGCTTATAAAAAAATTACTCAGATCCAAAGTTTCGCCTTTTTATGCATTTCTTGGCAATAGAAATAGACATTTTATTATTTACAATAAAATCAATAACAATTTAGTGAAAATTTCGCTGATACGTGAGATCTGAGAAGGCTATAATTGGTAGAGATATTATTTTCGATAGAGTCGCATTAAATATATATATATATGTAAAATATATACATATATATTAAAATAATAAGTAATAATAATTAAAAATAAAATAGATAGAAAAGATATTAGTACTAAATAAAAATAAATAAATGCATATAAATAAAAATATAAAAATAAGTAATAAAATAAATAATACAATAAATATTAAATAAGTAATTCAACACACAAACAAGAAAGAAGACAAATAAATAAATAAAATAAACAAGTCATTATAAAAAATGTTTAGATTAGGTAAGGAAATGTTTAGACTAAATAATTAAGAGGGAAGTATTACATATTAAATTTTTAGGCTAAACATAAGACATAAGATTCAAAGGGAAAGACTTAGAAGACTTATGTAAAAGAAAATGACCTCTTTATGTAAGATCCTATACCATATCCTAGTATGTCAAAGTTTTCTATTGAGGGTCATATCCTCTGTAAGTTCTAGCAAAGCCATAACATTCCTGATCACCTCTTCTCAGTTCTTTTTAGGCCTTTCTCTTTTTCTCTTACAGTCCCTAAGTGCAATGTTCTCCTATCTTCTCACTGAAGTATCAAAATGTCTCCTCTTAACATATCTGAACTATCTAAGCCTTATCTCTCTTAATTTTTCATCAATATTAGCCACACTTATTTGTCTCTTACAATTGTACTCCTAACCTTTTCATTTTGATTCTAGTTTCCTCAAAACCATTTCCTAATTAAGTTAATTAGTTAAATTAATATTTTTTTGCAATCAATTGATTTCTAGTTTCATATAATACTCTTTTTTAAGTAATAAAAAGTTGTATTAAATATGGATAATTATAATCAATTATCTAAGATAATGTGAGGGCATACACTAGTGCAAAGGAAAAATTTTCCTTATCACCCGTTATTTACAAGGAAGCAAAATACATGTTATAAAAAGATACCTAAAAATGGTGTTGTGTCTCTTAGCCATTGAGAATTCAAACAAAAATATGAGGGTCTACTCTTTAGACTTCCTCATTCGATGTTCCAGCAGCTTCTTATCTGATGACTGAGAAGTATGATTTGCATACGCGCTCTAAGATGGATTCTAATTTGATCCAGGAAAGATTAAATTAAGGCATTGACCGATCGCTCTTGGTCATTGAATACTCTTCCATTCCTTTCATTCCAGATCACTATTTCCAGGTAAGAAATTCCTATATGGAATAATCACTTTGCATCATTAGATATATAGTAACTGATTTTATTACCTTACAATCTCCATGAATTCATCTTTGGTGTTTCCATTAATCCATTTCTGCCATATCTCTTTCAAAGCCCTAAAGGAATTGGGACATTGAAAGAATATATGTATGATCGATTCTTCATTGGACTTGCATATACGATTAGGAATGCATAGAAACCTCTAGAATTTATCGTTGGTAGGGAGTCTTCTCTTTATTAGTAGCCACATATATATTGATGATCTTGGTTGAATGTGATTGGACCAGATCATAGTATTGCCAATCAACCTTTGGTTGAACCACCCACCATAATAGTCTAGATGACTTATTTAAGAAAGCATGTTCATTTTTCCAAGGATGAGCGATGTGTTCAATAAGAACTCCAGTAGATTGCTATATTGGATAGAACTAATGAGCACTTCTTTCCTCTGAAGTGCTATATTAACAGTAATGTTTAACTGGAATTTGTTCTTTAATTATGTTAAAGTTGGAAGGCAATTCAAAGGGCCATAGGGTGACCAATTATCAAACCAGAATTAGGTTTCAAAGCTGTCTCCTATTGAATGAGTAATTTGTTGTCTCAAGTTTGTCTTAATCCATATATCTTTGATATAATGTAGGATGCAATTTCAGGACATTTTATTGCCCATAAACTTTGTCCTTTTAGTTGATGTCTTTGAGTCTAACTATTCTAGGGCTAGGAATTCTCTAAAATTAGCCTCTATATTATTTTGGATAGGAAATTGAGATTGATCACTTTTAATAGAGTAACCACACCTTTACTCCTTTGGGAGGCAAGCTTCCTTTCGCTTAACCTTAGCTTATGCCTTTCTCTCCCTGTTTCCTACCCACAAAAAGCTTTTGAGCATTTTTCTATTGATTTTATGACCATAGAAGGTAGAGTAAGGTGTGAGGCCCAATACACAATTATAACATTGAGTACAAATAAGATTAGTTGTAGTCTTCAAGCTATAGATAATGACTTGGAAGACCAAAATTTTATTCTGTTCTCAGCGTTCTCCATCATAGTTTTAAATTCAGTATAAGACAGCCTAGAGGAGGAGATATGAATGCCCAGATAAGTGAGAGGAAGTTGGAGAGACTTGAGGCCAGTGATGTGTGAGAACCAATTGGCATTTTGCACACTAGGAGATAAGTAAATTCCACTTTTTTTACATCTTAACTTGTTGTCCTGATATACTATAGAAAGCCCCCATACCATTCACCAGGGTCATTATTGTAGTTGTTAACTTTTGAAAGGAGGAATAGATCATCTACATAGTTTAGATATACAATAATGCACTTCCTATATTTGGAGTGATATTTGAAATTTCTAGCTCTCTCAATCACTCTGATCAGCAATTTATTTAGGACTTCATCTCCTTTTTCTAAACCAAACTCATAAACTTCATCTTCTTCTAATGCCAATAAATCTACGAAGTGTATTTGTTTC
>JAOQMM010000002.1:18653083-18667111 GCA_027563515.1 Erythroxylum platyclados
ATGTATAATTATGGTGATGTCATCATAATATAGGGATAAAAAAGTCCTTTTGAATTCTAAGCTGCAGTCAAAGGGGGGGAATTCTATATTCAACTAATAGGAACTACGGAGGTTAAGAACCATTGACTGCAGGTCCAACGTACCGAATACCAACTCGAACTAAATGTTGTTTCCTCTCAATATTTCAATGCACCAATCAAGCAACAAGTTCATTTTAGTTTTTTGGGGTTTGAAAAAAAAAAAAGTGACATCTGATTACTATTCATGGCTATGGTATTTTGTTTTATCATAGTAATTCATCACATCTCAGAGCAGTCCAGGAGGGGCAAAACTGTGTGATGGGACCAAATGTATCACCGATTGGGATGAGGACTAGAGAATCAAAAGGTGATAAGCTTTATTTTGTCAAGCACCATTGTTTAGATAACTCACTAAGGGATTGTAAGAATAACGGTCTAAAATGTTTTGGGTCCTTAGAATTGGCACATCCCTGCTGCAAGAATAAAATAAAAGATGAATCTACCAACACAATTACCTCATTGGCTTCATCCAGAGCACTGGTAGATTCATCCAATAGAACAAGCTTGGGTTTTGAAAGCAGTAAACGAGCGAATGCAAGACGTTGCTGCTCTCCAAGGGAAAGAACACTGGACCACTCATGCATGGAATCTAGACTACCGAAACGGGATAGGATATAGCCCAGACGGACATTCTCTAAAGCCTGTATTAGATCACTAGTTGTTGGCTTACTAAGCTTTCCAGTCACATTTTCTGCGTAGGGCCTCCGCATTAAGAATTGAACTGAACCTGCAAAGTAGAAGTATTAGCTGTTACTTCTGCTTCAAGTTTTCACTTTCATGTAGCCATGAAGACACCCAATAAATCAGATGTAGAGAATCCCAAAATTACAATAGCAAAGACAAGAAGCAACCAACTATGAGCAACCAGGATCATTAATTTCATTACACAAGCCGGTAAAAATAAATAAATAAAGGAAACATTCAAGTTATAATCTGCCAACTTAAGATCACGTACAGATTATCAATCTTGGGAAGTCCAGGCTTTCCCTCTTTGGTAGCTTGGCATATATCAAAAGCAAAGATGAATTCCTTAGATTTCGTCTCAACAAGACAATTACTGAAACCACGTCTTCTTAAGGGAAACAGAGTACACACTCAGATGGGTAGCTTGCTTTTGATAGCAACTAACAGAAACAGCCATTGGCGTTGCATCTTTATTGGATTTGTCGTACATAGTATAAAAAGTCCTTACATAGAGGGATAACAAATATTTAATTACAAGAACAATTTTTAATAGATTATCTATGATATTCTATTCTAGAAAGATATACATAATACTCTATACATCAAATATCAAATGTCATCTCTAACACTCTCTTTCTATTTCATCTTACATACGAATTTTGCAAACAGTCCAGAACAGTCCTTTTGGATCACGGACACTTGTTTTGGTTATCTTTTGTTCTTTCCAGTTTTGTTTGTCTGTTAATTGTCTGTTTTTGACTTTTTTTTCCCTTCTTTTTTACTAAAGACAAGAAATAAAACCCTAATTTACAATAGTGGCTGAAGACCCAATTATCCATAGAAGAGTGGTCTTCATGAAAATGGCATTGTCAACAGAGACGTGTGTAAGTTTGTGGAAAAATGCTATATGAAACAGAGGAGATAGAGTGTAGCTTCAACACAATGGTAATAAGCTTAAGGCTTTCCTCTTTTCATCACAACTGTAGAATTGGATCTGACAGGATAGACGCCGCTCATCCAAAGATGTAGAAATTTTAATGCAAATTTAGTTCATTTTTATAGGTAAGGCATTTTCCTTTTCAACTAAATGAATAGAGTGATGCAAAAGAACTTAAAGTCTATAAAAGAAATAAAAAAGGAAAGATTAGTCAACCACAAACTTTAATTTGATAGGATGAGAATTGGAAATTGAGCTGACATCAAATATAAGGGCTAAAATTTAGATTGTATTAGGATTCCTTATTAGATAGGATGTCGTATATGTTAGTCTATTTTAGATATGCTATCCTAGTTGTATAGGTCTAATAGAATTTCTATTATAATAGGATTTAAATTAGGAACCTTTTCCTACTAGAATAAGAGTTCTAAGAACTATATATATGTGTGTGTGTGTGTGTATTCAACTCTTCATGAAGAATAAACAATCAGAGATTTTTCTACAAATTTGAGTTTTCAGCTAGAAGGTATGATATTTTCTTCTAAGAGTGATTCTTAGACCCTAGGAGTGATTCCTAGTTTCCTACTCTTTACTATTTATGTTCCTTACTAAATTCCACCTATCTTAAACCTAAATTTCAACCATAATAAACCTTGAAATTCTAAGCCTAAATTTCTAGCAATCAAACCTTAAAATTCCAAATATGCAAAGTCTGAAATTTCAGCATTCCTAGCCAAAATCTAACCCTGAAACATGATATCCCAGTAACCTAATATCAGCCATATTTCCTAATTTGTAATTTTTAGCTACTAATTAATAATTCTTCTTTTTTTCCTACATCATACTGTTTGCTAGAAACCATCAATCCTGGAATATTAGCTCTAAAAGTGGCAACTACAATGAAAAAAAGTCATATTTGGATAACTTACTCATTGATTCAGAACCACCCGACTCAGAATCTTCATCAACAACCCATGTAGGATAAAGCAATTGTTGGCGAAGAGTTCCTAAAACCATATACGGCTTTTGAGGCAGGAAAAATACACCCCTGCGCTTTCTACTGATGGGTGTTTCAAGTTCTTCCGCTTTAGAACTCTTACTACTGACTTCATGACCATTCAATTGTGCAGATAGTGATGGCTGAGGATCATCTCCATGATCCAGATAGAAAGTTACTTTTCCTTTCCCAAAATTCCAAAGACCAGCCAGGGCCCTTAATAAAGAAGTCTTACCGCTCCCACTAGGTCCCATTACCTGTTAGACAACAGTATGAACATCATCTTTACTCGTCACAAGCATACCACCTCACTATGTACAAAACAATAAGATTCAATTATAAACAACATATTAAGCATTGAAAAAAGGATAGCTGCAATAATAGTATACTAACCAGCAAATGATCTTGCTTATTGATCACCAATGACAAATCCTGAATCAATGACGACTTACTTGGTGTCAGTAGAGTTAAGTTCTCTATATCCAGCAATTTCTTATAGTTGTCCATCAGGATGGACCCATTAGTGGAATCCAACACAAGTGAACTTTTGCTGTTGCAATATGTAAGGTTAATTTTTTCTGACGAGTTAGAGAGAAATTCGGAACTGCCACTATCGAGAATATCATCAAATTCACCTGCATATATGAATTGATAAAGTCAAAAGAAAAGTTCACATGCAAAGGCATCTTAACTCATTAAGGATCTTCTTGTTTAATTTCCATAAGATGTTCAAAAAATCACGAATAGAATGCATAGTATGGATCAAAGACAGGCATAAATCTACAAAAAAAAAAAACAACAGGCAAAAAATAATGGACAAATAAAGAAACAACATAGACACATCGCTCTTATAATGGAGGTAAAAAAAATTGGGAATCTTCATTTCTGATATCATCAAGACCAATAGAACTTGAAAATGTTGATGTTGAAGATTCTATGATATACTATTTTAGTATTAAATTTTTCTCCTAGAAAAAAAAGATATTAAAAATAAAATGTCTTGTATAACTTGAATAAGGTAGCAACAAGAAGACAGGCTAGAAAATCATATTTCTCAAGTAGATGTATGAGAACCATGAGGACATAATATCAAACATTGCAAGGATTGATGAAGCATCTTGAAATAAGTGAGTGCAGCTCCTTGCCAGTATTATTAATTCACTATTAAAAAATAATTAATCAATTGCAAGGAAGACAATGTGCATAATTGTTGCAAATACATATGAAATTTCTATATAGACTGTACTTAGTCAAAGTATCTCCTCTAATGTTGACATCAATTCAAAGAAAACTTATTCTTAAGGACGGGCTTTGATGTGGAAATTTACCTAATCGATCAATGACAGCTGAAAAGGCACTTATGGCTTGAAATTGGTACACAATGAGGGAAAAATCTCCAAGAATATGGTTAAAAGCTGAAACTGATTGATTGATAACACCAAACTCTATCTTTCCTGAGAAATACATAGGAGCAACAACAGCGGCAGGAAGAATCTGAATTAGGTACCGATAGCCATTGGTGAAGAACTCCAAATTTCTAGAAGAAATCAATAATTGCTGAAGAAAAACAAACATGAGTAAGCAAGTATCAGATGATAGAACATAAAAGTTAAATTGTAATAAAGTACATCAGCAGATGCTTCTTCTTCTTGATTATCACTGCACATCAATGATTAAACAAATTAAAGTTATTAATAAATCCCTTTTTCTTCTTTATCTTCCTCTTTGAAACTTCAGGAGATGTCCTAAGAGAAGAGATATCAAAGAAAACGAACAAGTTACTTCAGATGACTTCCAAAATAAAGAAGAAAAAAAATATTTCATGCTGATTCTGACTTGATAACCAATTATGACAGAAAAATCAATCCAAGAGTGTTGATGGTTAAATACAAAGCAGAAGCTAAGATGTTCCGAAGATTATGTTTCATCAGTTCCAAGGGATAGTCTGCCTAAAACCTATGATACAAAAGACTTTCCTCCTTGATAAGAGCAATTTCAGCTAATTTTCAACTACAAAAGGATAGGAAATAAACTGACTAAATCAAGCAGGGAAGTCAACTTAAATTCAAGTTGGTCATGGGGAAAAGATCTTACGGTCAAATTTTCAAAAGCATTTTGGAAGCGCTGCAGTAGAAGATGCATTTCACTTTCTTCACCACTGTAGAAAGCAATGGACTCTGCATTTTCCCTCACTCGGACAAGCCCATAACGAAAATCTGCTTCTTTTTTCTCTTGCAAGAAATTGAGAGTGACCAAACCCTGAAATCAAAGGTATAGAAGTGATCATTGATAAAACTGCACAAGTTCACCGAGAAACAAAGAAAAAAGACAAATATAAGTGGAGAAAAAGAAATCTACCCGTCCAAGAAAAACACTAATAGCAGTTCCACCAAGAGAGTAAGCAAGAAGAACCACAAAAAGGGGAGGATAGATACCATACAAGATGCTACTAAAAGATATCAAGTCAACAGCAGCATTAAAAAGAGTCAAAGAGAAGGCAAGTGCAGTGGAAGTGAAAGAACTTAGATCATCAACAATGCGTTGATCAGGATTATCAATAATAGATTGGGACTGAATTTTGTAAAAGGTCTGGTTGTTGAGATAGCGTTCCATGTAGTACTTGGTCATCCAAGACCTCCACCTCAAGGAAAGAGTGTCTTTAGCATAGTCTCTTAGAACAAAGAACTGAAAAACAATAAATGACAACAAAAAAAGTGGTTATATAGAAAGTTTGAGAAATAAGCATACATATATATGCGTGTGCGTGTGTGTTTGCTTACGGGGATTCCTCCGGCAAAGGCTCCGAGGTAGTACAAAAGTTGCTTTGTGAACTGATCTTGGTCCTTGTCTTCGATGGAACAACACAAACACAAAACAAAAAGCATAAAACTATGAAAATATTTATAAAAAAAAAAAAGAAAAAGAAGAGAGGGTAGTTAAGTTAAAAATTACTGGCAAGAGCATTGAAGAAGTCGCGGCCAAGGTAATTGAAGCCAACACTAATGGCGGTGGTGGACAAAGTGAGGGCGAAGACTGCGGCCAAACGGAGTCTGGCTTGGAGCTTGTCATCCGAAGAGAACCAATAGGGTGCTGCTACTTTCCAGAATCTGCTATACAATTCTCTAATTCTGAGATTTCTTCTTTCTCCGTCCTTTTCATCTTCTTTTCCATTTCTATTATTATTATTATTATCTTCTTCAGCCTCCTCCTACTCATTTTGGGAAAAAGAAAGGCTAAATTTAAGTAACAGAGGGAGTATGAATAGAATGAATATATAAAAGAGGGGAAAGAAAGAGCAAAACCTGACGCGGGAAAGATGATGATGATGATGAAGAAGAAGAAGAAGAAGAAGAATTTGCAGCAGCACAGTATCTGAAGAGGAATTTAGTTTTATTACTAAGAATGTTGTTGTTGGTGGTATTGATGAGAGGAGGATTAGTTAATTTATTTCTCCTTCTCGGGCCAACACTCGACATAGCTGCTGCTGATGTAGTTGGAGACGGAGCATGAAGAAAATTGGGAGTCGGAGTCGCAGGATAGCATCTCCAGTGATGATGAGTTGCATTAGCAAATGCAACCGATGAGGCGCAAGTAGTAGTTTCTACCCTCATTCCTCTTTTCTTTTTGTTTTACTTTTGTATACGATACGAAACAAACACTTTCAATCTTCCTTACTCTCTTATGGAATATGAATAACCATTTTTTCTCCTCTCTCGATCGACTTCCCGTTTCCTTGTCCCAGCCATACAAATATACGTTCACTCCACCGCCGTATTCCTCTTTTATTTTTGGGTGATCCATGTGGTGCCACGCCTCCTGGCTTGGTTAACTGCCTTTCTATAATACATACCAGGGCATGCTATTAGAAATTTAACGTGATCATTAATCCTTTTTGTGTTAGGACATACAAAAATGTGTTCTCCGTACACATTCACAGTTCGATGACTATACAATCCATCTCCACGTCCACCTCGTCGGTGAATACAATCAGCCTCGCTTGCATAAAATTCCCCTTATAATATAAGCCTTTCCCCCTCCCCCTACACATTTTGGGAAAAGGAAAGGCTAAATTTAAGTAACAGATACAAAACATTTTGCACATCCGACAAAATTAAGTAGCTAAACTTACAAAAGCCTGCAAAAAGATAAGTCCTTTTTAAACAACTCAACCACTTCATTGCATTCATTTTGCTATTTAGTCATATTATACATGTCTTCTGATGCATTCACCAAAAAGTTTTAAAGAGTTAGAAGGGAAGGCTGAATCTTTCATCCATTGTACAAATAAAACTATTTGGATATTTCAAGCATCGCCTTCGTCATCATCTTCGTCGCTAGAAATGGATGCTACTTGTGATGCTGCAATAGCCATGACCTCCCCTGGGGGAGGGTGGTCGAATTTGCACGTTGCACCGTACTTGCAAGCACCAGTCTTCATATAATATGGACAATGAACAGCACCCTGCCAAAACAATTTAATTTGTATAGGGCTTATGCAAGGAAAAAATGGCCAGCCAAAATGGTGCAGAACTAGAAAACAACACATTGTTGTGAATAGCAGACGCAACATAAGTAGTTAGAAAATGATAGTTACATGTTTTATTTACAGACCATTAAGACTTCGGTTGTTGTAGCTTTCACTCTTCAACAAAAGAGCAATGAGGTGCTGCAGAAACAAAAGGACTACTAGCAGGCAAACACTTTTCTTGAAAATCAAGTAAATAAGATGATTTTAGAAGTTTCCATTATGACCGAAAGAGGAAATTCCATCAATGCATTGATGACCAGCAGGTTAAGGCACAAGCTTCTAAGCTACCAATCTTCTTCTTGGCCACATATTAATCTCATTTATGGAGCCTTTCTGTTCCCTAACAATTAAAGAGGGAGGGATGTAGGGGCCTCCACACAAACCTTACCACAAATCCCAGTCAAACCTATAACATATGCCTTAGCTCTTGATTAAGGAAACTAAACCACGTGAACAACAGCTTAAAGTTCAAGAAGACGGTAAAGAAACAACCCAGAATAGAAAATGCTAGGAAAAACCATTACTTCTGATTTAAAGGATTTGTATATTTATATGCAAGCAACAGTTCTTACCTCTCTCCTCGGCAATCCAGCAAGGGTTAGCTTCACATTTTGATGTTGAGGTGGCTTTGCAATCGATTCTGACCTATCAATAGGATGATGAAACTTGCACCGTTCCCCAAACTTACAAACACCAGTCTTCATGTAGTACTAAACATGAAAGCAGAGCAACAAAGGCACATGTCACTACAGATGCCATGGTAAATATTAAGGAGGGGGGGAAAAAGGCTTTCCTAACAGAGCGGAAATTAAGAGCACATCCCATAAATCGGCAGAATAAGTTGTTTTATTGCCACTAAGGACCAACAATTATATTGCATAATCACTAGAAGTTCGAATTACTAGGAAAACATATTTTGTAAAACCCGTATTTACAGAATTCAAGTCATAATAAGAGCAATGCAAGAACAAATGTTGAAACAAGATTGAACATGATATACATACTTCGCATTCTGTACGTCCAGGTCGTTGGGGATAAATTGTAGCTCCTAGGCCTAGCTGGACACAAGAAATAAATAAAAAGCATTAGAACTAGATAAGAATGGTTTATTAAAATGATGGCCACCTGAATAAGCTCTAGTGTAAGATCAAAACTCGCCAGTCATGTTGAAGTTCCAATTCAATAGAAATAAGATTCAAAGCTGACAAAAAATAAGCTTACAAATTATGATGGAAAGCAAAAACTCATTCAGAAATCACTTTAAAACTATGAGTTACGAACTGTCAATAATACCATACACAGATAATACACATTTGAAAATAACACAATTAGACATATAACCATAGAAGAATGAAATCATAATGTTGAATTGCGATCTAGATCTCTTTCCCCAACTAACTAACACTTTAGGCTTCCATTCTACCAAATATTAGGAAGCAAGTCAAAGACATACCATACTCATGGTTAATAAATTTCATGTCAGAAATCTCCAAAAGTTCAATAAAACAAAAACAACTGATAAAGAAACAAATAAATGATTCACAGCTTACCATTGGTTGAGCCAATCTGGGGTCAATTTGCTGATACATAGTTACAGCTGGGTTAATTCCAATGCTTAAACTAGTACCAGCAGGGGCAAGAATGGGATTGCTTATTGCTGCAACAGGAGGATTGATTGCTGTAAAGAAAATACCAAAAATGTTTTATATAAAAGCACCTGAGTTTCGAGGACCTGATAAAAGAGACCATTATAATTAGGCATTTTAAGATGAAAATAGAAGTCTATGCATACCAAGTCTATCAGGATGATTGTATCGGCAAGTGGCCCCATACTTGCAACTGGTTATGAGAAAGGGAATAACTTATGATCGTGAATAACTTATGATTTTCAATTTAGTCGTAAATTTTCTGAACAAGAAAATCTCACCTGCCCGTTTTCAGGTAGAAAGGACAATCCAGTTCGCCCTGTTTGGAATTAAGACTTGTTATCAAGAGAAGCATGGGTACAGGGACATAATAATACTTACTAAATTGACCATGGAAAAGGGACAAAATAACAGGAGATTATCCACCAAAATAGATGAAAAAAGAAAAAAAAATACTTATATACATATGAAAAAAAAGAAATATTTTATTGAAGAATCATCCAGAGTCCGCTCTTAAAAAGAATCTATTGCTCCTCTCATCAAAAACCAATATCCGCCAGTTCATAACTTTAGAAGCAGTACATCAACACAGCATGATTCAAAAGCAAATGAATAGCAGAACTTACAACACTACACAATCAAGCGATAGGCTATTTCCATATAGTACATACTGAAAGAAACTCCATTCATTAAATTTCAAAATCTAATTAATATTAACCATTTCGTAAAGCACATAATTTTAGTAACATATGAATCCAACAACGACATAAGACCGTCAGAAAAAACCTGATTTCAGAATGAAGTAAGAAGCTACTACTAGATTTTCCACAAATCTGCCCTAACCAACAAGTAATAACTGAACTGCATCTCCCGCATCCCCATCTACAAGGCTCAAATTTGAACCACATTATTAAAGGAAACTAGAAGCAAAGGCAAGAGTGCACACTAACATTTTCTTCAAAACTCTTCATGATATGGCGATTACACACGTCTTCCCTTCTTTAATTATATTTAGTATACAGTTACTCTATTTTGGACTTGTAACATTTTCAACTAACTTGCAACTAAATTTAAGCTTCAACGACCTAGGACAACCACCATTTATCAGTCCGGTTACTAACTACTTTTGAAACAAAAAGCTTTGATGGACTGAAATAATGCATAACTAAGGAAATCAATGGCTGATAGTAAATTTTATCGATCAATTCAGTAAAACTACATCACCGATCTTATAGGAACTCCTTTGGAATTATAATATACAGTTGTTGACAATGAAGCAGAATCTTATAGTAAATGTTATCAGTCAATTCAGTAAAACTACATCACCGGTCTTATAGGAAGTCCTTTGGAATTATAATATACAGCTGTTGACAATGAAGCAGAATCTTTGACCATATTAACATCTCCAAATGATACTAAACTCTCGACTTCTGATCCAGTCCACTCTTGGCTACCATTCTTTTGTCCGGCTGATGGTATCCAGATATCTCTTGGGTGATGGAATTTGCACGTGGAACCAAATTTGCATTTCCCAGTCTTCATGTAAAACTATTTAACATAATATATGAATGAAAAACATTTCACAAAATAGTATTGCTTCCTTGGATAATAGAAGAGTAGTATCTTACAGCACATGGGGGCTCGGAGGGCCTCTCTGGAAAAACAGAAACATCCTTACTTTCTGAGGCATCCTGAAACCACGCAAATCACAAATAACCTTATTGAGAGTGATAGCTACCAGACAAAGATCCGTATGAAGCAATTGATGAAATTGGAACATACCAAAGTCAAATTCTCTTTCGGATGATTAAACTTGCATTTCAAACCATACTTGCATCTTTGAGTTTTCAAGAAGTACTGCACCGATGGTTGTGCCGTGACTTAGAATAGTTTAAACATGGAAAAGTAGCAAAGTCCAAAAGTTACTTACTGGACAATCAGGTTCTCCTGGTCTCTCAGGAAGATTGTCACCACTAGAAAAAACTGGAACCTATATAAGCGACACAATATGAAACTTAAGCCATAACACACAGTCCTCAATATTCATATAGAATAACGGAAGAACTTTGATGTGCATAAAACATCTTCTAACAGCAAAAACATAATGAATAACGCTGCATAGACTTGTGAGCAAAAGCATCAGTAGTAACAATGGCAACTCAAATGTTTCAACAGTGTTGGAATCAAGGGAATAGAAAAGGCCAGTGAACCAATTCCAATCTACCGGTATTGAAACAAGTCTATGTCTGTGAGAATCCAAAATGAGGAAAGTACTGATGATCTTCAAGCAAACAGCTCGGTAATACATGTTAGATGGGACATTCAAGCGAACTACCAGATAATTTCTTAGAATGATAGCGAGAATGTCATTTCCAGTAAACAAATATGCAAGATATGTCACATTACATAGATAAACATACAAACATAGATACAGATATCTACAGCATTTCCATCAAATTTAAAACATTAAGCAATAGACAAACCAAACAGAACTCTCTTTCAAGCAAGCAATGCAAGAGCACTTAATTGGTACTTTGACCTAATCTAATCCTCGCTGCTACTGGTTGCAACTTGAATAGCTTAGAAATCAGATATACTACACAAAGAACTAACTGAAGAAGAATCTAGGGAAGCCACAATCTGATTCTACGTCCAAAATTAAGTTATCAGTATATAGTTGATTAATGAAATAGAAACTCTTCAGATTCCGTTGATAGAAATGGCCATAAAACAACAATGCAGTATACCATATAGCACAACTTGTATTAGATAACACCATTATCATTTCAAATACACTACGGACTTTGACCATGTGGATAATTTCCATAAGATTCAGCACACAAGTAACTTCTCTTATCTGATCCACATTAACATCATACCAAACGGTTTTATAAGAGTAAGTTATTGGAAAGATGTTGAGGAGAAAAATAAAAAAATGCATACAGAACAGTCATATATGCATAAATAAAATAATTATAAGCTAAGCAAACAATTAGGCATTGTTGTTAACTTAATATTATACACAAGAACCACAAAGTAATAAAACAGTCACCAAGTTCTCAAAATAGGACCCTTTGGAACTCTAAAATTAAATTAATTGTTATATCAACATAGACAGAGAAACTTCTTACACAAGCTAATCTGCAGTACCATGTGTGTTCCTTATACCATAGTGTAAAGAAAAGCACGGCATGTGCCTTCTAATAGTTTCACGACAAAATCAAATTGGTTTGTTATAGACAACCCATTTAGTAGAGGACACCTTATGTGAAAAATATCCAAAACAACTAACAAGAACAACTACTGACATATTTAACTTCGATGGGAATAATCTTGTTGACGATCAATAGAGGAAAATACATAAAAAATATACCAGAAACCAGCCATAAGTTAAAGATAGAAGATCTAAAGTGAAAAACAGGAAAATAAATGAAGGGAATATAATTATTTCCAGTAAATAAACACAACTTATTTTATAAAGGCTAAAGTATGTTTTGCAAAGATTAACTGAATTGTGTAGAGAAATCAAGTGTATTATGGGCGAGACTCTATGGCCTTGATACCATGATGGACTTGTTGGATGGCGAAGAACAGGCTTCAAAAATAGAAGTAAAATTTGTATAATTCATATTATAATATCTATTAAAAAATGTTCTCATTTATCACACACTAAACCTATATCCATGGAGATATATAAAATAAGAAACTATTTTATCATGTAATAGGATCTATTATATCATATATTTAATATCAGTATGATATAAACGAAAAGTGGCAGCAAAAGGTCACCTCTTTCCAATCAGGTATTCCACCTTCAGGAACCCAAACAGGATGGTCAAACTTGCAGATATCTCCAAACTTACAGGTTCGGGTAAGCATATAGTGAGCACAGTCCTTCTCTCCAGGCCTCTGGGGATATATAGGCAAATTGCTTGCACTCTCCAATCTAGGACGCTTGGTTAAAGGGTTGGTAGAATACCAAGCTTCAGTTTGCCCAATGGTGTTATGGGCACCCAAAATACTCTGAAGATAGAATGCTATAGTACATAGTAGAAAGCATATACAAAGGAACAAGAAAAGATATAGTTATTATAAAAATTGGTTTAGAAGTACCTTTTATACGATAATACAAAGGAGAGAAGTAAAACGTGCCACTTAAAATGGATACCATATTCCTATGTACTACTTATATACATTTTTGTTGAGCTTCTAGGCCTTCTCTTCTAATTTAAATATGAAAACATGAGGATTGTCGTTAGGTAATTTGAAAGAAATATGTTTGGCGAATCAGTTGGGTTATATAGGATAGGAAGCTGAAGATAAGCAGATGAATTTGGATTTTATCAAATAGAAATATGAATTTGGACTTCCTATCCCTGGCAAAGTCCACATCTGAACTATAATGCATTACTGAAGAGTTGAATTGAGCCACATTTCCAAGCATGCTTACAGCAGGAAAAAATAAGGCATGGGTTATAAACATCATAATAATAGACTTGTTGTGCAGTACAACAAGTTAAGTATTGGCCAAATAGTGGAGAAATATTACAAGAAGCTTTATAACAAGAATGATTCCTTGTATTACTTGTGATAGGAGTAACAGTAACATAATCTTGTTGTATATAAATACATATGAACATTCCTACCCATCCTTATATACAACAATATAAATTATAACAAAGAAGTAAAAACAGTTTGCTGCCACAAGTAATTTCACGCTGCTTCAGGATATAGCATTTTGAAAAATATCAGTCAGACGTGTAAGCAGAAGATTGCAAACATCTTAATTAAGCTTGATTACATTTATCTATATGCATCCATCATTTGACGGAATGTTGGTAAGATATAAGCCACAGCTCGTAGTACAGATACTCCTAAACTATAAATGCTCGCCAATTCACTCTCTCTCTCTCTCTCTCTTTATATATATATATATATATATATATTTCGCAAACTTAGAACCCACACACAGATGGACTCGCATATCAGATTCTTCAATACATATCAATCAAAACCCTAAAGCTTACAGTCTTTAATGCCCTAACACATACAATAACCTAAAATTGATGCTTTTCCAAAGTAGCCATACAACAGAGCTTCCAAACTTTTGGAGGGCAACATAACTAACAGTATTAACACACTGATAACAAATACGG
>JAOQMM010000002.1:18671088-18682051 GCA_027563515.1 Erythroxylum platyclados
ATATGACTATATCACATAAAGTCATTAGTAATCTAATGAAATATAAGTATCATCCTTTTATGAATTGTTATTCCATCTTATACATCACATGTATAAATTTAACAATTTAGTACCATCATCATACTTTCACCAAAGGTTGATTTGGTTATTCTTCAACTTGAAAAGTTTCATAAGTTTCATCCGATTCATAATCATAAGGATACATATATCTTTGTATCTAACTTTATGATTCTTGTTTTGTTGATTTAACTAACATGGCATAAAAGGATAGTCTCGGTTATCCAACTTTTTTATTCTCGCTACTTATGTTAAGCATAAGTCTCTTTGATTCAACACATACAAACTATTTGTATAAAATTGGATCAATTACTTTTACTCAATAATCTATTTTTTATCATGCTTTGAACATTGTAATAATGTTCAATCTAAATTCAGTATCAAATACTCATAAGCATGAACTAGAAATACATATGATCTCTATCATATCTCATATAAGCAAGAAAAGTCATGGAATCATTTTTCTTCTTATGAAAACTATTATCATACTATAACAAATGCCTTTAATTGATGTCCATGTTTATGCTTTTAATAAGTTAAATTAAGTGGAACAATTCTAACAAGGTACTATACCTTTCAGCTCTATTTTATGCAACCTCTTGCATCTTGTATTATGGTATTAACACACATCTTACATGTTGTCATCCAAGTTTATGAGACATTAGTTAACTCAAAATGTCAACACATTTTGTCATCTATATGATTTTGACATATCTCTAAAACTTTAATAGATACAATTTTTGTTTCTAACTTTGAGAACTCTTCTTAAATATAAACTATGTCTAAGAAATTTGGTTCACTAACTTAGTATCAATTATATTAAACAAGGTAAATTATACTCAAAACACAACATAAATGTAGGAAAATCAAGTAATTAATTATATATTATGACTACCAAATAAAAAATAGGACTTTAATCGAGTATTTGGTTACTCCTACTATTTTATTTGAAATAATAGCCCTCATTATTATTCGAAAAGATTACTCTAATATTTTCAGTGGGCTAGGATCCCATTCAAGATAGTCGATCTTGAGTTTGCTCAACAAACCAATTAAACTTAAATTAGGTAGATAACAACTTTATCAATCACTTCTCATATGAATCCTAGATCCCTTAGTTAACAACTCTTGCCAAAACGTATCTTATATGTTATTCCTAACCAAATTCATGTGACCATGAGTTTACTCATCCAAATCACACAAATTTAGTTAAGGAGAACCTAATATTATAAGATTAAACATTTTTGGCCTTGAGTTTGCTCAACAAGCCTACAATAAACAAAATTCTGGTTTATTCTTATAAAAATGGAAGGCAACAATCACATTCTAACTTGTACTTAAGATTTTAATGAGAGATTTAATTACATTTGTCTCATCAAACACAAAATTGCATGTAAAACATCATGCATATAAAACATATAATTTAACATGCATCCAATATATATACATATCAAACATATATATAATGTATGCAACTTATGCGCTCATAATCAAATTATTTGCATAAAACATTAAGCATCTTTTAATTCAAGTTATTGATCTTCATAATCTAAAATAATATTTCCAACTCTTTGGAAAAATTAAATTAAACCTATTGATTCATAAATGAATTAAATTTCTATTCCATATAGAAATTTATTTTTAATTTGAAAATAATTTTCAAATCCAATTAGAAACTATTTTCAATTATCTTTACTCCTTTAACAACATTTAATTGAAAACAATTTTCAATAAATTATTATTCTTACTCATTATAATTTAGAAAAAATCTTTTTAAAAATTATGCAAGTAATATATTCCAATTCAATTAGAAAACTATTTCTAATCTAATTAGAAACTACTATTTCCAATAATAGTATTGTAATACTTGCACTCTTAATAATAATCATACCATAATATTTGTTGCATAAGCAAACTCATAAATTGATATTATTCTTTCATGTTTTGAAAGGACCAAGCATCATTTTATTATTAGAATTAGATATGCGAATAATGATTAGTAACAAAATAGAGATGATGGTTTAAAATGATATTAATTTTTTAAAAATCAAGCAAATGGATTTTAATTAATTTTTTGTCAAAAGCAAGACATTGAACTTATCAATATTAATTTAATAAAAAATAAAATGAATATAGATTATTTATTGGAGTTGAGATAAATTGCCAAAAAATGAACGATTTAGAATATTCAAGGCTTTATTTAAAAATTTTATGAAGCCTGATTTGCCCCTTCTACGTTAAATTTGATTGCTGAATATTGGACCTTTGACAGCCTGACTTGGAGGATTAGGCTTACTAATGCAGGTTTATTCTTCAAAATACCCTCCTGGACTCACCTCATTGAAGTAAACCTAACACACATGTAAGACCAACAGCAAAATATGGGCAAGGCAAGCCCAAACATTGACATACTACAAAATCAAATTCAATTTCTGCCGTATCACGATTTCAGTGCATAGAATGTTAAAAGAGAGAATGGGAAGCAACAAGAAATTCACGGACGAAGAAGAGAAAAGGAGGAAGAAGAAGAGCCGGAAGAGAAGCTCACCTTCTGATAACGAAGGTACTTAATTTCCTTTTCTTCTTCTTTTCGATTCCCCCTTATTTTCTGTATGTATTATTTCCTTTACTTTCTGCATCTATTTTTAAGAGTTGTCACAAATAATTCTATTTTTAGCACTTGAAGCTTCTTCCCGCTGCTCTCTTCTTGCTTGCTAATCCTGAGGAATATTGCAGTATAGACGAACCAGGAGGAAGCTTTTATTTTTCCTTTTCGTGTTTTGAGTAAACTTCTCGTTAGCATATATTTACTGTGGAGTTAGCTGAAATAGGGAGCTTTTTATTGACTAATCAAAAATATCTTAACTTGGATGAACCTGGACTTTGTATACCTTCTCTTGTTCGCTGGATATCACAGCAAGATTGGGAGTGGTATTGATTTTGTTTATGCTTCTGTTTGTTCCAGCACTGATTTTTCTTATGCTTCTGTTTATTTTGAATTTCATTTTGACGGTGATAAATGTACAGATGAAGGCAGAAGTAGAACAAGGCAGAAAAGGGATGATGAGAAAGAAAGGCGAAGCAGAAAGAGTGATAAGGCAGAGAAGAGGAAGGGAAAGAAGTCTCATAAGCATCATCATGGTAAAGGTACTTTTGAATTGATTTATAGGAACATAGAGAATTTGCTTTTCGTACATGGTTTAACTCTTAATCATTGCATTTGCATTTTCAAATATGATTCGAAATATATTAAAATTGAAATCATTCAAGTTTGTAGTACATAAGGTGGTTTGAAGGATTTTTAATTAAAGATTAAATTTATGAATTGAATATTTCTATAGGGTTGGGGTGAAATAAATAATGTCTTAACCCTTGTTTATAATGTTGAAACTCTACAAAATTAAAATATCAGAAAAGAGAATAGGGAAGACATGGGGAGAGTAATCAGCTGTATGATTAGAGTTGTGGAATAGAACTATTGAGCAAGATAAATCATCACAATCATCCTAATAGACAAACAAACTCCTTAACATACTAATCAATTTGTACATTCTTTAAAAACATGATTTACTAAAATAAAGAGGTATCTATCTCAACTCACCAAAAAAAATATTCAACTAAAAAATTATACCAAAAGATGTGATTGAAAAGCAATAAAAAACTAACAGATATACCAAGACCAGTCAATAAAAGGTTGGGACTTGCAGACTTCAAAACAATGGATTAGAAAGTTGACTTGCAAAGCTATAATTATTTACTGTTGAAAGACAACTATTTGTTAATGAAAACCATCATTTAAATAGTTAGTTTTTATGCTTGGGGATTTGATTAAAAGAAAACATATGCTAATGGCAAACCGATGTGGTGTATTGCCCTGCATGTTCAATTTGATGGAAAGTAATGTATTAAGCTGAGAAAGTATTTCTAAGAAAAGAACTTATACATCCTCCTGCATAATTAACTCTTTCCTTTGGTAATAGAAAGCATCACAAAAAAATGTATAATTTGCATTATGTGTTTACCTTGTATGCATGTCAACAAGTTTTTTCCTAACCTTTTCTTCTTAAAATCTTGCTACACTTATTGTAATAGAACAATCTTTTAAATTGTTTTCTGGGTTTTTTGATCCTAGGAATGACTAAAGGACAACTTTTCAATATCTGCTTGACAAATTTTACTTTTGAGTATCTGTATAGCAAGTTCTTCTAAGTTATTTTATTGATCCTAAGTGTTGTCCTAATCAGATTGCTAGTTCTCGTTGATTACTTCTCCTTCTAAGATATTGGATTTCTATTAAATGGTTCTAATGTATAGACATGCTTCTATTGCCTCAGAAAAGAAGTCAAAGGATAAGCGCAAGATTAAACACCACAGTGGTGGCCATCAATTGGTTTGTTTTCTTTACCATGGACTGCTCCTTCATACTTTGTCTTGCTATTGTAAATGAAGGTTTTAAGTTTACCATTTTGTTGGTTATGAGCCTTCCATGTTTGCCTATATTATTAGCAACCTATCCACCTTCAAACCCTATGGAGCTAAAATTGCTAGAAAGTTGGATTCATTAGATGTATATTTTGCTTTTCAATATTGAAATTTGTGTGCTTATTGTGGATATTATATGGATACATAGTTCTCTATTATGATTTAATAGTTGTTTAGAACCACATTTAACTTTTTAAGGCTTGTTTGGTTTCACTTTATTTTTGGTTCTCTGTTTCATTTTCTAATATGATTAAAAAAACTTGTCTAGTTAATTTTTTATTTTAAGTTTTTGTTTTTGGTCTCTTCCTCTTTTTACAACTTATGAAAACAATTGCTTTGGTTTTCTTTTCTAGCTTTTTAGAATATGATTTCATTATTAGTTATATAAAATTTTATTTATTATCTAATTTTAATTGGTAATTACTTAATATAGAAATGCATAGAGGGGGAGATAATAAGCATCTATATTGTAAGAGCAATTTTTTTCCGAATTAAAATTTTAATATAAAATGACTTTAAAATAAAATATTTTCAAAGTTTAATATTTATTTCATAATAAATATAAAGTCTAAATACTTTTGAAAAGGCAAAAAATTTAAAATTTTAGAAATAAAGTTGAATCATTCAATAAATAAGTTCTCTAGATTATTTTTTTGAAAAATTTCTTATTATTTTTTAATTTAAAGGTGTTATAAGATTGAAAATATTGTAAAAATAAAGATATTGTTTAATAAATAAAACATTTTTTTGCTAAATTGTTTTATTATTATGTTAATGTCAAATAATTTTATTGGGGTAATCTTGTAATTCTAAACCATTTAATGCAATCCCTAATTTTTAGGGATTGCGGTGAG
This sequence comes from Erythroxylum platyclados, assembly GCA_027563515.1. Taxonomy (NCBI): domain Eukaryota; kingdom Viridiplantae; phylum Streptophyta; class Magnoliopsida; order Malpighiales; family Erythroxylaceae; genus Erythroxylum; species Erythroxylum platyclados. The sequence continues at coordinate 18,676,482 of JAOQMM010000002.1, forward strand.
TTGTATATATTGGTTAGGAAGTTATATTTGATAGAGATTAACGTCCTAATTTTGGGTTGTTTTTTGGGTTGTTCCATCGGTTTATATATTCCCATGTATATAGACCATTTGGAAAAATGAGAATTATTTTCAGAGAGTTCACCAATTGTAACATGGTTTCAAAGCCTTTGGTTATTTTCTTTAAACCTGAATTCTCTTCATTTTGTTCTCTTCTGTTCATCAAATCCTTCTTATCCATTATATACTTTCTTTATTCTTAATTTTTCCAAGTAATCATGCTATAACCCACAAACTAGCCTTGTCTTAAATGCTCTCCCACAACTCTTAATATAGTTCTTGGTACAATTGTGGACTTATAGAACATTTAGCTAGCGTATCAATGAATGGAAAGAATTATTTGAAGTGGTTACAATTGGTCTGCACCTTCTTAAAAGGTAGAAAAGAATTAAGCCATTCATTAGGCACGAGTCCTGTAAACGAAGATCTTACGTTTGAGGCATGGGAGTGATCAAGATTCCTTGGTGATATTGTTATGGAATTTGATTATTCTGTAGATAAGTAACACATGTATGTAACTAGAAACACTAAGGAAATTTGAGATGCTATTAGGTAGACATATTCCAAAGCCCATAATGTTGCTCGCTATGAAACTAAAACAAAGATTTTAGCAACCAAACAAGGGAATCGATATACCACCAAATACTCAAGTCTCTTGCAAGGTTTATGGAATAGGAAATGGATTAGTGCCAATGTATTCAAATTTGTTGCAATTTTGAAACGATTTATAGAAAAGGATCATATTTGTGATTTTTTATTTGGTCTCAATGTTGAGAACGCTGTGAGGATGTAGATATTGAGAAAAGAAGACTTGCCCTCTTCTAATGAGACAATGTCAATCATTGAGACTGAAGAAGGACGAAGAAGCATTATGCTCAAGAATCACATGGAAGACAAATCTAATCTTGTGGCCAAAATAACCAGAATGGAATAATATGGTGTTTTACAACCTGCTAAAGATGCTAGTAAACAAGCAAATTTGAACTCCGTCGTCTACTCCTTGCTCTAGTCACAGGAAGATAAATATAGCTAATTGGTTCATTATCACAGTAGTAGGCCAAGGGGACATTTACATAAACAATGCCCTTACATTAATAGATGTTCTTTATTTTCCTAAATTATTTCCAAACCTTTTTTCTATTAAAAACTCTTGCCAATTGTTGAGTCATCTTAAGTCATATTAAGTAATGAAGGATAAAGTAAAACAAGTTCAACCACTACTAGTTTATTATAGGAGGCAAACGCAAATCCCTCAACTTGTGCACATACAATCTCCTCCTCAAATAATTGTTTAAACATCTTCTAGGCCTATTGAAAATATCATACCACAAACTAACCATTCTCAACCAGCTAATAAACCTGACCAATCAAGTGATATTGACACTAGAACTTGCACAAAATGTCCATTATATCTATTCATGACCTACCAAAACCTATCCCAAAGTCAAAGCCTGTTGGTTGAATGGCTGAGAGGGAAGAAGCTAGTTGGATGTAGATAGGTTTTCACCGTGAAGAACAAGTCCGATGGTTTTATGGAAAGATATAAAGCAAGGCTAGTTGCTATAAGGGTGTCTACTGAGAGAATTTGACATCAAGGAACTTGGGAAGTTAAAATACTTTTTAGGCATTGAAGTTGTATATTCCAAGAAAGGAATCTTTATTTAACAAGTATGTGCTTGACTTATTAAAGGAAATGGGGAAATTGGGTAAGCTAGTTGATACACCCATTGATTCAACCATAGACTGTGGAATGCTTCGGATGACTCCATAGTAGATAGAAGTTTTTATCAAAGACTTATAGGTAAATTAATTTATTTGGTTTATACAAGACCTAATATTGCATTTGATATGTTCTTGTCAAGCAATTTATGCATAATTTGAAAGAAATGCATCTCAAAGCTGTACATTGAATTTAAAGGTGGCCTTAAGAAAGGAATATTGTTCAGTAAAGGAGAAGGCATAACTTTAAAGGCCTACACTGATGCTGATTATGTTGGTTCATTAGTTGACAAAGGTTAATTTTTGGTTCTTAGGTGGTAACCTTGTAACATGGAAGAGTAAAAAGTAAAATATGGTAGCCAAGTCAAGTCCAAAATCTAAGTTTAGGTTGGTGGATTTGAGAATATGTGAGTTACTATGGTTAAAAATAACTCTTGATGATTTAAAGATAAATGGGAAGGCTCAATAACATTGTACTTTGACAACAAATCAATAATCAGTATTGCAATATGATTGAACAGAACACATTGATGATGACATGCATTTCATTAAAGAGAAATTAGACAAAGGCCTAATTTGCACTCCATTTGTTTAACAAAAAAATCAACTAGCAAACGTACTCACAAAGTGGCTGCCAAGTACTATGCTTCAACATTGTTACCAGTGGAAGATATCCATTAACTAGCTTGAGAGGAGTGTTTTTAACGTGTTTTTATTAAGGTAAGTGATTCTAAAGGATTTTATGTAATCCCTAATTTTTAATGAATAATCCTTGATCTTTAGGAATTTCGGTGAGTTGTATATACTAGTTAGGTAATTAATTACTTAATACAGATTAACCTTATAATTTAAGGTTGTTCAGTTAGTGTATGTATTCCTATTGTGAAACTCAGAGAAATCTTTATTATAATTGTATATACTTTGATAAAAAAATACATGCATACATAGTTGATACCTAGCCCTAGAATAGGAAACACAATCAATAACAGTTAATAACTTCCTATTTTATCACTATACAACTATATACAACTCAACACTTCCCCTTAAGCTGGAGCATATAAATCATATGCACCAAGCTTGTTACATATAAATTCAATACGAGAACCTCTGAGAGATTTGGTCAAGATGTTTGCTAGTTGATTGGTTGAATTGACATAAATAGTAGTGATGCAACCAGACAAAATTTTCTCTTGAATAAAGTTGCAACCAGTTTCTATGTGTTTGGTTCTTTCATGAAATACTAGATTGGAAGTAGTATGGAGAGCAGCTTGATTATCACACAATAACTTCATCTGTGATACTTCTGCAAATTTTAACTCTTGAACTAATTGCTTCAACCAAATAAGCTCATAAGTTGCTAGAGCCATTGCACGATATTCTACTTCTGTACTCGATCTGGCAACAACATCTTGCTTCTTACTTTTCCAAGATACAAGATTTCCTCCAACAATAACACAAAAGATTGAAGTAGAACGCCTATCAGATGGAGATCCTGCCCAATCAACATCAAAGGATCCAATAATTTGTGAATCACCCCGGTTTTCATATAATAATCCTTTTCCTAGTGCACCCTTAATGTACCTCAAAATTTGAATAACTGCATCCCAATGACTATCACATGGAACTTGTAGGAATTGACTAACAATACTAACAGAGAAAGAAATATCAGGTCGTGTGATGGTGAGATAATTTTCCTACCAGTTTCTAATATCGGCCAGGATCAGCAAGTGACTTTCCCTGATCAAGTAAAAGCTTTGAATTAGGATCCATAGGAGAGTTTATTGGTCTACTGTCTGACATCCCTGTTTCTTCTAGAATATCCAATGCATACTTTTTCTAAGAGAGTACAATACCAGATTTGGACTGAGCAACTTCTATACCAAGGAAGTATTGGAGTAAACCCAAACTTTTGTCTGAAAATGACGGAACAGATGTGTCTTCAATTGTTCAATCCCACCTTGATCACTTCCACTAATGACAATATCCATATAGACAATAAGATTGATACACTTTTCTGATGATGTATATTTATAGAAGACAGAATGATCAGACTCACATCGAATCATACCAAACTCTTGAACAACATGACTAAACTGTCTAAACCAAGCACGAGGAGATTGTTTCAAACCATATAAAGAGCAATAAAGCTTACAAACTAAGTTAGACACCCCCCCTCCCCTCCCCTCCCGAGCAACAAATACAGGTGGTTGCTCCTTATAAATCTCTTCCTGAAGCTCTCCATAGAGAAAGGCATTTTTAATGTCCAATTGATAGAGAGGCCATTGGTGAATGGTAGCCATGAAAAACTATGTATTTGTAGTCTTTGGGAGTTATTTAGTCATTGGAACTAAGAATTAGCTGATGTCAACTGCTAGTTAGAGTGCACTAGTCAACCATTATTGCACATTAGTCGACTAATATGCATTAAATAATAAACTAACTGTTGTGGATATTGGTTGACTGATACAGCGTATTGGTCAAACAATGTGCTTCTTATTGGAATATTGGTCGACTATTGCAGCATATTGGTCAACTGATATGGCTACAAAGTTTCTATAAACATTTTTGACATGCATTGGTGGATCATCACTAACCTATATTGGTTGATAATTATTTCCAACATCTTCAAATTATCAAACTTATTTTTCTTAATAAAAATTTCACTCAACCTCAAAATATATCCCAAAAATGTCTTAAAAATCAACTAGATTTTCTTTGTAATTAAAATTTTAATTCCTCTTTACGATTAAAAGACTTATATAATGAGTTACAATGATGATATACTTATATATGATGAACTAAAGATATAAGCAACCAAATAGAAAGTGCAATGATGATTACATTTTTATTTATAACCGTGTTGTGCTTTGATGTTTTTTGGTCTTGGTTTTGTTCTTCTCTTGAATGAATTTGATTTCAACTTTACTTAATTATCTTCATGAGTATAATAGCTTTCATATTGCTTTCATCCAAAAACAAAATCATTAATGTTTTGTTATTATCAAAAGATAGATTAAAACCTATTTTTGTAAGCCATCCCAAAACATATTTTGAACATGATGATAGAGTTCATTTGACTGCTAAGTGTATGCCACTAATAATGTTGCAACATAGTAAGATATAAATATATATATCTATATTATAGATTTCATAGATCGTGTGATTTATAATATTACAAATTAAAAACTAAGATATATTTGATAAAGTTATCAAAAGGTCAAAATGTTCGAAATAATTTACTCTAAATTTAAAATATTTAACTCTTATTTAGTATTTATAACTATTAGTGACAACAGTGTAATTATAATAATATTAATAATTAAACAAATTTTTTATTTCCTAAAAAATCAAAATAAAAAGTTATAATAAAAGTATAAGTTAAATCAAACGGCCCTTTAATAATAAAAAATTTTGGCATATGAGACGTCAGAAATAAAGGGAAGTTAGTTACCTCTCTCCTTTTTCAAGGAGGCCATTCTAAATGGAACATTAAAAATCCACTGGAAAGAAATTGATTTTTCTCAAATTTACTTCCAGGCAGAATCTCCTATATCTTACACAAGGTGGTTATTCCTTAGTAGCATACATGATTAAAACTGATTCCTATCCCAGCACGTTGTATACATGGAGCCTTCTTTTCACAATATCTTAAGATGTTAATTTCTTTTTTGTGTGAAATAGATGAAGTCCAATTCGAATCCTAAATGGCCCAATTTGATGAAGCAAATGAAGATGTTCAAGGAATCAAGGTTAGTGACGCTTAATCGGTAATTACGCAAATTAAGTGCTAATTT
>JAOQMM010000002.1:18682151-18700994 GCA_027563515.1 Erythroxylum platyclados
GGCGGGCCAACCGGATGTGGCCCGCCTAACCCGGGCCAAACAAGGGTCGGGTCAGGCCGGGCCGGGCGGGCCGAGCCACAATCCCCATCCCTAAATAGGAATGATAATGAATATTGTGAGGAACGAGAATAGATATAATCATTATAATTATGATGATTAGTTAAGCGGAAGGAATGATTACCATTACCATTGATAATGGTTGGTTTGTTAAAAATATTAAGAAATAATTTTTTTTATATTTTAATTAATTAATGAATTATATTTTAATTAATTACATTGTAATTAACTATTTAATTATATTTAAGTGAAAAAATAAAAGAAAAAATAATTAAGTGTCACGCCTGTGATACTTATTGTCTCTGTCACGCCCTTAACATTTACCTGTTAATAAGGAATGAAAGTCATTCCCTTTACATGAAAGGTATAGAGTAATACTGAAAAGTGAGATATTAAAAAATTGTACATTTAATAATAATAAATAACCATCCAACATTTTTCATTCCTTACTTATTAATTCATTTGAAAATCCTTTAACCAAACACCTCCTAAAAAGAAACTCCAAAAAAGCCACAATGTTGGATAGGTTTTGACAAGAAATTTTCTAAATTTAATTTTTTATTGGGAACATCAACTATAAAGCAGGACAGCCTTCAACTTATTCTTAGCAACAAACACAGAATCAATTGGCAACATGTGCCTTTAATACATCCGTAATGAAGGACTCAAGATTCCTATCAGATGATCCACCTTTGGAAATTGCAGCCTCACAAATGTGCCGGAGTTCACTCGCTCTTTTTCTCATTTCTTTCACCTCACTGCTTTCGGAGTCCATAAATCTTTTAACTAGCGCTGCTATTTCTTCTCTCCCCGTTAAAGTTTGATCACCTGCAAGTCTCTTCATTCTCCATCCTATTTGCCAATCTTCCGAAATGATTTTACTGTTTGTACCTTGTTCCCAAAACAGTGGAAATGTAAGCATTGGAACCCCAGCAAAAACACCTTCTTGAGTAGAATTCCACCCGCAATGTGTCAAAAATCCCCCAACAGAAGGATGGCGCAGAACCCTCAATTGGTCACACCATGGCACCACTAGTCCCCTATCACCAGACCCGTGTTTAATTGTTTTCTTCGAGTCTCGTGCCACGAGCATGAACGTAACACCACTATCTTCCAAACCTGCAACAATTTCATCCATCTGGGCACTTGAAACAGAAACGAAGCTTCCCATTGAAACATATAGAACAGATCCTTTTGGCTGGTAATTTAGCCACTCTAGGTAATCAGGGCCACTGTTATTGACAGTACAATCTGAGTCATTGAGCCTAAAACAGGGCACTATAGGGCCTAGTGTGTATACAGGGAAAGGGAAATTAGGTTTCAACGCCTCCATCACTTGAGCTTCAAGCTCATAGACAGAACTGATCAAAAGATATTGCGCTTTGGACACCCAAGAAATGCATTCCATGGTTCTAGGAAAGATTTGCCAACCATTTTGGAAGAACATACTGGGAAAATCTGATAAACGCGTTGAAGAAACTCCGGGGATATAGTCAATTCTTTCATCTCCTTTCTCTGATACGCACAAGAAAGAAGTACATATCACCAAAAACCATTTTATCAGAAGAAAAAATCGTTAAATAAAAAGATTGGCATACTTGTACGATTGAGAACCAACCTAAAAGAATCAAAACTAGAGATTCCAAGCGGTACTCACCTGATGATAAATTTTCCGGGAATAGATAATTCTTGAAGAGGAGGTCAGAATGATAGTAAATGGAAAAAACAGTAGCTGCCTGAGTCCAAAGAGAAGCAACTGGGATTTTCCGGCGATGTCCAACACCGGTAACCCAGTCCAGGAAAGTATCAACTATAATAACACTAACGGGCGGATCATCAAGCCGATCTAGTAGCTGCTCAAATGGAGCTTCCATCTTAGTAGAAACGGACTCGACGAAGCCAGTAAAATCTTTGGAACGGCCAATTTCGGAAGGTATAACATTGGGAAGGGTCGCAAACTTGATGTTTGTGGGTCTAGTTTCAGAACCAATGAAGCCATGCCACTCTTCTGTAATTACAAAGGTGATGAGAATGTCAGGTTTCTTGGAAGATAGGAACTTGCAGAGGTTTCATATGATTTTTGTCGGTCGCTGGCCTCTTTTAGTCTACCTCGAGGGCAATCACATTATTATCAGTGTACAAGTTCTCGTGGTTTTCAGTTGATATACTTTTCAAAACTTAAAAACTTGCACTTAAGTAGAATTGAAACCGTATACATCATATTACATGGATTGGCATTTTGAGACGTTATAGGTTGAAAAAGCTGTAGTATGCTGTATGGTGTTTTCTTAAAACAGCACAAATTAAGATAGCTTCTATTTCTGGTGCTCATGATTGTATTGCTTAAAGTACTGCAGAGGAAATAAATGTGGAAGGTGGATGGTTTTTTTGCTCCTTGTGTTAAGAATGAAGGTCCTATATTGCTGTCAATTTAATTAGGTATATATCTTTGAGTCAAAAATGAAGAAATCATACTAGAGTCCTTGAAAACTCCTGAAGAACAAGCTACTACAGGGTATGGGGTCAGGGTGTGCTCACGTGTACCATGTGGGTATGCTAGATAGGACATTCATGCAAGTGTTTGGCTGAGATTTGGCAGTGACATGTCATAGCTGTTTTGGTCTCTCTTTACTAATAAAATTGACCTTGGTGGTGTACTTTGGCTTGAAAAGTCATGTTTGATGATTTTATTCTGATGTTTCAATCTTTCAGAAACCTCACTTCAAAGAGCTGTCTGATGATGACTACTACTCCAAGAACAATGAGTTTGCTACTTGGCTAAAAGAAGAGAGAAAAGTCTTCTTCTCTGATCTTTCATCTGAATCTGCAAGAGAATTATTCGCTGAGTTTGTGAAGGATTGGAATGATCAAAAGCTCGAGGACCAATACTATGAAGGCATTTCAACTGGACCTCGGAGTGCCCATAATTGGAACTTCAAGCTTTGAAAAGAGGTATCAAGTGCAATGCTGCTTTTATCGTATTGGTTTTAGTATATATAGAGATGAGACATGTTTTCTTTTATGATATTCAAGATTATTTTTCTTCTTTTACTCACCAGAAAAAATGTTAACGTGGAAACATTTAGAAAAGTAATTAACCTTCTAAAATTGTCCCAAAGGTTGGTCACCGTATTAGAGGTAGGAGTTACTTTGATGGAAGAGCATCGTTCAGCCTTTATCAGCAAGGCCCTTTCTCAGAACAATTAAGCAATACTCATCTATAAGAAGTTATTGCTGGTTGTCCTTGCAATCAAGAAATGGAAACACTATTTGCGGTGTAGAGCTATGTGATACAGGAGCATCCTTTAGCCTTTATCAGCAAGGCCCTTTCTCAGAGAAATTATGCAATATCCATTTATAAGAAGTTAGTGCTGGTTGTGCTGCTAGCTCAGAGATTAAGTTCTTGGATTTATTTCAAGGGTTCCGGAAGCATGCATGATAATATCCAATCTGTCAACACTATAAACTAGCTGATAGGTTCACTGAGTTTGCTAATTTTTATTGAATCAGCATATCTTCACGTAACTAAGAAGCTGATTGTAGCGTTTCTTGTCCATGATTCCAAGTTGGACGGAATGCGTATTACTTGGTGTATTTCTAAAAGAAGTATTACTTTGTGGACAAATTTTATATTTCCAGGTATGATACTTCGGTAGTTCCCTTTGTTTCATACTCATATTTCCTGCAATTATCTATTGTGAATATGGTTGCTTTCGTCTAATATGCTGTCAAAGCAAAGTCATCTCTCGGGAGTCTTTATCTCTTAATTTAGCTTAGCAAAGACCTTAGTAGGCGAAGTTTGACAGTTTGAAGGCTCCGCTTTAGGCTGTAAGTCCATAAAACTAGGATTGACTGATGGTGAAGCAAGCATGATTTGAAACCATATGCTTGAGGGTATCTAAATTTGCTGTATTTACTTCACAACCATATTGAAACTGTATGCTTGAGGGTATCTAAATTTGCTGTATTTACTTCACAACCACATTCATCAGTTCATACTTTCTATTTTCGTCCTTTTGTACCACTGCAGATATGAATTCCCATAAAGAGCCTTACAGGGCTCTGAGAGCATGCACATCTAATGAGGAAATAGTGAACAATTATAGCAGAAAAGCAAGTCAAGAAATGCATAACGAACTTCAGTTAGAGAGATTTCTAATTGGTTAACCAAATAATAAGCAATATCATAACTCAGACATAACCTCCATTACTAAGCAATTAGCAATTTCAGTTTATAAGTTTATCGTTTGTTGGCAAAAATTAAAACCTTAGCACAATGATTCTGGCTTGTTTTAGCATGGAGAAGGAAATAAGGTTACTCCACTCCAGCCAATCATCAATTTCAGCAGGCGTTAGAACCCTGCCACAGACAAGATGCCAAAATTTCCATTAGCTACAAGCAGTCATTATCTTCTATTTTAACTTTGAGAGTAATTTCATTCTAAATTATCCCTAATACGAAAAGCAGACCACTGGCCTGAACTTTTTTTCAGCACCAATTACGCCAATCTCGACGTTTTTGACTGAGATTTGCCCCTCAAGCCTGCCCGAAGGGAAAGGTTTTGTTGTCTTGAAATAGGTAATCCATATCCAAAAACAATTCGGCAATCTGAATAGCACAAAACCTGATTCACTGGAACAGAAGTTCATCAATTTAGGCTACAGAGACCGCACTCTATAGGTTAAAAACAAATTCCATCAGAACAGCTTCATGGTTGCTGCAGATGAGTAAAAGTTAAGGTCATTCGTAGAATGATCATGAAAGATGAGATTTCAAATGCTTACCCGTCAATGTAGCTTTGTGCACAGCATCATCAAGGTCCATACCTTAAAGAAAGAACCAAATCATTCTCCATTATTTATATACGTAGGCCAAGATGACAATCACCAGCAAGAATCCGTACTGAAGAATTGTTGATAATAATAGATACACCAGCAGAAGGTACCGCGACGCACAATTGCCACAAACGCAAAGCGGACAACTAATATGTAAATAACCAAAGAAACATTGTAACCAAGTGAGGAGAAAGGAAAAGCATTGCCTAAAGAGAATCAATCCACTGGTTATGGGCATTTAGAGGCAAAAAGATGAACAGTACATCTGAATGCCACACCAGTAAGGGACAAGCAAGAATGGTGTACGACAATTACATAAATTAGTTAAAAAAATAAATAAAGCAGTAAGCATGTCAATCTAGCATATCAGGATCGCGATGCTGCTTTATTAGAACTTTCCTAGTACATTCATAGTGATTAGATGCTTCACAAGGCATCATTTGCAGTTGAACAGGCTAAAACTGTATTTCAAAGTACACGTATGGAACAAAACAGAGTTTAGCTTCCAGAGGAAGGAACAAAATGAAAGAAAAATTCCATGCATGGCACACACGAAAGTAATTTAGAATATGAATTTCTTCTTTTACGTAGTGCTTCTTTTTTATTTTATTAGAAGAAAGAAGAAATTGAAAGAAAGATTTCATGCATGGCACACACAAAAGTAATTTTAGAATATGAATTTGTTCCTTTATGTAGTGTTTTTTTTTTACATTTTATTAGAAGGAATAAATTAAAAGAAAATCTTTTAGTATTAGGTGAGTTATTTATATTTATATTTACGATCTTTTTGTAAACAGAGGATAAACACCTCTATAAATACAATAGTCTATTTTGTACTAGTCCAGATGAAATATAAGAAAATTTCTTTTTTTTTTGAAAAATTAAGAATATGTATTATAGATGAAACTATAACTACATTACAGTGAAATCTAGGCTATTCGTCTGGTTTCATATTGACAGAAAGTCAACAAAAACTATCTAAGTAGAATGGTAGATCATAGGTCATTGGTAATCAACAAAAACAAAAAGGCTATAAACTCCATCTACACTTCATTTCCATGAAAAGGTGATGCTGCGCAATTGTGAGCATATATGCAAGCTCTGATTTGATTGACTATTCAGTTCGTAATTTGATATGGTTCTTGTTTCAAGTCAGAGAATCTCCTGCTATTTCTTTCTCGCCAAATGTTGTAAATGCTAATGGTAAAAGCACCTCGGTAGAGTGTGGCATTAGTGATGCCTTTATGTGATTTGCATGTAACCCAATTCAACACTTGTTCCTAATTGTAGCAACCATTATTATCAGGTAGTAGATGCAGTATTTGGCTCCAAATAGCTTTGGAGAAACTGCATAGGAGGAAAAGATGTTTTCTATCCTCCACAACCATGTTACAAAAGAGGCATGTATCATTCACACTGCCTTTCCATTGACTCAAAGTTTTTAACCTTTCTTGATTGCCAACCAAGTGATAAAGGAGGCCTTGGGGCAAAGAGTATTCTTCCATAAGAGATTAAACTAAGGGACCATAGTATGATAGATGGCAAACAATTTGTGACAAGAATGGTTAGGATACTTACCATTCAGGTTGAGGCCCCAGGTGATGACATCCTCATTCTCTACCTTATTTAGTGGAGGTAAGTAATCAATGAGAAAGTGAAATCCTCTGAAATTGCGTTTCCATACATCATTCACTATCAGGTATGAAACCTTGAGATTTAGTGGCATTCTATTTCTTAGTCACTAAAATTCATATATCTGAACAAGAGGACTGATAGGAAGCCATTATCGAACCAAATCCATGTCTTTTCAATGATGATGGCTAAAGGAGCTTTGTTTATGATGAGCAATGATGGCTTCACGAGTCCAGTTCACAATATGAGACATTAGATCTTATTTAGGCATAATTGACATTTAATAAGAATTATTTGTAATTCTAATTAAAGTTTAATTGAAAATAGAATTTAATTTCAATTAAATTACTAAAATGTCCAAAACTTATTATAAATAGGCTTAAACTCTAATGGAGCTAACACTTTTTGCTTAACCCTCTTTGTAAGTGTTACAGAGTTCTCTTAACCTGTTCTGTGGATACCATTAGAGGTCGAACACTTGTGTGGTCACGATGGTTGAGATGGATCGATTTTGAAAACGGTTAGAGGGATATGACAAGAATATGATCAAACTTTGGAATAAGGTACAAATTAAGATTCCTTTTTTATTATAATTCATTTGTTAATCATTTTATAGAATTAAAGTGATCTTGATTTTCGGGAAATTAAAATACAAAAAAGTTTTGTAATTATTCTGCTATGCTCAGGATCAAATCCTATTTCAATTTCCCAACAAATGATATCAGAGCATACTTTAATTTTATAATTTTATTAAAAAATGTTTGATTGTTATTGATTAATTTTGGAATTGAACTCACAACTGATGCATGACTAAACAATCTAAAAAGTTAGGATTAAGTATTCTAAAAATCTTTGTTCAATGTAGGATTGAAAAGTTGTAATTTGAGAAACCCAAAAATCCTAATTTTAAAACCTAGAAAAGTTTAGATTAAACAATCGAAACCCAAAGACCTAAAATCTAGAAAATACAACGCATAAGTTGCTGATTGGTTGTTTTGGGTCTTGTGTGTTAGTATTGTGACCTTTCCAATTGTTGAAAAATTAAGCTCCCTGTAGCTGCATTTGGAAGTATGTGACAATGATTGAAAACGACAAAAACTTTCGAAATAAGCCTATTATGTGCAGGTCATGAGGTAAAACCAAGAGAAAATAGTTGCTAAGTAGAACCAGCTAGATTTGAAGTCAAAGTGGCCAAGCAGTAAAGAAGCGGGTTTTGGTTAGTCGTACTAGTTTTGATGCCTGAAAAAAGTTGGAAAAAGAAAGGTTTCTATAGATATCAGGAGACTTATTAGCAATATTAGGAGGGGCAGGATTGTACCTTGCATTATTGCCCTCCGAAAGAAGCAGATGGCAGGCTATTGGTTTCCCCAGAACTGGATTTTCTTCAGGCTGGTGCTAAAACTTAGGAATCTTCATTGATTGGCCTCTTTTGGGATAGGAGACCTGTATTCCCAATGATTCAAAAATGGGCACAAAATATGTGGAAAAATAGAGGTTTAAAGGAAGTACTTATAGTAGAAGAAAACATGCTGCTATTTACCTTTGCATCTAAAGATGCAGTTATGAAAGTGGTGGAGGAGGGTCTTTGCATATCCAAAACCAGCCTCTATTTCTACAGCCATGGAGACCAGGGATTCAGGCAAAATCCATTAAATCCCAAGCTATTCCTTTATGGGTGGACTTACACAATGTCTCACTTGAATATTAGACTACCAAAGTCCTTAGTATGATAGTAAGCTATCTAGGAATTCCTCTATGTATGGATGAAAATACTGCGCAAAGGAAAAGAGTTGGTTATGCAAGGCTGTGTATAAATATGAACTCAATAGAATATATTCCGGAAAGTATACCAGTTATGAGATTAGGAGCTAATGGAACTTTGTTTAAGGACAATGTCTATGTTAATTACTAGTGGAGGCCATCATTGAAATCTCAAGGAAAACGGTGGATACCTACGGGTAAGAAGTTTTTAAGAGGAGATTATGGGATTAAATGAGCATGTAGGTCATGAGTGACACAAAAAGAATCTTATCAACAAAATATGCAAGAGGCCAACATTGAATTAGTAAGTAATGCTCAGGTAGTAACTCTTCTCTTTATTAATGATAAGATTCAAATGACCACTCCAAATAAGAAGGGGGAAAAGTAAGAGGAATTTGAACAGTCAAACTCCCCTGTAAAGCTAAATAGAAGTTCACTCGAAACCACCTCCTCTTCTATAATGGGAGATGATCTAAGAACATCTTTTCAGACTGTGGTTACAAGGAGAACAAGTAGGAGCAGAAAGAAGGGCTCCAAATCAACTACATCTTCTTAATGACTTGGTTTACATGGAATGTTGGAGGTACTAACTGCCCTAAGAAGCTTTTAGCTTTGAGAGATTTTGTCTTTTAAGAAAAGTCATGTTTAATTGCTCTTTTGGAAACTAAGATTAAAGTAGATAATATTATGAAGCTAAATAAATTGGGCAGTAGTTGGAAATTTATTACTAATCATTTGAAGCATGTTTTGGGCTAAATAATCATTGGTTTTAATCCAGAAATTATGGAGGTAGATGTCTTAGAAGTGGAAATGCAGGTGATGCATATGAGATGACATTTTAAACTAGAGGATGTGTATATTTTCTCCTCTTTTGTATATGACTCTAATTATGCCTTCCAAAGGAAGGAGCTATGGAAGAGTTTGATGGATTTTCAGCATAGGGTGGTTGCCCTGGGTAATCAGTGGAGATTTTAACTCTACTCTGTATAGAACTGAAGCTGACGGGATGCTCTTTTAAGGAACTACACATTAGACTTTAAAGATTGTGTGGAGACAATAGGCCTAACTGATCTCAAATATCAGGGTCACATGTATACTTGGCGTAATAAACAAGCAAAGGACTGGAAAATATCAGGGTCACATGTATACTTGGTGTAATAAACAAGCAAAGGACTGGTCTATCAGGAAAAAGTTGGATTGGGTGCTAGTAAATCAGAGTTGGTTACTTCAGTTTCCTATGAGTTCTGCCTCCTTTTTAGATCCTCTCTTCTCTGACCATCTCCTTGCAGGATAGAGGGTATGTTTCTAAAACAGAAAGCTAAATTTCCTTTCATATTTAACAACTTTTTGGCAGAGATGGAAGGCTTTCAAGTAGATATTCAGGCAGGAATGTTGAAGGCATTGTATGGAACTGATCAATTTATATTTGTTCAGATGCTCAAAGCAATCAAGGATGAATTGAAAAAAATTAAATGTTAAAAAGGGAAGCTCCACTGCTGATGCTATTGAAAGTTCTAAGCGTAATCCTTGTATAATTCAATGGCAACTTTTTAGCAACCTTGACTATTGTCACTGGAGAAGGAGAAATTGCACAACTACCTATTGGCTGTTCAGAATCATGAAAGTCTGATAAAACAGAGAGCACGAGTAAATTGGTTACAGGAAGCTGATAAATGTTCTCAGTTCTACTTCAACTCATTAGTGGGGAGGAGGAACATTAATAGAATTTGCTCAATCAAGACTGAGGATGGCAGGTTACTTAAGCATCAGGACCAAATCTTAAAAGAGGCAGAGCAATACTTTAATAAATTTTATGGTCAATCTACAGGGATTTTAGTTACCTCTCAATTGTTACACCCTTTCATCTCGACGAAGCTATCTCAAAAAGAGGCTCTTAATCTAGTCAAATATATACATGATGTAGAGATTGAAGAAGTGATCTTCCAAATGAATCTTAATAAAGCTCCAAGTCTTGATGGCCTAAATGGGGTTTTCTTTCAGAAAGCTTGGGGTGACATCGGAAGGATGGTTAAACAAGCTGGGCATGAATTCTTCTCAACTGGTGTATTGCTAAAGGAGATTAATAAAATGTTACTTTGCTTAATTCCCAAGACTAGTGGCCCTAATTCTTTGGAAAAGTTCAGGCCTATTGCTTGTTCTATTTTTCTTTACAAGGTGATCCCTAAAATTATAGCAAATAGGCTAAAGCCAGTTTTGGGGAAGTTGGTTAGTAATAACCAAAATGCATTCATGCAAGGAAGGATGATAGGGGACAACATCACCATCTTTCAAGAGCTCTTTAAGAAGTATCAAAGGAGGAGTTCACCGTCAAACTGTGCTTTCAAAATTAACTTTAAGAAGGCCTTTGATTGTATTGAATGGAGGTTTATTCTTACGGTGATGGGATTCCATTATATCTTCATTAAATGGATTGAGGCATGTATAACCACCTCCTCCTATTCGGTGCTAGTGAATGGTGTACTAACTAGATAATTCAAAGGGGAGAGAGGACTTCGACAAGGTGATCCTCTGTCTCCCTATTTGTTCATCCTTTGTATGGGAGGTTCTAACTCTATTATTAAAGCATAATGTGGAGAAGGAAAAGGGGTTCAAGTTTCATAGTAAATGCAAGAAGGTATCTCTAATCAATCTCTGTTTTGTTGATGATTTGTTACTCTTTTGCAAGGCACATCCAACTTTAATTAAGATCTTGATGTCCTCTCTAACGCAATTTGGAGAAATGTCAGGCCTAGTAATCAACCTAGCAAATAGTCATTTTGTATTGGCTATTAATGCAGATGGATTAGAAGCTGCGATAACTGCAATTTCTTTTATGGAAAGGAAACATTATCCTTTAAGCTATCTTAGACTGCCTATCACTACAAGATGGATTCATTTCTCCGAATGCTACCCTTTAGTGGAAAAAATTTAGTAGAGATTAAACCTCTGGACAAATAGATTCTTATCTTTTGGGGGAAGATTCTAGTTAATCAAATCAGTATTAAATTCCTTGCATTTATATTGGTCTGCTAGTTTTTTTTTCTAGCTAAAGGAGTAGTGAAGGCAATTGAAACATTATTTCGGAGGTTCTTACGGGGAAAGCACAACTCTGAGTGAAGGTTTATGAAAGTCAGATGGGATGAGGTTTGTAAGACTAAGAAGGAGGGGGGCCTAGGGATAAACTCTATTGCCACTACCAACAAGGTATTAAGGCTAAATAAGATCTAGCATATTTTGTGCAATAAAGATACATTGTGGACCAAGTGGCTTCATTCTTATATACTAAAAGGAAAATCATTGTTGACCATTTCCCCTAAGGACTCCCAATCTTGGTTCATCAATAACTTGATGAGGCTCAAGGAAACTATAGAGCTGGGAGTTAAATGTAAAGTGGGTAATGGAAATGATGCATACTTTTTGTTTGATAATTGGACAGGTTATGGTCCATTAATTCGAATTTCTAAGGCAGTCCAATGTTGGAGCAATCTCCCATTCAAGGCTAAAGTTTCTACTATCATCAATGGCAACAGGTGGAATGAATTTCCAGATCAGGTTATGTACCTTATCCCCAATTATTCCCCAAATTGCAAGGCTCAGGATAAATACTCTTGGTTAAACCAACCCCCTAGCTCCTTTTCAAATAAGGCATGTAAGGAGTGGTTAACACAGGGACAATCCAACACAGTTGATTGGTACCCTGTAGTCTGGCACAATACCTTAAGACCTAATACCTCTTGCTTATTATGGTTGGCTACATTGAACAAAATGACCACCATTAATAGACTACGATTTCTAAATCTGGACAACACATGTTTCCTATGCAAGAATGACAGAGAAGCTAGAGATCACCTTTTTTTCCAATGCCTTTTTGCAGAGAGCAAATGGAAAAGAATTAAAGAGAAATGTTATTAGAGATGGGATGGGATGGGATGGGATTTTGCTTACTATCATACTGGAAAAATTAAGACATCTGAAAACTGACCCAAAAGGGGATACAACAATATATATAACCTCACTTGCTTCTAGCATTGAAGAGATATGGAAAGAGAGGAATTTGGGAATTTTCAAAGGTAGAACTCGTTCTAATCTAGAAGTGATGAATTCTTTAATCATAAGGATTAGAGAATTGATCTTTTCTCAAAGGAACTTCCTAACTGTAGTGAGCATGTTGCTCGAGCATGGAATCTGGTTTAAACACTAAACTGTAAGCACATGCAGTACCATATAGAAAAAGGAAAATGGTTTAAGTAGTTACTTATAGGAAGCTGTACTCCCAAAGTTGTTAAGTGTAAGCCTTTCCATGGGGAGATTGGAAGACATATCAACCATGAAATGAAGGCTAAACAAGAGAGACAGGGGAGGCGAAAGTCAAACATATAACACAGATGAAGATGATAGCATGTTTGCTTAGAGGATCGTGAAGAAGAAGTTGTATACCTGTAGACCAAGACTCCACAACTGTACAGCTCCACCAGCGACAGATAGAAGAAGACATTTCTACCCTAAATAGGAAGATCAATGATCAAGAAGAAGCAAAAGAAGCATGATTCAAGACAGGGATCCTTACCTCGACTGAAATCATCAGCACGAAGAAGCAAAAGACACCCGACAACTGTACCCTAATTTGGAAGCTTCTCGATCCCCCTTTCATTGGGAAGGATTACTTTACCATCTATAGAAACAACATAATTACTAACAATTTGATATACTTTTGCCCTCACTACATGGTCGTTTGCTTTAGTATTAGCTTGATATAGTAATTAGCACTATGTTGTTTTTGGTTGTTTCATGATTTGCGTAACGTTGTTGTTTAGCTTTTCCTAGTTGTAGGAGAAGATGCTGGAACTTGTATGTTTATATTTAATATTTTTCAATATATTTAATTTTTCAAAAAAACATTACAAAATTTTCAGGATACACAATTCACTTTCCATACTTATCAAAGAAAATTTTGCCTCACATATGCTTTGAATCTCCGCATCACGAGCGCTATTTAAATTTGTTTACGAGTATTATCGGAAATTATTAACAGATGTTAGTATGTCATATTTTAAAGGAACCCAAGCGATACTTTAGGGTACCATTAATTTAGACTTGAAATAAAACAATTTTTATAATATTATAATTCTTGTTAAGATCTAAATTAAATTTTATTAAAATGTTAGAGAAGTTTACGAAGAAAGAGCAAGGACTTAATTGAAGTTTGGACTAGCGTTTGTGGTAAATACATAATTATGGGTACTATTCCGTACTAGTTGGAAAACAGAATGATAATGGGTGTAATGGTATCAGCCGGTACCGGGTGTTTTCGCCTGGTACTGGCTGATATTCAAAATACCGACCATATACCGGCCGGTACCGTAAATTTTAAAAAGTTCAATGACCTATTAGTAAAGTTTCAAAATTTTAACAGCCCCCTCTTCGTCCCGACTCCCCCGACCCACTCTCATTTTTCATCTCTCTAATCTCTCGATTTCTCGCTCTCTCTTGCTCTCCTTACTGATGCTGCTCCCTGTCCCGCCAGCGATAAGACTGCACCACCTCGACGCCACCATCGCACGCCCTCCTCACGCCACCACTGGTGACTCACCACAGTCCACAACGACAGATTTTCAGGCCTCACCACCACACTCGATGCCATTCCACTCTCCACCACCGTCCACCTGTCGTCCACGTTGCATGCCACCACCCTAGAGGAGTTGGAAGTCGCCGGATCTGGAAAGGTCCAGATTCAAAGTCGACCCGAGTACCTGACCCAAAAATCTGAAAAAACACATTCTAAATTTTTTGGGTGTGTTTTTAATTGTTTTTCTGCTTAATTGAATTTCTTAATTGTGATTTGTGATTATGAATGGGTTGGAAGTTAGATACTTGGATACTTGGATATTTGGATTGGATACTTGTGATTGTGAATGTGATTGGAATCGTTGGATACTTGGAATCTTGGATTGATTGGAAGTTGGTTTTGTGAAATTGTGATTTGTGTTGGGTTGGAAAATTAGAATTGGATATTTTGATTGGAGTTGAAATGTTGAATGAATAATGGATGGTTATAGACAGTATTTTTGGTTGTGATTTGGTTCATTTAAGGTTTGGCTATGCATTAATTGAGATTTGAATTTTAAGCATACCATTGCATTTGTAAATTGTAAGTAATCACAATTCACAAACTACCATTGCATTTGTAAATTATAACTAATCACAAACTATCATCAACAAAAGAAACATGACTTTTAGACTTTTAGTTGCTTGCATTTCAAGAATAATTATGAATATGATTCTTTCCAATCCATATATTAGAAATATATATAATTAAAATAAATACACTTTAATAATTTCTTCTTTTTTTTATGTTAACGAAATTTAACTAAAATTTCCTCCATCTTCTTTAATAAAGAATAAAGATAAAGAATTGATAATAATTTTTTTCAATTTCAAATATTAAATTTAAAGCATTGCTTGAAGAAGTGTTTAAAGTTTTGAGTCTTTTGACATTCAATTTGGCCCTGTTTGGTAAATGGCTTATCAACCAAAAAATAGCTGATTGACCATGTTTAGCTTATTGACCAAGTTAAAAAGCTATTTATTGTGTTTGGTAATCAATTGATTGGGTTGGCTGATTCAACCCAATCAACTGATTTTTGAAAAGCTCAAGAGGGGTAGCGTTTAGATTTCAGTTGATCCGAAAATGAGCATTATGCCCTCTAAAGATCAAAGACTACGGCGACAATTACTCATTTGGTTAGATTTTTTTCTCTCTCTCCAAGACAAAATGTCTTCTCTCCTTCTTCTCTCTTCACGAACCTTTGTTAACTAGTTCTTTGATCTTCCACTCCTTTGTTGTGATCACGATCTTCGGTGTCGGTAAATCTGACAACTTTTAAGCAACGAGTCTCTTCGGTGTCGTCAAAAGCCGAGGCTTTTTTACTGGTAGCGGAAACCTCATCTTGACCGAAGATGAAGAAACCCGATCCAAACTCCGGGAAGACGGAGAGGTTAAGAAATTTCTCTCTTTTTTCTTTAAACAGTCTTCTCTCTTCACAATCTTCTACTCCTTCATTCTGATTTCAACTGTTGCTTTTTTTGTTTTAGAAATTACGATGAAATGTTCGAATCTACATGCAAAGGAAACACTAGAAGCCAATGATTTTCTCCTCGGATAAAGGTGAAGTCTTTAGAATCATAAACCCATTTTGCAAGTGATGGTAAGGACTCTTCTTCTTTTTCATTCTTAGATGAATTTCTTCGGTAGATCTAAAAAGCTTTTATTAGCTTTTATAAATTTTGAAGAGATCAAATTCACTACTTCTCGGAATGAGCTTCAGAACTTCTTATTTTGAAATTTTTGTTTTATGCTGAGTATACTGAGTTTTTGGATTTATGTACCTTACCCTTTTCGGTAACAGTGCTTATAGGGTGTTTACTACTCAGCACCATCACCAGAGCTTCATCGAAATCATGTCAATTGGACTGGTAGTTTTGATGGGAATCCATATCTGTATCAAGCACATGAACTTTCTACAGAATTGGTGTACACATTAAGGCAGTCGAATTCGAGTTATTCGTACTTCTTTGCGAGGAAATTTTCGCCTAACTGCTTGGAACTGTTGATGAGCATTGCAGAAGATGTGATATTCAGAGATTGATGATTATGTTAGTGGTACATTTTTATTAGTTTTCTGTCATCTCTTGCGTAAGTCAATTACTTTTTCCAGTTCTGTTTTCTTTGTTTTATGCTTACGGTGAGAAGTTGGTCATCGAATTTGGATTTTATGGTTCCCTTTTCAGTTGTGGGAAATTATTAAACGAAAGGAGAAGATGAAAAGTCCAGTAAGCAGGATAGTTAGTCACCGTTGCTATTTGCACTTTAACATTTGATAGAATCATATCAACAATGATCTAATAGGATACTGATTGTCCAACTGTGATTTGTGTACTTAATGAATACAGATTGGCATTCAGCAGGGCATTTACCGGATGTGGATGTATGTCTTGAATACAAATTGCCAACAAATATATGTTTTGAATCGTCGCTTCCCTACAAAGTATGTCAGGTTTTAGATTGTTTTCACTATTTGGCACATTCACTTAAATTAAATGCTGCACATATGAAGTAGTTGAGATAAATCTGAAGATAGATTTAGTTCCAGAAATGAAGTCTGAAGTAGTTGAGATAAATCTGAAGATAGATTTAGTTCTATGACTGAAGTCTGAAGTAGCTGACATAAATCTGAAGATAGATTTTCATAAATGAAGTCTAAGTAGTTGACATAAATGAAGTCTTACAGGAATTAAGTTGACAGCCACTTTTTGTTGTAGAAAGTTACATTAATTTTGTGGAGGTTGTATGTACTCTTCGTATTTATTCCATTTAATTCCTTTTATTACTGACAATTGTCCCTCTCTTTTTCACCTTTAAAATGGAAAAGTTTGACACAATCTTACCTTACATATTACTTATTTGCAAAAATCTCCCTTTATTTTAGTGATACGCAGAGTACAGTACATTACAGTAGTTCGTCGGAACCAGTGACATCTTTAGTAAGTTCATTTTCTCTATTTTGCCCTTCTTACCTGTTAGTCACCATTGTTAGTTGTTCTCCATCCAACAGTTTTTATTAGGTGGTGTGGCTTATATTATTTAGTATGTTGTAGAAATATAATAAATGAAGATGAACAGATTGAGCCAGAGAACTATGATTCTAATAGTGGCTATAGAAGATCGAAAGAAGAAATAAAAATTAAAGAAAAAAGTGCTTATGCGTTGAGTTTTAATAGTTTTATGTGTTGTGCATTGTAATCATTAGTTTTGATATTCCGATTTATATAGAGAGATTAGTCTTCCAAATATCTATACTGGCAAACAAAATGCATGAATATTTT
Source organism: Erythroxylum platyclados (assembly GCA_027563515.1). NCBI lineage: Eukaryota > Viridiplantae > Streptophyta > Magnoliopsida > Malpighiales > Erythroxylaceae > Erythroxylum > Erythroxylum platyclados. The sequence continues at coordinate 18,699,321 of JAOQMM010000002.1, forward strand.
GTTTTATTTAACTTGTGAATATGTTGTATCAAACTTCTCTATAAATGCTTTGATATTCCCATTATGAACTGTTGTATCATTTTGAAATGTTGTATCAAAGTAAATATGAAATCCTAAAAGGACACATTGGCGGTAATAATTTTTTTTATTTGACACACACATGTTTCTAAAATACCCTCTCAAACTTGTCAAATTTTGTTAACAGAAAAATACTACTTTATTAAAATACATCTCAAGTTTGTCAAATTAAGCATGAATATTTTCGAAGTAGTTTCAAATAAAATATTTTGATTTTTAGTTTTGAAAATTATGAAAACATAACACAATTAAAAATACACAAATAAATAAAACATAACACAATTTATTTATTTGGAAACAAGGTTGGAGTAGCCAACAAGAAAATAAATAAAATCTGTTTTCCTATTTGAGTCTTCCTATTTGTTTCTTCTTTTGATCCTTTATAGTAGAATATTGATTAATATTGATTTCTTCTTCTGGGTTCTTTGACTACTCTTATGTAGAATATTAACTTAAAAAAAACTGATTTTGGAATGATCATTGTGACTTTTGACTATGATAAAATTTTTGGGCTTGCAGCTTCTAAATGTTAAAGTTGATATTAGCTTGAGTTAGAAAATAAGTTTTAATATTTTATCATTTATAAGTTACTGATTAATCTTAATATTTTCGTCAAATTTTTAATTTTATTGAAAATATTTCATTATATTATAGAAACAATTTATTAATTTTTTAGACAAATTTTTTTAGAACTCTCTCTTATCATTCTAATTTTAGTGAAGAAACTATTTTGTTTTATCCCTAGTTCTCTATTTTCTCTCTTTTTTTATTATTTTCATCTAGTGAAATTTTGCCTTTTTAGAATTAAAGATGGTTTTCTCTAGATTTTTTAAGTTTCTCCAATTCTTGTTAATTTTTTTTGCTAATTTCCCCCTTTAGTGATACAAGGAATAATTTTAAATGATGTAATTAATAAAAATATTACAATGATAAAAAGTATTAATATATTATGGGGAATGATATAGGCAGGATTCGTTGGCCAAAAGAAACTCTTCTTTTATTTTGTGACATTTGTAATCAACATATTGAAAGGAGTAAGGGAAAACACGGTAGAGTTATTTGTCAAAGGTTACCATTGAAGAAGGTGGAAGAAGAGTTTCACAAAGCAACCAACTTACCATGGGATAAAACTAAACTTAAAAATAAGTTTGATTGGATGAGAACAAGATGGAGTCTTTGGAAACAATTGAAAGGGAAAGAAACGAGATTAGGATGGGATTATGACAAAGGAACAATTGCTGCTAGTGAGGAGTGGTGGACTTTCAAGATTAAGGTTATCCCTTTTTTCCCAATTTAAGTTTTTTTTCCTTTATTCTAATGCTAAATAGTTAGTTAAATATAAGCTATTTAATTTTTTGTAGGAGAACATCAGTTTTAAAATATTTAAAGATGAAGGGCTTGAACCTGAGCTTAAATGTAAGTTGGATCAACTTTTTGGATGTTTGGCCCGAGGAGAGATTACATTTTATCCTGTGGCTGACCCTCCACAAGGACAACGAGAAGTTAAGTATATGTTCCCTCTCCACCTGATAGTCATAATGCTCATCATCAATTGTCAGGCTATCATGATCATGAGAATATAGATGAGACTAGTGG
>JAOQMM010000002.1:18701094-18714136 GCA_027563515.1 Erythroxylum platyclados
TTCTTTTAATTTTACTTATATTTGATGTATATGTTAAATTCTATTTATGTAATGTAATTGTAAATGTTTTTGTTTCATGTTTGACTTGTACTTGATTCTGTCCTCATTACGAACTCTTGTCGTAAATTGTAATATTTTGAGAGTTAAGGATATTTATTGTTATTTTAAATTTTTATTGGATGTTTTGATATAATTATTATTTAATATGTGATGAAATTATAATACTTTAAATATTTTTTATTGTTCTTAATTTTATAGTTGTATTATGATGATGGTCTTTTTTCATATTAATTTTATATCTGTATGATTATTTTTAATTTTTATTGGATATTTTGATGTAATTATTATTTATTATGTGATGAAATTGTAATATTTTAAATACTTTGTATTGTTCTTAATTTTATATTTGTATAATGATGATTGTCGTTTTTATATTAATTGAGGTTATTATTTATATGTGAGATATTTGAAAATTATTGTTATTTCATATTAATTATGGTTATTAAATAATATTATTATAATTTTTGAAAATAGGGTTGATCAGTTGATGTAAACTTATAAAGTATACAGTACAATATGATAATGAACTATTTTGTAATTTTTAAAAAAGTTCAGAGGTTATTTCATAAATTTTAAAAATTACTCGAAACGGTACTTAGTATTGACTGGTACCGATACAGTCCAGTACCAATTCCGATGTTAGCAACTTTGGGTAAATACGCCAATATATGGTGACATCAGCAAATACTGTTTACAGATAAACCTTCCAAAACCCCAAAACTAGAACATAAGACGCAATAGCTGTGACCACTGTTACAGCATTGCACCTTCGCGCTCTGCTCTTCAAAATCTGTCAATCCTCCTATGCTTTAGGGTCCCTTAAAAATGAACTTAACTCTCTCGCTCAATCGCAGCCCGCTTCTTTATCCATCTGCATTGTTAACGGATTCCGCTGGAAACAATCTTCCAACTTTTCAACTGCCCACAAACCGAAGACTCCGAGTTTCTCGCTCAAAACTAATTTTAAGAGTTAATTCTTCGTCTAACACGAATGGGCCAAATGGGTTTTCTTGGGTTAATCTATCTCGGTCTATTCGTCTTGGTACAGACCGGTTTTTGCTGAAACTGGGGGATGCAGTGAAGAGGGAAACCGGGGTTGATTTGGGAGGGATTAATGTGAAGGTGGGTGAGTTGGTGGAGCGAGTTAAAACTGAGATCAAGATGGGTGAGAATGAGTTAACGAGGTTTAGGACCGAGTGGTGGCCGGAGTTTGTAAGTTGGAACAGTTGGGAGCGCTGGAAGGTAATTTCTTTTTATTTCGGGACTTTTTCCACTCAGGTTTGTTTATTTTTCATTTGTTTGGTTGAGAAATGGCGTCACAATGAAGTTCAGACGAATTACTGGGCTTCCTTGCATTCCTCTGTTATAAACTTATTCTGTTTAAGCTTTTATTTGGTTGGTGTTAGTCAATATTCTTAACGAAATAATGAATTCAACTTTTAAATTTTATAAACAATTCTAGTGCTAAAACTACTTAAATGATTCAAATGGCGTTGATTCTCCTAAGGTTTGGAACTGCTCAACTTGCTATGGATGTGTACGTTATATTGGTGAAAATAGTGCTGAAATTAAGGCTAGAAAATAAGTGACTGTTAGTTTTCAAGATTTTTTCATGTTTTCAGTATCGAGAAGTCATCCTGATTTATGAAATTTCTAACTTGAACAAAGTACCTCTTAGATCATGAATGAACCTATGCTTTCTTTGTTGATAATTTTCACACGGAAGGCTTTGATGAGATTTTTTCTGCTTTCAGAGCAATTGTCGTGCAAACAAGTGCAGTTTCTTAAGGTGCTCATATTGTTTGGTTGCTACATTTATTTTGAATGAATCTTTTTGATTAGCTCTGATCAAGGCCAATTCTTGGCTGCGTCTCTAGGAATATCAGATGAAAGAAATTTATGTGGCATCTATGGAGTCAAGTGAATATAGGAAACATGTGCTAGACCTAGTCCTTGTGTACTTTGAACTTGGGGCTGAAAGTAACAACTAATCCAATACTAATAAGCTTTTCTTGTTCATTTAAATGGTATAATTGGGCCTAGTGAATGATATTTTGTGTATTCTAATGGTATTCTGGGCTATTGCAAAAGTTTAGATGTAGAAAAGTTCATTTTAATTATTTAGTTGATCCATAAGTGGTGGTTGATGAAAAGCTATACCTAAGATTGTCAAATGCTAACACCTACGGCCTTTCAAGAAAGAGTAATTTTCGTTTAGGTATAGCACACGAGAAATATCTTGCTAAATTTGATTTGGTTACTTAGTTGGGATACAAGGAATTTTTGTTGAACAACTAAACTATTATAGTCACATTTGGCTTTCAGGAACTCAAAAAATGGAAGCCTAGACGACTTGGTGTGTTGATGCTCTATATCTTCGCAGTGATGTATTCTTGTCAAAGGATATATGTTGTTGTTCGAGCTCCTTATCTAAATCGGGAGAGAAGGGAGTTAGCAGAGGCTTATATGGAGGCATTGATTCCTGAGCCATCTCCTGTTAATGTCAGAAAGTATGGGTTGCTCATTCTCTTTGCAAATACAGTTATGTAGAGAAACATTTTCTTTCATCTCTGGCAAATGAAGGGGCTCATCCTTCTCTTTGTTTGATCTGACAAAATTTTTTTCTCTCCTTTATTGTATGACATATCGAGATTGAAGCCATTTTGCTATATTATTTTCATATTGTTTCTTAGCTTGTTTCCTGAGTCTAATGTGTGTTTCTTATATGCTAAAATTCTCATGATAGTTTCCTTTTTGGGCATTAGCTGAAGTAGTAAAAGAACTAATGTCTTTGAGGCATGCTCAAGTTTGAATTTGGATTATTTAACCAAAAAAAAAGATAATTTTCATTACAAGATTAATTGGCATCATTCCCTACAAAACCTTGCACTGTCCTTATGAATCATTTATTGAGAACTCCTTTAAAGCCAACTAATAAATGTGTTGCCATGGAGAATTGCTTTTATAAGTACCTGTTCTTTCACCTTAGACTGTTAGAAATTCTGATTCTTCCAAGTGAAAATACTTCTAGGTTGAAGGAAACATACTTTGGCCCCGATTTCAACTCTAGGATGAGAGAAATTGACTTTATATTTAATGCTTTAGCCTTCCCTTCCTAATTTACTTGTTTGTTAATTTAATTTGTCTGGATAACTTTAATTGTTGACTCGAAGTTTTATTGCGAGTAGTGACTGCAACCATATGCTTATTTATTTGGTGTCTTCATGAGATAAGCTTGATCAACTTGTTATATAGTTGATGCAAAATAAAAATTAGTTATAGTTATTTTCTTAGTTATTAATTTTCCTTTACTGGTAAGGAACTAATGTAATTTTTATTTAGTTTGTTCTTGCCGGATTGAGATATAAGACTATTAGAGAATAGTAGGAATCTTGATTAGAGTTGGATTCAATTTCTATTTGATTGTTGCAAGTTAGAGTCCTTATTTAAATATGGTTAGGTTTAAGAGGACAAAATCTATTTATAGGATTGAATGTTTCAATTATGAAAGGGAGTGGAGAGAATTTTTCAAGTTATGAATTTGTGAAAGATTAATTAATTGACATTAGGTGTGATGCCTAGTTTTTTATAAACTCTAGAAGTGAGTTTGAGAAACCTATTGGTTGATTCCAATACTTTGTTTTAATTCCTAAGTGTGATTCCTAGTTTTTGATACAATACCTAGAAGTGATTTATTGCAATTCCTTATTGTTTTTAATAATTCCATCCCTAAATTTACAATCAGAAGTGTTTCATCAAATCTTTCGACTGTCCTCTATTCATCCTACATTAGCAATAGTTCTTTTGGTTTACCCATGCAATATTTTTTGGACAATCAATTGTCTAATTACTCATAGAGTCCAAAATTCAAGGATTTAGTTTCAATTTACTTTGCTTGGAACCCTATTGCCACTTTGTGCCTATGCATAATTAAGCTCAAAGTACCAATTTATATGGCCAAATATGTTCTTTCATGCATTAATCGATGTGTGAGCATGCCAGTGACATTGCTCGGTTAAAAGTAAGTAATTGGAATCTAAGGCAGCTTGACCAAGCTAATTACGATTGAGAAGGCCTTCATAGAATTTTGACCCTCATTAAGTAATATTAATGGGTCTGTAAAAAAGATCCCTTTTAATGTACCAGTCAAAGGCTTTTGGAATATAAGATTTGGAATACTTCTACATGCGTCTGCTGATGATTATGAATAACTGTTCATTCAACATTAATTTATTAAATGCTTGGAAGCAAGTATAAGCTCAGTTGTCACAGAGAACAGTAGATCACTGGACAGAGGTTCTTATAAAGTATTCAAAAAGTTATCTATACATTTGCAACCAAGAGAGATATAGTAGTGATCTTATACTAGTATCTTTTTGACTCTAATGCGAGGATTTGTTTGCTTTAGCTAGCCTGATTTAGCTAAAATGTTGTAGCCTCTTACATTTTATTAGAATGCAGGTTTAAGAAGGGTTTATGGAGGAGGACAATACCCAAAGGCTTGAAATTGAAAAAGTTTGTTGAACAACCAGATGGAACTGTGGTTCATGATCCTTCTTATGTTGGAGAAGATGCATGGGATGATGATTCACAGCCTCCTCAGGAAAATGTGAAATTGATGATTGACAATAATGTTAGACTTGATGCAGAAGAAAAGGAAGAATTGAAGAAAGATTTGGGAATTGCAGGTTAGTTGATGGTTATCTGTATGTGCAAATGCAGAAAATGATGAATGTTTGAGGTAATGAGTGTGATTTTCTTTTATTTTAGTTTTTCTGGTATATTTCCTTCTTACTTCAGATCGAGCATGGTTGTTCTTTTCTTATTCCACTCGAAAGTTGAAACTACAGCAGATTTCTATATTTAAGAAGTATATTAGAATTGTGCTAATTGGTTCTTTCCTATTGCAAGTGAAAATTTTCCTTAACATTTTGTTGTCTGTATAACTTACATACATATAAGACTTTACTCCAAATACAATTGAGAAATACTTTTCTTTTTTTATTAGTTAAGATTGGCACCCACCAAACCTAAATGATCTTCTTTTCCTAATCTCTTACATTTTAATTTTACAAATTTAGGGATGCAATAACTGTTGAAAGATCAATGTCTTGCTAAGGTGCTATATAATCTATATCTATGCGTCACCTAACTTTTTAAGCTTTTCGGTCAAATAATTTGTGGACAAAGTATCAAAGCCTTCATGATTGGGAGGTGACCATGTTCTAATCATGTAACTCTTTTTAATGCTAAATTAAAGTTTAGTTTAGTGTAGTGGGATTGTGTTACTTTTGATAGATGATCCATTTATGGGCTATATTTATGAACTTAAATTTTTGGGTTAAATGATAGTTTGATAATCTGGATGAGTTTTTTCATCAGAGCTTGCATGACACACTTCAAAGAAGCAAAAGAAAAAAAGAAGTTTGCTGTCTCTTTAGATGGACATATCATTTTGACTTTTTCTTTGATGTTTTTCAAAAAGGAGCTATGGTTAAGTTGACTTTATGGCAAATCCACCATACTAATTAACAATTAATCATTTGGAAAGAGTAACTCCAGTTGGGCTTTGGAGGATTTTATCGTAAGTCCCTTTTTTCCTCTAGGCTATTTGGTGTTATTTTAAAATTTCTCTCCAGCATTGTGATCGGTCCTTTGGAGACTTTAGTTTGAGTGTAACATTTTCCTAGTGGAAACTATAAGTTTCTTCTACTGTTTTCCAATTTGTAATAGTTACCAAGTTCAAGTAGGAAATCTGAACTTGAGATCTTTGTTGAAGTGTAGTTCAGGAATTCGCTTAACTCTTCTTATGGAGGGCGTGGCCCTTAGGGACTAGATAAATAGAAGTCATCTATAAGGTTGTTCACAATTCGACTTAAAAATTCAACCATATATCAAGCTGTTTGGATTGGGTCAATTTGAGTTATTACTCAAATATTATTATTTCTAGTTAGGTCGGGTTGAGCATGAACTATATCCTCTCAAAGTGACCCCTCTCTTTGTCTGTCTCTCTCCTTGGGTCTCTCCCTTTCTTTGGCTCTCTTCTCATAAGATTTGCTTTCTTTTGGAAATCTCTAAAAAAAATTCTTAACTAGGTAACTTTGATTTCTCATACATTTTAAATTTGTTTTGAATTCTTATCTCAAATGGTGAAGACTGTGGACTTGTGCAATTGCCATGTCATACTCTATCTCGCTCTTTCCTAGTGATGGAACTGATCATCTTCTTTGTTAAGAATGTCTTCTAGCTCCCCAGTTTTATTGAATATTGTTTCTTCTCATTATCTTATCTTCTCTTGTTAAAGTTGAAAGTTAATGCTTTTGTTGCTGTTTATTTTCTTTTGGTTCTTAGATAATATGGGTAATTTGGAAACAACTTCTCTATTAGTTAGGGGGAAGGTTGCATACTACTAGACCTCCCCAAACATCGCACCTCAGTGGGATTTATACGGGTGTTGTTGTTGTTGGTTCTTAGATAATGAAAAGGGATATCTTGATTTGGAGTCATGTATGCTTGGAATTGTACATATGCCCCTTTGTGGGTTTAATGGGTTTAGAGTGGGTTGTTTAGATGTTTCTTAGTGGGTTTCTTTTTGTTTTTAGTGGGTTGTTTAAATGTTTCTTAGTGGGTTTCTTTCTTCAATGGGTAATCCTCTGGATTGGTATTTGCTTTTTATTTAATTAAACAAAACATATTGTTACATTGCCCACAACTGATAGGTAGGAGGTTTCTAAATTCTTACTTAATAGGTGGGTTGGGATTTAGTAGAAAAAGGAACGAGTACTAAAGTTATATTTTATTTAGTGCTTTTGTTTCATTCACATCTCAATTAGAAGTTAAAGAAATGTACAGTATCCTCCAGGTTGTCAAATTGTAAAGATAGGTACGAGACAAATTTCTTGAATTGGGTCTTGTCATGTCAGATGAGTCGAGCTTGTTAGTGTAGCATTTGGGTCTGGTTGGGTCTTGTTATGTTTTGCAATTCTTGGGTTGGGTTGGTGAGATTAGCCGTAGTCATCTATTTGATCTCATTTATTTTACTACGTTTAGTGGGCTACAATTTCAGAATAGATGCTTAAATCCTCCAGTATTATGTATTTGATACTTTCCATTCGGTTTACGTACAAGGTGAGGTAACAGAAGATAAAAGTAAAACATGGCGTGAAAGAGTCAATAGGTGGAATGAAATTCTGAGGAAAGAAAAGTTATTTGAGCAAATAGATTCCTCAAATGCAAAGTATGTGGTTGAGTTTGACATGAAAGAAGTTGAAAACAGTCTTCGCAAGGATGTGTTAGAGAAGGTGACTGATACACAAGGAAGCAGGGCTTTATGGATATCTAAAAGATGGTGGCGCTATCGTCCCAAACTCCCTTACACTTATTTTCTTCAAAAGCTCGACAGCTCGGAAGTAAGTATCTGTACTTAGATTCACTCGATCAACTTATAGACTACAAATTTATTTGTTTCATTGTAACTTATTTAATAATTGAATATGCAGTTCATAAAGGTGTATATTTTTGCTTGATTGACAACTCCTTATTTATGTAGCAATTGCGTGAAAATTTTTGTTCAAGTTGCTGGAGCTTTATAATGAGACGTTTAGATGAAAACAAATGATCAAGCATTAGGAAGGAAAACATACTTGAGAAAATAAGTTGTGCTCTCACAAGCAATGGCATTGCAAGCAACTATATAAGGACAAGATTTTGTGAAGTTGACATTCTAGTATACTCAGCGACTGAAAGCCATTCAAATACTATCAGCCAGGAAATTCCAGTTTTGTTTGCTTTTGATCTAACAGGTTGCTGCTGTTGTGTTCACCGAGGACTTGAAAAGATTGTACATAACCATGAAAGAAGGTTTTCCATTAGAATATATTGTAAGTCCAACTATACTGTTGTTATTAAAAAAATGCAAGATATGCTTAATGGGATTGAGTTTATTGCTTTCCTTACATTTGATAGGTTGATGTTCCACTTGATCCTTACATGTTTGAAGTTATCTCAAGTTCCGGAGTTGAAGTAGATCTCCTTCAAAAACAGCAAATCCATTATTTTCTGAAAGTTTTGTTTGCATTGGCACCTGGACTACTGATCTTGTGGTTCATAAGGGAGTCTGTGATGCTATTAAGCATCACTACTAAGCGTCTTCTGTACAAAAAGTACAACCAACTTTTTGATATGGCTTATGCTGAAAATTTTATTCTGGTATTACTTTTCTTCCTCTTACGTCTACCATTTCTTTTTATCTGTACCGTTTCTAGAGTTTGTCATCATGTTTATTTTTTCTCTCCAGCCTGTTGGGGATGTAAGTGAAAAAAAATCAATGCACAAGGAAGTGGTACTTGGAGGTGATGTGTGGGATCTTCTTGATGAAATAATGGTTTATATGGGTAATCCTATGAGATACTATGAAAGAGATGTAAAGTTTGTTCGGGTAATTACTGCTAACTCTAGAAAAACTAGTTGTGATAAGTTCTTTAAATCTATGGATAACTTGGAAAGCCAAATTTATGATAGTTGTGTGTATGACAGGGTGTTCTTCTCTCGGGACCTCCTGGAACGGGGAAAACACTGTTTGCAAGAACACTTGCAAAGGAAAGTGGATTGCCTTTTGTTTTTGCATCAGGTGCAGAGTTTACTGATAGTGAAAAAAGTGGTGCAGCAAGGATCAATGAGATGTTCTCCATTGCTAGAAGAAATGTAAGCACTCATCATTTGATGTTGAAAATGCAGTAAAAAGCTTATTGTGGCATTCAATGGTTCATTAATTTGGTGCTAACCTCAAAGATTTCATGCTCAATGTGATATTGAAATTGATCTTTGTCTGGAAACAAACAAACAAACTATCTGCCTGTTTATTCGAATTGAGCTTTTCTTATATCTCGCATATTTTTACCTTTTATCACATGCTCATTGTGGCATTCAAATTTGAATGTTTATATCTCTCTCATTACATTAATAAACATAAAATATAAAGGAAAGAAAAAAAGGATGTGCCAAGATGATTTATATAGTTCGAGTGTCAAGGTTGCATCTTATTAGAACTGTTTGTATTACATAATATGCAATTTTTATTCCTAGGGAGGATATATCTGGTAATGATTATATTTCTGAACAGAAAAATGCATATAATATTAAAAAAACTAAATATTAGTTTCCTATGATCTTCAACAATTGTGAACTAGTACATTCCAGTTTCTAGCTGCATTTCTAAAAATTGGAACACACTTAACTAATTCAGTTTCATGTGTTAGTGACGTGTGAATACAGGAACATATCAACACTGATTGTATTAGAAATCAGACATCGTTGACAATTATATCTGTTTTAGTAGTTGAGTGGTTTATACATTACACTTCCTTTCTATTTTCTTACTCATCTATGTGCCATCTTGGCAAAGTTTTAAGTTGTAACTCTTTATTTTAGATGGTGAAAATACCATGTCAGATCTAGAATAAGTGTTACAGCCTACAATTTTTCCATGATAAGAACAAAAGCCACAAAATTTTTACTATGATTTTCTTATTATAGAAGTACTATTTAATAGTGTTGAAATTATTGTTTAAATGGTGAAAGTACTGAATCAAACTGCCCATATCAAAGATGAAGCCAGATAAGTAAATCATAATGCAGAAAATTCATGCTGATGAATATGTTCATTGTATCTTTGTAGGACTCTTCTCACTTGAAAAAGTTTTCTTGAGACACTTGTTATAATTCTTGAATCATTACTAGTGAAGTTGATCTCTTGGCCAACATCTGCACTCCATCAATTTATGGAACTGAAATTTCGCAAACAACTTTAGAACAAACTTGTGCTACTGTTCATAGTACTATTTATCAGTAATGTTCACAACCAGCTTTGGTAAATACTTCGCAAGTACTGGTTAATGGCTGTTGAGCCGTACGAATGACACTGTTCTTGCTGTATGACCTATACTATTCGTCTTCCTTAAACTTTGGTACCTGTTTATTTTTCTTTCTTTTTATGTTTTCCCTCTCTAGGGTGGGTACAAAAAGTTTTAAAAGTGAGATGACTTTGGTACCATGTAGAGGAGATAAAGAATGAATGGAATTGCTTTGAATGAATCAACATAAACTAGTGATATTTGAAATAAATCAGTTGGGGGAGGAAGAAAAGTATTTCATTGCTACAACTATGGTTTATTAAACAAAAAAAAGACATATATTTGGATATTTCTCTTCAACTCCAAAAAATTGTATTATTCATTTGACCTGAGTAGTTGAAGTGCACTCTCCTAAGAGAAAAATGGATTTTGGGGGGTTTGTTTGTTCCTACGGATGTCAAGATAACACTATGTCGAGATATCTTATTTGTTTCTCTTGGAATATCGATATCTCTAGATTTTTTTTTGAAAACTCCATTTATTTCGATGTGGATGGCTGGTAGGCCTATATTTCTTGGTTTTAATAAGACTTCTTATGAGCATTGTTTATGACAAAAGTCTGTTAGCTGAAAGCATCACTAACTTACACTTTGACCTGGTTGCATGGGGCATGTTGAATCTTGTGTGAATCAGCAAGGACCACCTTGCAAGGCTAAACACCCCTTGGTGACCAATAGTGAAGTAGTACCGTGAGGGAAGGGTGACAAGAATCTCCTATTGGGGAGTGAAATAGATTTACTGTATCTTAACATAGAGAAAAACCTGAGGTGGCAAGTCTCAACTGATTAGGGTTATAATAGGGTTGCTTATGATTGGATTGAGTTTTATGGCAAAACCTTTCAATAAAAATTATAATCAATAAAGCTGTTGTTCTTGAGCAATGCCCTATTCATAGTAATCTTGTCGGCAATGCTATTGATAATAGAACAGAAAGTCCAAGCTTCAAATCGAAAAATTTCTTCTCAAGCTTATATAACATGATTAAGCAGATCTTTTGTGTTGGTTGCTTGTGTTGAGCATAAATATTTGTATGTGTATATATATGTATATAAAATTTGTGTGGATAGGGAATTGACCTATTTATTTTTCTCCCAAATCTACAGTTCATTACAAAATTACCATTTTTTCTATTTAAATTTCTTCTGCTGCAAATGACTGTAAATCAATAATGATTGTTACAAAGCATCTTATTGGATATGCATGTTCACTGAGCTACATGATCCAATAGTTGTTGATTGGTTACTCTCCTTGCAGGCTCCTTCTTTTGTGTTTGTGGACGAAATTGATGCCATTGCTGGAAGACACGCAAGGAAGGATCCTCGAAGAAGGGCGACATTTGAGGCACTTATTGGGCAGCTGGATGGGGAGTGAGTATAGTAGCTAGATACTTGTGCATTTTCTTGTTTCTCTCAGCAAGTGTCCAGAATGCTTTGAACATTTCCAGGCAGATTAGTGACGAAACTTGGGACAATTATTTTCTTTCTTTTTAGTTATTTCTTTCAAGATGATCATGATAGGATTAGGAAAAGGCTAAATGCAATATTTTAGGATTGGATTTTCTTTCTTCCCATTTGGTATGTGAGTTTGACTGGCCGTGGTCCATTTACATTTAATTGAGTTATTGTTCATAAACTTGTAAGAATTTAGGTGCAAGTGATTTGTCGGAAAGGCTTGAGAAATCAATATATTGTAAGATGCATATTTTAGGAATTAGGTCTATGATGGGATAGATTAAGATGTAATTCTACGTAAGTGTAGAGTGGAGAACACGTGATTTATATGAAAATTAAGACATTTTACTCCACGTAAGGAATTGCTGTGAATTTCAGCAAGATGGAGGGAAAGTGGATAAGCTCAAGAAAATATAAAGTGGGAAGAGAAAGATATTAGGGACAGAAAAGGGGGGTGGGTAACAGGTGCTCTGTTAAATCTACATATGGCTTTACATTTAATGGTAAGGTGAGATAAGGCTCCATATGTCCTTAAACCAATCCAACGATGATGTGATTTGACCTATATGCTTGTAAACTTTTCTCATCTTAATTGCATAGTTTTCATTCTAATTAATTTCTTCATTCATTTGAAAAAAAATTGTTATGCTTGGGCTTGGCAAAATTTTCATATTTTTCATGTTAGTCTAGGAGTTTTAAAATAAATGTAATGCTTCTTTTGAACTTGTGTTCTGATAATTTTCTGCTTGAGAGCGATATGTCAGGAAACAAATTACAAAGCTTTTTCCCCCTAAAACCTCTCAGCTTATAGCCTTATACAGATCATTCTCCTTCCCATACAGATCTCTCTCATCTTACCCTCTTACTTTATTATATCCCTCTGTTCTCATCTATTTGTCGTCTTTCACAACTTGCCTTATTTCTTCATTACATTCTTTTATTTTTTATTTGAGCATTGAGGTCCCAATTTGTCAATGGTCATGTGGTGGTGGTTTTGACAGGGGCAATATCATTTGAGTGGGAGGTAATTTTAAATGGTAGGGGTGGGTGGTAGTGGTGATGGTTACAATGGAGGACAAACATGATGGCTAGTTGTGGTGTGCCAAAGTAATGTAGGACAGAGAAGAATATGCCAAGTATATGATGAAGCTCTTTTATTTTAGATATTTGGACTGCTTGAACATTTTTGTGTTTGCTGAAACTTAGAATTTAGGTTTAGGAATTTATAATTAAAGCATTAAAACAAAGGGATGAGTTTAGGAATCACTCCTAAAATTTATTAAACCAGTATTTACTTCTAGGATTGAAGAATTAAGCTTAAAAGATAGCATTGTATCTTCTAATTTGAAAACTTAATTGATCCCTTCTTAATTAAAACATTAAAATACATATAGAGTGAAATCTTGAGTTGCAAATGTTAATAGAATAGGAATTCCATCTGATCTTTTTTAATTAAAATTGAATCCTACTCTAATAAGAACTTCCTATCCCTAATAAACTTGAATCCTAAATGAGAAAATGAGAGAATAAATTTTCTCATCTATAATTAGAGTACATCTATAGGTATTTATACAGGTTAAAACTAGAGATACATAATCCCTACAATCATGCTTCTACTAG
>JAOQMM010000002.1:18727449-18745525 GCA_027563515.1 Erythroxylum platyclados
CTCGTCAGACATCGTATTTCGATGGATATAACTTAATGATACCTTAAAGAGCAAAAGAAAAAAAGACGTAAAAACCGTTAAGAATCATGAAGTATAAACAGGCTCTCTTATTGACATAGGTCATGTCCCAAACTAGAATGGAGGCAAGACTAGAGTACTTAGAAAACAAGCTTAAGCAACTACCTGGATTGAAGAAAGATGTTGTGGACCTCACAAACACCATTGCCTCACCATCTTAAAGGATGGAAGAAGGCTTTTGCATGCTCATGAACGGTCGGTCCCTGGGAGTCAGTCAACAAAATCCAGTTGCATCCTCTGAAAGTTCCCCAGTGATCAAGAAGATGACTGAACAGGTTAAACACCCTCGAAAGTTACTCGTTTTTTATGGGGCTAGCTCGGATGTGTGGATCTTCAAGTCAGAATGGTATTTTGCCATAAACAGATTATTGGAGAGGAGGCTACTAGAGTTTGTTTCAAGGGAGAAGCCCAAGCATGGTTAAGATTTGAAGAAAGAGAAACCATTCTATTCCTGGTAGGAGTTAAAAAAAACTAATTGCTCTAGATTCACTGGGATACAAGAGGGAACCTTCATTGATTTTTTTGCTGTTTGACAAGAACGTATGGTCATAGAATACTGAGCCCACTTCGAGTGTTTGTCATCTTTAGTAGGAAAGACAGAAGGAGACCTTGACAATTGTCTTTGTTAATGGGTTGAAAGAAGAAGTAAAGGCTGAACTATTCATGCTAAACCCATCGGGCTTGAAGTACACCATAGAAGGAGCAGCTCAAGTAGAGAGGAAGAACTAGATCTTTAGCCAACTCAGTAACCCAAAACACTCAAACAAACCCCCTTAAATCCAAACCAAAAATGACAGTTGCACTATCTGTGGACTCCCCCTAAAACCCTTAGCTTACAACCAGTTGCACCCTTCTAGCCCAAAATTATCCAAACCTGACTAATACCCTCAAAACTCAAAACCTATCTACCAACTGCTTACAACCTTAGATCTGACGCAAAGCCCCACCTAGACTGATTTTAGCAAATTGCTTCTATTCAGATGAAGAATTGGGCCTAGACTAATTTTAGCAAATTGCTTCTATTTTTCTACGATCTTATCCAGAGTGTTGTGGTTTGCTAGTGTCATGAATCTCACATTGGACAAGTAAAGGATGTTAAAATGGTTTATAAGTATGTGGTAAACCTCCCCTTACAAGGTGCCTTTTGAGGTGGAGTTAGGCTTAAATTTATCAGCTAGTAAGAATATGCTATCTGATTATAGAAAGTTGACATTGCAAGGCAGTTACGGGGGCTACAAGTTATATTGAGTTGTAGGACGTGTAGAGGGGGCAGACAAAAGATTTGTGTGGGGCTAAGAGAGAGTTAGCCTCTCAAATGCTAACATTGTCTGTGAACCTTCTATTTTGTTAACCCTCTTCTTCGTCTATTTCCCTCGTACTCTTCGAGGATCCTTATAGTTGATTTGACTTCTTTTTGCATGAATTGTTAGCAGTATTTAATTCAAGGCCAAAGAAATAAATCTCCCTTGTAGTTTAAGAAATCTTAGAAAACCACCCCAAAGTTTTCTTGAAAAAGCTCCTTTTAGTTTTCAGTATTCTAGAAAATCCCTTTCTTTTAGACTTTGAATAAAAAATAACAACGAAACACATGTAATATGAACATCAGATGTGGACTAATCAAATGTTATTTATATTATGATTCAACATAGCTCTTAAATTCGAACCAAAATAGTCAAATCCGACACAAACAAATAATTTATTATAATTATCGTTTAGGTCAGGTTTAAAAGCTGGTTGAGTTATTATATTAGTGACATTTGATTAATTCATGTTTGATGTTAATACTATATGTGTTTCGTTGTTATTTTTTAATCAAAGTCTAAAAGAAGAGATTTTCTTGAAAAATTGAAAACTAGAAGGGACTTTTTCAATAATTTTAAAGATTTGGGAGTTTTTTCGAAGTTTCTTAAACTACAAGAGGGATATGTCTTTTACCTTTAATTCAATACAACAATCAGTACGAGGCCTAAGATCTTTAACATTTGCATTGGTCAATAGCTCAATTTTCTAATTGAAATTCTTGATGATATTATATATTGTTTTTATTTATATTTGAGTTTTCCATTTGATTTCGACATATGGATTGTAGTCAAAGTGATTTTGAGCTTTACTTTTTCTCTTTTTTATTCATTCTGCAGCTTGTATTTCGTACTGTTGGCTTCTCTGGGGCAGATATCCGAAATCTTGTCAATGAATCTGCAATCATGTCAGTAAGTTAACCAATTGTTGATAGATGTAAAAATAGAGCGAGAGTTAATCATTGCTATCAGTGAGACTATAATAATGGTTGTAAGTTCTTATGATAGTCTTACTGAAATGTATGAAACCTCTTAATTTGTTTGATATGAGTCAATTGAGTGGAAGAATCTCTACAATCTACATGCAGTCATCCTTTATGTTCCATAAGAGAGTGTTTTTTCTGTCTATTTTGAAGATATAACCTGATTTTTGTTACAGGTAAGGAAAGGGCATTCCATGATACACCAGAAAGACATTGTTGATGTATTAGATAAACAATTGCTTGAGGGCATGGGTGTGCTTCTTACAGAGGAAGAACAACAGAAATGTGAACAAAGTGTATGTCTGTTAATGCTATGTTGTTTGTTGATTAAATTTTAGAAAATTTCTAGACATTGTGCAAATCTTCAAATTTTGCCTAGACTAAAAATTGTATGAAGTAGATTCACAAAGTTTTATCTTTTTACAGGGTGGCCTTGTAGAACATCCCATTCATATTCATGCTAACTTCAGTGATGTGATAAGTCATAAAGATCCGTAAACCTTCCCTTAATGAAATATGACAGAGGATGAAAATTATAAGCCAACAT
This sequence comes from Erythroxylum platyclados, assembly GCA_027563515.1. Classification (NCBI taxonomy): domain Eukaryota; kingdom Viridiplantae; phylum Streptophyta; class Magnoliopsida; order Malpighiales; family Erythroxylaceae; genus Erythroxylum; species Erythroxylum platyclados. The sequence goes on from JAOQMM010000002.1 coordinate 18,730,356, forward strand.
GTTAAGACAAGAAAATATCTCGTAGCCTGTCCAAGTATATACATTGCAGTGGCATTCCCGTATAGGTTGACCTGCCTTTAGTCCCCTGAATCCCCATCTGATGGTCGAGATGTTGGGTAACAGCTGCAACACTTGTTTTGCTCATAAGCCATGAGTCACCATCTGTGGAAGAATGATTCTGAAGATAACCTAGCTATAAGGAATATTTTATGAACCATGTGAGAGAAATCAGATTAAGGTCCCCAAAAGAAATAAGAAAGCTAGGTATCCCTACCCCAAGCCATAATATTGTGGGAAGGATGGAGGGTGGGAGGGTTAAGCTGCACGGTTCATGTGACTACTATTTATTGTGTAGCTAATCTAACTGCTAGTTTTCTTTTCTAAAAGTTGAACTTTAGTTTTTTTTGAGTTTATCCTTGTAAAAAGAAAGCAATCAATGCCTATTAGAGACAGCTGAATCTAAGAGTTCTAGTTTGGTAAGGCTTTATTGATAGGATCTCTACGTATTTGATGGTTTCAGATTTATTAGGAACAGTCATAGGTCATTTTTCTGAATTCAGTATTTTCAGTTTGGAATCGTGATGCAATCTCTCTGTGATTTTTACCCTCAGGAGACCCCAAAAACCCTAGAAGTGATTTCTAGAACATATTAGTATGAGGCTAATGCTTTTCTCAAGACACTAGGAGTTGTAAATCTCTTGTTCAATACTCTGGGAGGTTAATTTTTAGGAGAATTTGATTCTCTTGATTACATGAGTTAGTGAGTGATATCCATACAGAGTACCTTTGTTAGAAGCAAAGCAGATTACAATAGCTTATAGAGTAAAAGGTAAACATTAAAATAAAACGTAACTTTAAGATTGATATGAACAAAATCCAAAAAAAGAATAAATTCTATAGTCCCTAAGTAGCTTTTGATGGGTTCTCAAAGAAGAAATTTTGTTATTTGGCATAGGGCCAACTATATTCTGATTGGCTATTATCTTTTCAAATTATTTGTCTACTGGCATCGCAAAGCAGTTTGGGAACTCAATTCAGTTACATGAAAAGAGATACTACTTGTAAAAGCTTCTCTATATTTGGCATAATTCCATCTAATGATACAATTTATTTCTTTCTTGCAATTTTTAATTTTCCATCACTAGAAGTTATTTTCTACTCTTGCCTAACAGTAGTTTAGTTGGAATCACTAGTAATCGCGGATTAGCATGCTGTGGTAAATATGTACCTGGGCTAGAGACTACATTAGTTGTGGGAGGACTCTTGTATCAAAATACCAATCCACCCTTTCACTATTATAAATCTTCCTTCAATTTTCTTTGAATCCTGGATGCCAGAATTTATATCACTTTAGAGAGTAGGGCTTGCAGATGTTTTCAATCAAGTATCAAGGCTGCTTTTCTTCACGTGTTTCTGTTTTCTGTTGTGTACAAATTCGACAAGTTCTATCAGAAATATGGCAATAAAGTATTTCGCATCTTTTGTTTGTTCTGTCGTGTAGCACTTGGATTTTCTCTGCTTCCATTTTTTCCTTTTTCCTGTTTTGCTATCTCTGTCAGTTATCTCACTTTTTTTCACTCCTATTTCTTCAAATTCATGAAAAAGAAAGAAATTTTAATGTCAAATACTTAAAGAAAAGTAGGAAAAGGACAAGCTTGACCCAAAATATGGGATGTTATTTCAAGGAAAAGAAAATAGCATTGGATCCACATCACTTAAGTATATTGTATTATGAGTGGCAGGTCCTGGTTTCAAAATCTAATGAAAGTGCATTTTCAATTGAGGCATGCAATCGAAAGTAGTGAAAGCTCGCTCATATTTTGTGTAAAACTTTTACCTTCTTTTGGTTAAGAACTTATCATTGAGGTTACATTACATTCTAGGTGTCATTTGAAAAGAAGAGGCTTCTTGCTGTTCATGAAGCTGGTCATATATTATTGGCTCACTTGTTTCCGCGGTTTGATTGGCATGCATTTTCTCAGCTACTTCCTGGTGGCAAGGTGAAATATTTCTTCTAATAGCTGGACTCACGTGTATACTATTGTATCATTGGAATTCCATTGAAACATGTTTTTGAGTTACTTTTTGTTTTCCTGTTTCAACATGAGTAGGAAACTGCAATATCTGTGTTCTATCCGAGAGAAGACATGATAGACCAAGGTTACACAACCTTTGGATATATGATGATGCAAATGGTGGTAGCTCATGGTGGACACTGTGCTGAACATCTTGTGTTTGGTAATGACATTACTGATGGAGGCAGTGATGATCTTGAAAAGATAACCAAGGTAAGTTTGCTGACATTTGTATGATAAAGACAAGGTGTTCTGCTATCTTGGTTCAACTGATCATCCGCTAACTGGTTCCCAATTATTTTTGCAGTCTGCAATGATATTCTGCCAACATCTTTCTCTTAATAAGTATTGAAGCACAATAAAAGAATAAATATAATATTTATTAGGATTGCTGTTTGCATTTTAAGATGGCTGTATGTCACTGGAAATAATTACGGTATCATTGTTTTGGTTCTACTGAAATAAATAATTAGACTATCATATTGTTATTATTGGCTGGCATTATATCAGATTGCGAGAGAGATGGTAATCAGTCCTCAAAATCCAAGGTTGGGCCTTACTGCGTTGGTTAAAAGAATTGGACTAATGGATCGACCTGATAGTCCTGATGGGCAGTTGATTAAATATAAGGCATGTTTTTATCTTCTTGTCTAGTTTCAAATGCATGCAATATGATGCACATTATACTTGTTAACCTGATGTGGCTATTTGATTCTTGTTTAATATCCTTCATGGTGTCAGTGGGATGATCCTTACGTTATTCCTGCTGATATGACTGTTGAAGTGTCTGAACTATTTACACGGGAATTGACAAGGGTAAGTATTCACTTTGTGCTCATTCCTTATTGCTACATAGTGAGTGCATATTTATTTGTGAGGTTGGGGAAGAACTTAAGGCAAGAGATACAGTCGTACAGTGTGAATAATTTCCCGGACAACAAGGGGATGTAAATAAGACCAGAGAGGTGTAAAGAAGTAGAGTAAATAAGGATTATATACCAATAGGGCTATAAAATCTTTCTTCTACTTGAAAAATGGACTATGATAAAACGTCAGTGTTTTATCTACAGGTTAACATCAACCAGAATTTAATCCCAGTAATAAGAACAATGCAAACATAGAAACTAGACAGTCTACTGTCAAAGTTAAGATGGAACATGGTAATCTCAAATGAAAAATAATATTTGAAAATATTGGAGTTAGTGCAACTTCATGATTTATTCTGCGTCAATTATAGACGACATAAACTATGTACTTCACTAGTGCTCTAGTATCAAATGAAGCCTACTGGATTACAAAGTATGGATACCAGAGGCTTGTCAAGATTTATCACCTTCTTTGTAGAGGCTTGTCAGGATTTATCACTTTCTTCCCCAACTAGCTAAAAGGGATAACAATCTTGTGAGTTTTGAGGTATTGAAACTTTTGGTAACACCTTGGTTGCTTTCATGCTGTTTGATAAATAGTTTGTTAACGTATAATAAAAGCTTTGCTGAAATGCACTGAACAGAGCTGAAATAGAAAATAATACACATTTACAATTATGTAAGTTACCCTTATGGATTACCCTTATGGAGAAAGGCTTAACGGTTACATGATTTTGACCATTTTATCTGCTTCTTCTATGCAAAATCTTTAGCCTTTGATTAAACAGTGATACTTAGATACTTGTGTAGTATGTTGAAGAGACAGAAGAACTTGCAATGAAGGGATTGAGAGACAACATGCACATACTCGATGTGATTACCAGGGAACTGTTGGAAAAGTCGAGGATAACTGGATTGGTATATATTCCACAAGCCCTATGCATACATTGCTCTCCCTCATACTTTACTATAACATTATGATGCATCTTTAATTATTTTAATGTACTCATCTCTAATCCAGTTTTAGTTCCACTGTGAGTATTGAAAATTAGTGTGAGTATATATTTTGATAAAATCACTGAAGCAAAATCTGTCTTTACTATCACCTTTCTTGTGATATTATTCTCTATTCTGATAGATACTGACCATCATCTTTCATTAGTGAAATTTTGTTCATTACATTTCCTTTGATATTTGATTGATTTGTCAATGCTAGTGTTATATGCCCTTGTTTGTAATGTAGTAATAGGAGCTTGTACCCTAAAAGCGCCCAATAGCTTCGATTGCAAGCTATGTTTAGGTGTCTTCCTACCCTTTGTACCTATCTTGAAAGAGTAGAAAATAAGAGCTATTAAGGTAGAACTCTTCAATCTCAAAATCAGATCATTTGTAGAGTCATGCTTGCTTTATTTATGATGAGAACTCCCTATTTAAACTAGATTACAAGCTGACTTATTCTAATAGTATAGGAAGTGACTACTTCCAACTATCTAGAAACTTAAAAGATAATGTAGGCTAAATTCACTATCTAAATCTAAGAATGACAACTACTAAACTGACAGCTAACGAAAACAATAATTTGAAATAAAATAATAATTAAGAGGGCATTTGGTTTCACTTTTTTTTGTTGTTGTTAATATCAATGTAATTATACTTTTATTATTAACAATAATAAATACTAAATAAAAATTAGAAAAATAATTTATGATTAATTAATTAATTAATTATTTTATAAAATATCATATAATATTTATTAGTAAAAATTAATAATAAATTTATCTTATTTTATTAAAAATGAATAATTATGTAAATAAGAAATTTATAAAGTTTTGTTTTAAAACTAATATTTTTTATTAAAATATATTTTAATCATTGAAAATCAATGTTACGATCTAGAATTAAATATTTAATTTCTAAAAAAATTTTATTGACTAAATAATTATTTTAAAATTTTAAAGATTTTTTAAATTTAAAGTATATTTATTAATTATTAAGTTTGAAGATATTTTTATTTTTCAAAAATTTTATTTTTAAAATTTATAATTTAAATAATTATAAAATTAAAATAAGTTGATGTGATTAAATTATATAATCATAATTCTTATTAATAATTAATATTGAATAATTAAATAATATTAATGTAGTTAATTTTAAAATCAAGTTATGACAAGAAAATAAAAACCTATTTTTTGTGATTTTCATAAGTTACAAAAATAAAAACTTAATATGTTTTTTTTGTAATGAATTTGAAATCGAAATAGAAAACCAAGCACAGAAGTAAAATAAAACAAGCACAAAAGTGGAATCAAACAAGCCTTAAGTATTTGGTTGACAACTAATTAATTGGTTGCTAATCTTTCTTCTTTCTCACGTCATAAATGACCTTTGACCAGTTTGCCTAAATTGGGCTCAGAATTGTTGCTCTTATTGCTTTCCTTAACATCATTTTCCCCATTAAAAATGAGCTTGACTAGGAGTGGCAGTAGGTCGGTCCCTGATCACCTTAAGGCCTGAGCCTGAGCATGAGAAATATTTTGATCCTCAAGTCCAAGCCTAGTCAAACATATTTTGGATCGTTAAATCAAGTAAGTCCAACATAATTTCTTATAATTTGTTGGGATAAAAAAATTTCTCGAGCCTGAATTTGGTCAAATTGACCTTAGCTTGTTGACCTGGCTCGGCTTAAGACTTTTTGCCATGCCTATGCTTGACCTCATTCCCTAAAGATGAATATTGACTCGTTAATTTCTTCCAATGTTTCTTGTCTAGGTTGCAAGTCATTCAGGTTTTTTCCTTCATTTTGTTTGGTCAATGTACTAGAAAAACTTTAAATACTATGTTTGGTTGATGAGAATCGCTTCCTGCTCTTTTGATGTAGGACAAATAGAAGAAGGATTAACTAGTAGCTAAAACTCTCAAAATTGGTAATACGTTGCTAGAATATCAAGTTATAGGTTTAGATTTCAGCTTGCACTGCTAAAATTTCAGATTTGGTATAGTTGAGTTTTTTGGGTTTGATTACTAAAAATTTAGGCTTAAGATTTCAAGATTTGATGTGGCTAGAATTTGGGTTTCTTTAGTGAGTGACACAAAAATGGAGGATAGGAAACTAGGAGACACTCCTAGGGTCTAAGAATCACTCTTAGAAGAAAATATAAAACTCAAGTTTGTAGAAAAATTTCAGGATTGTTATACTTGAAGGGTTGAGTATACACATATCTATAATGAAGTTCTTAGAACTCTTATTCTAGTAAAAAACGGTTTCTAGCAAATTTAAATCCTATTTTAATAAAATTCTAGAAATTTGAATCCTAAACAATTAGGATAACATATCTAAAGTAGAATAACATACTACCACTTCTTATTTAATATGGAATCCTAACATAATTTAAATTTCAGCCCTTATTGTCTTTGCTGTCTACTCAATTTTCAACCTTCATTCCACCAAATTAAAGCTTGTGTATGACTATTTTTTTTCTTTGATTTCTTGATAGACTTTAAACTCTTCTGCATTAATTCTCTCTGGCTTGTCTAAAGTTGTCCTTGACATAGAATGTGACAGATACTAATCATATAAGTTTGAGTTCAACTTCTAAAATTCAGATTCTAAAATTCAAGTACTGTCAGAAATTGGTTTTCTTTTCCACTTAACAAGAAATTGTTGATATTCTCTATCTCTTGCGGCTACAGTTTGTTCACAAAGAACATCTCCTCTTTAAAATGGGGGAATGGTTGCAATTCTCACAGCTGCAGTAGGAGATTGTGTATCATCATAGCCATGATAAATAGTTAAAGTCTACAATATTAAAGATGAGACTAATTCCTATGTTACTTGGTAATTCCAAAACATAAGCAGTGGCATTTATCTTCTTAATGATCTTATAAAGTCCAACATTCCATGAATGAAATTTCTAATAACTCCCTTTCAAAAAACACTTTGGACGAATCCTGACCAACATCATGTCCCCATCATTGAATTCCATCAATCGACGATGTTGATTAGTATGTTCTTTATAAGATAAGTTGATGATTGTTATTTTTTGTCTTAGTTTATCAAGATGTCCATCATGTGTTAGGTGATGGTCTAAAGCTTGCGCTATCGTAGTTCTCTTCATGCCAAACTCCCCAACTTAACTTTGTAACTTTTTAGTTACTTCTTGTCCTAGGTATTGTTTCACTCTTAAAGCCAAGTGATATGCATCTTCAACGCTGTAAATTCTTTTTATTATTAGTGCCTTAAAAATTTTTGCTCGTAAGTCATTTTTGTAGTGAGATATAAGTTGTGACTCCAACTTGATCCCCTCACATTGGATAAAAAGTTTATCAAATATTTTTGTGTACTTAGTTACGCCCTTGTTTAAGGGTTGTGACTTGATCTTGAAGATCTTCTTGATAGTGAAATACGAAGTATTTTTTTGGTAACTTAAGCTTCACCTCTTCCCAATCAACAATTGGTGGTTGGCCTGTTTTTCGAAGTCTATCATCTATCGGTTTCTACCAGATTTTAGCGTGTCTAACTAGCTTCATCTTTGTGAATCAAACTTTTCAATCTTTTGACAAGCGGTATTGGTCAAAGAAATCTTCCATTGTTGTTGTCCAGTCTAAGAACAGGTGTGGATCTATCTTCCCTATAAAATCAGGGACTTCAACATGCACTTTCTTAATGATATCATCGAGTATGTTGTGTGTTTCAACTCTATCATGGCCTGTAAAGGCTAGCATGCCCTCTCCATCTACTATTGATTGGTTTTTTTGTCTTGGATCTCTCGGTAGGCATTGATTTCCTAATCCCACTCTTTGTTGAAACTATTCAACCCCTTCATCTTGGATTTAACTTTCTCCACCTTCATCATCTCGTGTAGTTTGTTGTTTGATGTTGTTTTTTGGAGTAGTTCTTGGAGCACCTTGTGATTGAGGTTCATTAATGTCCAATCTTTTCATTATTCTAAAAAGTCTTTCATCTCGCTTTTGGTTGTTGAGTATTCTTCTATACGCCCTTCTACTACGTGGCTCCATTGTGAACTGAAGCTCTGATACCAAATTGACGTAGGATAAATAGAAGAAAAACTCACAAAATTGGTAATAGGCTACTTGAATATCAAGTTTTAGGTTTGAATTTCGGTTAGGACTGCTAAAATATCAGATTTGTTATAGTTGAGTTCTTTCGGTTTGATTGTCGGAAATTTAGGCTTAAGATTTCAGGATTTGATATGGCTACAATTTAGGTTTAATATGGTTATAATTTAGGGTTTTGGTTGTTGGAATTTAGTGAGTAATACAAAAAATGGACTGTAGGAAATTAGGAATGGCTCCTAGGTTCTAAGAGTGCTAAGAATCAGTCTTAGAGGAGCGCATCACACCTTCTAGTTGAAAACTCAAGTTTGTAAAAAAATTTCTGGATGTTATTCTTGAATGACTGGATATACACATATGTATAGAGAAGTTCTTAGAACCCTTATTCTAGTAAAAAGAGGTTCTTAAAAAATTTAAATCCTATTTTTATAAAGCTTCTATAAATTTAAATCTTAATCAACTAGGATAACATATGTAAAATAGAATAACATATTTAACTCACTATTACTTCTTATGTAATAAGGAATGCTAACATAATTTAAATTTCAGTGCTTATTGTGTTTGTTGTCTACTCAATTTTTATCCTTCATCCCACCAAATTAAAGCTTGTGGTTGATTTTTTTTTCTTTTATTTATTCTATAGACTTTAAGCTCTTTTGCATCACCTTCTCTAGCCAAAAGAGTCTTTTACATTGATGCCCTGCTATGTAAGGCTCATCACAATTGTAACAGAGTCCCTTTACTTTTCTTTTCTCCATCTAGGTGTCCATAGATTATTATTTGTTGTATTCCTTCATTGGTCAATTGGTTCTTCTCAATATATATTTCCACGACATTCATACAAGATGTGATAACTCACCGTGCTAGTCAAATCTTGAGGATTTTGTATCTCAATCTCTACTCTTTCTGAAAATTAGTAATGAAAATATTTAACTTCTTGTTCTTAAGTAAGACTATTGGAGCGTTCAAAGCATCGCCTGTAATCTTCTACTGTGCAGGTTTGCTGAAGTTTTTACAGCTCTCCTAGTTTATTGCTTCTAATTGGCAGCCCAAAACACAAATTACTATTGGCCTTGAAATCTCCCAAGAAAAATTTAGCCAATCCCTTTCCAAGTTGAGAAACCACAACTGGGTGTCTCCTTCTAAGAGGGTATGTGTTTGTGTATGACCTAGTCACGAGACGACTCATAGCGAAATCCTCTTTTCCCTTGTTAGATTTCTTTCCCTTTCTAAGCCCTACGGTTGGTGTTTAGAAAACTCATGCTTAACAAGCTTTCTGTCAACTATTTTTACAGAAAATTTTGACTGCTTTCTTATTTATCATAATGCCCGTTAAATGGGCTTAGTAAATAGAGTATTTAGGAAGTAAAATAGATCAAGAATATGCTATAACTTAATTCTCCTACTGAAAATAGATTTATGAAAATAATAGACTTCCTAAATAAGATGATCACTACCTAAATAAGATAACCATTGCAATTACTTCTTAATCAATATGATCTTCTTGTATATTTCTTTCCTAAAAATACATCTTGCGTATCATTACTCCCTCCTGGACAAAGAGCTTGTCCTCAAGCTCAAACTTAGGGAACTCCAAATATCTTGGCCCTCCATCATCTTCTTGGATTCTACCAATTCTACCCAGAAAAGCTTACATTTATTTCTTTGATGGAATGCTACATCACAATTGAGACAAAGCCTCTTTGCCCTTTGCTCCTCCGTCTTTTCCTTGGTTAACTTAAAAAAAGATTGTACTTGTGCTCCCGATACTGAATGTTGCTAAAAATTTTTCCTTCTCTGTAGCTGTCCCTTTAGTGGCTATTTTCAAACTGCTCCCAGTAGGTGTTGCGTTAAGATTCCTTCCTAGAACAACCTGGTTGCTCCTTAATACCTTATTAAGTGTGGGCTATATTCATAGTTGCTCCTAAGCTATTCGGTTGTTGCAATTCTACTTCTACTCGCAACTCTTCCACAAGACCAACAGTGGATAGGCTAATATGTTGCTTCTTAGTCTGGGCTAGCAAAGATTAGAACTTCTTCTAATAATCCTTCACCATTCCTTTCTGCTTTAGGTTGGCCAATTTACCTAGGGGATTGAGGCTCATAGGAGGACTGAACCTAATCCATACCTATCGCTTCTTGCTTCACCCTGTAAAACCACAATTGTCTCCTGTCTCCCTATTCAGATGAACTGTTGCTAGCCCTTTCTTCTCTGCTTTACGCTTTCAGTGATTTTCAAAGAACTGTTTACACTTATGTATCTAAATCAACAGATCATCAGTACTGTCGTATGAAGGAAATTCTAATTTAGAATACCTAAGAACAGTAGTCCCTCTGGCTTTGCCCAACGCTTCTTTTCTCCCTTTGGTCTCTACAGGTACTAATGTTGTTTCTCACCTCATTGCTCTTATTGTGCACCTTTAGTTCTTGTAGAACATCCTCCAGCTGTGAGTTCAAGAACTTTTTGTTGGACTGCTGGTATTCTTGCCTCTGCTTGATGTTTCTCATGAACGCATCCATTTGACTTGACAAATCTACAGAGTTGTCCATGATGCCAGATTAATACCAAATTGATGCGTTTTTGTGTAGGATTTAGTCACGGGATGACTCACTGAGAAATCCTATTTTCCCTTGCTAGAGTTTTTCTCCTTTCTAGACCTTATGGTTGTTGTATTGACAAGTTTTCTATCAATTACTTTTACAGAAAATTCTGGATTTTTTCTTATTCATCGTAATGCCCTTTAAATAGGCTCAATATAGTCTTTAGGAAGTATGAAAATCATAGACTTAAATATGATAACCACTGGAATTGCGCCATAATCAAGATGATTTTCTTGTTTATTTCTTTTGTAAGAATGCATCTTGCATAATAGTAGAAGGATGCCAATCCCACCTTTTCCATTGCCAATATCTGTTGGTGACAGAAGAAATTTTTACATTGATTCAACCATTCCAAAGTGTTAAAATAACCATCATAGCAAGGAAAGTCCGATTTGGATTATCTCGGCACAAAGTTTCCTCCATCTAGATTTTCCAATCCGGCCCTTCATTGACAATCATGATTGTTACTTTCATCCTTGTTTCCTTTCCTTCAAATCTAGTTGCTGCCAGGTCATAAGTAACTTCTTCCAGTTGGGCTATAACTTTGTTTTATCTTGCTTGATTAACATTCTTCTCTTTTTCTGTTTTAGCTGTATCTTGTGCTTGATCTTCTTGATTTTTTATAGCCATGAAGGCTTCAATTTGTCGCTAAAGAGTACAGGAGTCTCTCATAACCTCCTCCTGCTCTGGTACCAGGTTTTTATGGGCCGTTGTTTGTGATCTAGTTGTAGGAGCTTGTACCCTAAAATCACCCATCAGCTCTAATTGCAAGCTGCGTTTAGGTGTCTTCCTACTTTTTCCTTCCTATCTTGAAGGAATAGAAAATAAGAGGACATTATATGAGAACCCTTTGGTCTCGAAACTGGAAGTTTGTTTGTAGAATCATGCTTGCTTTGTTTTGGATCGTAACTCCCTATTTAAACTAGATTACAAGCTTGACTTATTCTAATTGACTCCTATTGCAAAGCAACTACTCCCAAACAACTTCTTCTATCTGGGAATTTGCAGGTAATTCTGACTAACTTCACCATCTAAATCTAAGACTGACAGCTAACAGAAATAACAATTTGAAATATAATAACAACTAACAGATTGGTTGACAGCTAATTAATTGGCTGCTTATCGTGATTATTTTTTTTACAGAAACATTTGTGAACCTGGTCAAAGGGGACCACTTTGACTGAATTGAGCTCTCTTAATTGTTGCTTTTGTCTTTGCCCCTTAACAAACAGTCAACTGCTTTTTGTATTTATGATGGAAAACATAACTTCTTAATTGCTAAAGGGACACAGTGATTGAATATGTTGTTAATAGCTTAGTCGTAATGAACTAATGATGGACTGAACTTATTGCTGAAGAGAAGATAATCCATCAAAATTCTGTCTTGCTATTGATGCTCTGAAATCCTTTAGGTCCTTGCTTTTGCAGTTTGTTTGTTTTTATCCACTTGTGTATTTTGTTGTAGCAGTGATTAGTGCACCTTTGAATTTAGTTTTACCTTCTATGCTAGTTCTTACATGGTTATACCTAGGGATATGAAAATGACTATTGTTGTATAATATTTCTAGTTACAACAATGTTCACTTTCTAGTTACAACAATGTTCACTTTGGGATTTTACTATTCCAAGTCTGAATGAATATTCCTCTTTTCCAGTTGTGGAGCTAGGCCAAATTCAGGCCCTTTTCCTTATCATGCTTTTGGACAAGTTAACAAAGTTTAGATTATGACGCTGGCCACCTGACAAATTATTATAATATTTGGACAATATTTCAGTCTTCTATGACTTTCATTGCATCCTCCAACAATTCTTGAAACTTATTTCCCAGTATACGCCTTCTTTAAGATGGATCAACACTTCTCTGACCATTCCTGTAATCGAATCCCTGCCAAAAGCTTTGAGATTACCTTCGGCTGATATCATCCTGGATGATGAAATCAAATGAATGTTTAAGGATCTTTTGGTCAAATTTCTTCTATCATTTTATACTTGTACCAGAATCAACTATTTTTCATAAGAATGTCCAGCATAAGGGTTTGGCATAGAAATAGCGCCATGAAACATGAGATCACTGCAGCAAAGAGGGGAATTGGGAGAGCAACTCTTCTTAACTTGGAGCCTGCTACAGTATTGGGCCTTGTCCTATAACCAAACTCATTTTAATGATAAAAATGTCATTTAGGATGATTGTTAGAGATCCCAGTACCAGATCTGGGGTAAGGTTGTACATTCAGTTAACAACAGCATCGAAAGTTGCTCTGCCCACAAGCAACATCATATATGGTTTACTTGATATTGCAGTACGCATTAACTGGGTGTTTGATGCAGTCCTTCCTGACTATGTGCTTTATTTTCATTGTTCAGGAAGTTGAGGACATAATGAAGGGACTTTCTCCAACAATGTTTGAGGATTTTGTAAAGCCTTTCCAAATAAACTTAAAAGAGGTACTTAAACTTTCTCATTATGGTGGTTGATGTAGTGTATAATTGACTGATGAGAAGGTATATCTTATGATTTTTGTGGAAGTTGATTATGATTTCAATTGATATTGACTCTAAACAAGGAACTCAAATTGATTCATGAATTTCCTGCAAATGTAGCCAATATGGAAGAGAAAGGAAAAACACAGCATGATCACTTAGTGTATTGTAAACTGATAGAATAATCAATAATGTCAAACCGAATCTTGTCCCATAATTTTTGCAGCTTGTCATTTATCCCTTTTAAGATGTGGACAAATGGACATTAAGCTACAATGGAGTATCTGTTTAGAGGGTATTAGTTGGCATAAATAATATGGTAGCAGATTGGAAACAATTGAAAATTTCTCAAGTATATAAAAATCAGTGTTGGCTAATTGTTTTATGTTCTATAAAGTTGCCTCTCATTGGCTTGCCCCATTCAGTGTCCTATTTGCTCAGTTACTTAGAATGTTGCTATTTGAATTTGTGTAATACTGATTTGATAGTTGCCGTTTGATTGACTAATTGATCATGGCACTAGCTAGTTTCTTTAAAAGGGGTGTTTTTGTGGGCATAGTGTTATTAATATCTTTTAACCAGGAGGTGAAATTTAGTTTGCTACCAATTGTTGTTGTAATGCAATTTCCATTTGTGGAATTTCTGTAGGATGGACCATTGCCTCATAATGATAAGTTGAGATATCAGCCGCTAGACATATATCCTGCGCCATTGCATAGATGCTGAATTGAAACTGCACACCATGTTACCGTGCGTAGCATGCAACTTTGGTTTCCAAGGCAATTGAAGTCTTTCCTGTTGTAAGCCTCAATTATTTTAAGCCCTGTTTTCTCAATCCATGTCAATTTCTGGCATTGTGAAAAGTTGGGAACTTCCTTTATTTACAAATATCTTTTTTTCAGTCGACAGTACATAAAACAAATCTTTTTTTTTTTTTAAGTCTGCAGTTTTCTCTCTTTGATAACTGAAACTTTTCTTATTGATAAAAGACAGGTTTAGAGATACTCTTACAATCAATTTTGACAAGTAGGAGGTGCTTGGGATCTTGGTTCCTTATTTTCAAATTCCAGTTCAATAACTCCTTGTTCTGTCGGCAGATTTACCATGCACACTACATTGTATGGACGAGTTAATTTGGCCAATCCTGCGTTGAAAGTGAACTGAACCAACGTTTGACTCCTGTTGGCCTTTTGATTGGACGAGTTATCTCTCCCAGTCATTCGCTCAAGCATGCATGACGGGTACCATTTTAGTCACCACAGAATTGTTGGTCTTTGTAGGTAGACAGGTTGACTAAGATTGTTAGTCTTCTAACGATGGTTAAGTTTAATTTTGTTAAAGTTTGGTTCAATCTTTCTTTGTGATCTCGTTTGTTTATGAATGTATCATATTATTTATCACTTTCAATACGTAACTTTAGTACAATTTAATCAAAAAATGAATGAGAGATGAGGGAAAAAAAACCCTATATTAATCTATTTACAGAGAAATAATACAAAACTATTTCATAAAGTGCAAGCATTCTCCATTCCAAATGTCATGACAGTTTGGGGAATATCTTCCCTTCGAATATATGCATAGGCTTGCTCAATGGTAAGGAATGGCTTTAGCCGGAGAACATCACTTTTAATATTATCAAGTATGTCATCTAACCCATCTAAGAAAATATAAACTCTTTATCTTCTTGGAGAAGAGAGTTATACTTCTCTTAGGACAGCGAAAATCAATTTCATGCCATAACCCTTGTAAATCGTTGTAATATTTCTCAATGGATCCACCGCCTTGTCGCATTGGAGATACTCATCGTCGAAGGTCATAAATCTGCGATGAGTCAGATTCATGTCGTAGTAACAGAATCCCAAACCTGTTTAGCCATAGAGAATCAAATGAAATTCCCAACCAAGTATGGTTCCATTGAGTTGATCAACCAAATTTTCACGATGGCATTCTCTGTTTGCCATTTGTGGAAAGTGGAAGGTCTCTGTTGATATCCAAGTTTGTCTGTGTCAGAGATATACATCTCAACAACTTGGGACCCTAAGGCATAATTATAGCCATTAGTGAGGCATGGGTT
>JAOQMM010000002.1:18758080-18787595 GCA_027563515.1 Erythroxylum platyclados
GGAAGCTCAGTGGAATAATAGTCACAAGTTACTCCAAACACAAATTAAACATTGAAACAAAAAATGACCCCCCATGTTGTGTACTATGAGTTCCAATTTCCACTCATGTACTATGCTTTAAAATCTTTACTAAATTCATCCCATAGTGACAAAATTAGCACTTGTTAAAGCCCTTAACCAATGACAGAACCAACCTAAACCATAATGACAAATAAAAGTAGCCCACAACAAAAATATATATGTAAAAATACCAACTTTATTTTCCTGATGATCCCTAATAGCTTAAGAAATAGCTGTACAAACAGTGGAAGTTGCAGAATCATGTGAGCGAAGTGGTGGGAACGTATTTTGTATGTTGATTGGAAAACTAATTATTTTTCCTTTTTAAGGCATTCAGTACAAAAATTAATCAGTGAAAACCAGTGTCCAATCCCTTTAACTCTAGGCATGGTGCATTCGATATTACAAATGAAAGGTTCATCAATTCGTGAAGAATGAATGCTCAGGAAGCATGTTCATTAGAAAAAGGAAGTGTCTAGTGACATCTAATAAGAATAACACCTGCCCTTGAATTCCCATTTGCATTGCGACAATAGGGTCCAAAATCACACCACGAATTGGGCACCCCATGAGGTAAGCTGCAACATCACAATTTGACAGTTATAGTTAGTGGTTGAAGATCAAATGTTAATGAGTACTCATCCATGTTAGTATGCAGAATAGATTGTTTCGCCAATTCAAAGTAGATAACAAGTTAAACAGGTCAAATTTTAATGTTTAACCTTTATTTCCTTGGACAGAGATATCCTTACGATATAACAATTAAATAAAGCAGCAATGCACATACCTACCAGAAGGTGCCCTGCTTCATGTACTAAGATTCGACGCTTGTAGGGAGGCCAGTAACTGGAGATTTGAGCTAAACAGGTACCACCAAGGAAGATAGAGTCCAGAAAGGCCAGTGCTAACATGGCAGCAAGGTTAGGTCTGATGTCGATCCCTTTGGAAAGAAGAAAAGATGATCCGGCCAGAAAAGCAAACAACAAAACATTTGAACTTCCAGAAAGACCCCATTTTTTGGGAGAAAATTTAGAAACTGAACAAGAAAACAAGTAACGAATAAGCTTGTTGATTATGATGATGCATAAAATTGCTCAATGGGAGTTTAGCAATATATGGTCAATAAATTAAAAGGCAAAATTGAAGAATCCTAAAGCTAGAAAGAACAAGAAAAGTTACATGAAAGTAAGTACCTTCTAAACCAGTTTCAGATTTCAGCACAGTTGGCGTAACGTCTTTAGGTGCCTCCATGACTGCATAAGGCAAAAATGAGCAAATTAAATAGATGTTTATCCACACGTAAGGAAGAAACTGAGAGAAGAAAAGCACAAATTGATTCCAGGGATATATAATGCCTCCGAAGGGGGGGAATTTAAACTACTGCATGATTCTAGAAAATCTTATAGCCACTTATTGTGAGTGTGACAAACAAATGGATGATACATTTTTTATTATTTGCTAACTTTGCTTCCATTCCTTTTTTTTGGAAATTAAAGTAATTATATTTCCAAAAGGAATAGACAAAGTTAAAAGTGATCAATACAAAGGACCATGAATGGTCCCATTAGCATGGCAACTAGGTTCTGCGTTCTTGGACGAATGCATGCAACTAGGTTCTGCGTTCTTGGACGAATGCATTACACAAAAGTTCTAACATTCAAAATGCTTCAGAGTAGCTCATTACTTCATTCCTACCTTTATAGTGCATGCAAATTATTCCAAGGGAAAGACCAAATTGCTATGCTCAAGTTCCAACAAGTTGTTAGTGAATGAGAAACCTTTTGTTTAGTTAGTCCACACATGCCTATGTGTATGTATGCATGGAACTAGTTCGATGGAAAATCCTTATCCCCTTCTGTTTATGGTTGCTATCTCTAGTAAACTGTCAGGCAATTCAGTTCTCCAGTCCCCATCTTATGGTAATGTTGCCAATTATTCTTATTGCTTCAAGATAGAGTCAAATACTTTCTGTTATCCTTGATATTGTAGAGTGATAGGAGGATTTGATGTCCATCTATTTATGCTTGAATATCCTCAAATTCCTTTTTCTCCAAAGAGCATACAAACTTGTGCAAAAAGCAATCTTGAATAAGGTGTGTCGATCTGGTGATAAGTGGGAGATTGAAGCAGCCCATTTGACAATATTTTCCCATCTATCTTCTCTACAGTGCATTGTAAGACCTTTGAATTCTTTCCCATATTGCATTTTAGAAGGAGCATTGGAAGAAAAGGTGGTCCCAAGGTTCCATTCCTTTGCTGCAAAGAACATAAATAGGCTTGATGTGAAGCATTCCTTTGTGCCTATCAACAGTCAATTTTTATGGCCAGCCAAATGATGAAAGCAACCTTGGGAGGTTTCCTTTTGAATCAAATCAGATTAAACCAATGCACTTTCAAAGAAGGAGGTTTGAAGATTTGATAACATGACTTGTTTATGAAAATCCCTTATGAGTGGTTTGTCCATGTAATTCGATCCTCCAGGTTTTGTCTTGGCATGTAGTTAGGAAGTGCATCTATAATGTGGTTAAAGCATTTGAATTAAACATGCCATGCGTTGTCCCTTGATCAACTCCTTCACTCTAGATTTAGGTGGGACCATATATTTGAGGTGGAATATCTCTAGTCTAAGGTGTAGAGGCCCCTTGTTGCTCTAATAATCGAACCATAGCCAAGTTTGTTCTCCATTGCCTATTTTATGTTTGATTTGCCAACATAGGATCTCTCTCAGTCTAAGCAAGTTGTGCAAGGTCCAAGAGGTTTTGATGTTAGGCTTTAGTTCCCAAAAGTTTTTATCCTCTAAGTGATAGGCATGCACCCATTGAACCCAAAGATTCTCCTTGTCACCCAATAACCTCCATACCCTCTTTGCTAAAAGGACCATGCTGATAAGTTGAAGTGGTTTCATTCCTAGCCCTCCTTCCTGCTTTGAGTTTCCAATTTCTTGCCAGCTAACTTTAGCACCTGAGCTCTTATGCGTATTTCCATTCCATAGGAAATTTCTCAGCAATCTATCAATGTTTTTAGCTAGCATTTTAGGAAGAACCGAAAGCGAGATCCAATACAAAGAGAGATTATTTAGAATGGGGATTATCAATTGAAGTCTTTGCACATAAGATAAGTTTTTTGCACCGTGAGTTAGATCTCCTTTCAATCATTTCATAGAGTGGAGTGCATTCCTTGTATTAAGCTTTTATGGTTGTGATGAGTGAAGGGAGGTTGCTGAATTTTGAGACCTATCATTGAGATAAGATCTTAGCTTAGAGGGCTAGCATCTAGTGAAAGCATCAGAAAACTTTTGTCAAAGTTGATTTGGATGTTTGATAGTTTGCTAAACTTATTTATGGAGTCCATGAGCAATTTGACTAAGGTGAGATTAGCTTTACAAAATAAAAAAAGGTCATTTGAAAATGACAACCTAAACACACCCGACTTGCTTTGAAAGAAACACTTCCCTAAATGTTGAACTCTATTAGCGTTATCAAAATAACTATACAAATAGCAAATAAGTAGGGTGAAAGTAAGTCTCCTTGTTTGACCCCTTTACCCCCTTGAATGTTTGTGTTTGTTCACCAATGACAAGAATGCTAAATATAAGGGTAGTAAAGACATTGTTTGATCCAACAGATGTAATCCAAAGGGAATCCAAATGCTTTAAGCGAATGTAGGATGAATTCTGAATTAATAAAGTTAAAAGCTTTCTCTAAATCAATTTTAAAGCAAAATACTAGAGCCTTTTCTTTGGTATCCTTTGAAAAGTTCTTATGCCAAGAGGATGTTATCACCAGTGTTCCTTCCACTAATGTAAGTACCTTGGGAATTGCTTACGAAAGAGCCCAAAACCACCTTCAATCTTAATGCTAGTAACCTAAAAATGATTTTGTAGAGGATGTTGCAACATGCAATTGGTATATAGTCCCCTAAGGAACTAGGATTAGAGAGCTTAGGAACCAGGAAATATGAGTGTGGTTGCTTTCTTTGAGGAGCATTCCTGAGTTAAAGAATTCCATAATAGCTTTTGTCACTTGTTCTTTTGTCCATTGCCAAAATTCCTTAAAGAAGAATGCATGGAGCCCATTAGGCCCTGGGTATGTTAGGATTGGAAGTTTTTAGAGCATTCCCCACATCAGCTTCAAGTATTGGTTTGATGAGTGCAGTTGCCTAGCTTTATGAGATGACTTTTGTAATGAATAAAACTAGCTCATTTACAAATGAGAGGCAATTATAGCTACACCTCAGGGTGTTTTTAAAATGATTGTACATTTGTGCCTTGATTTCCTCTTGTCCCCAGACCCTTACTCCATTGTCTTTGACTATATTGGTGATCTTGTTTGCATTCCTCCTTGGTAGGCCTGCTTTGAAGAAGAATGCTGAGCTCCTATCCCCTTCAAATAACCACTGAATCATGGACTTCTATCGCATGATAGAATGGTGAGCTTTAGGAGCTATAATATACTTATCCTAAGTTGCTTCTTCTTCCTCTCTAATGTTCATATTCAATGGATCCTTTTGAAGATTGTTACCTCAGTAAGGGCCCTGTTTGCTTCTTTTGTATCTAAACTTTTGTTGTTGATAAGTTCTCTATGCAGAAATTTCAGATTCCCCTTCATTTGTTTTAATTTCTTGTGCATTTGTATTGCTCGAAACCATCTACTTCTAAGTTCATTTTAGATGAGACTACTTTTTTGAAGCCTTGATGTTTCACCAAGAAGTTGAAGAATTTTAAGTGTTTAATGCAAGCAAAAGGAGTTGTTAGGTTGTGGATCTCTATAGGGGAGTGATCTAAGCTCAAAGGAGTGTTGAAGATGGCCTTGCTTCCATGAAATTCAATTAACAACATCTAGTTTACAAGTTCCCTCTCTAATTTCCTTCGTAGGAACCACCTCCCTTGTTGTTTGTTTCTCCAAGTGAAGTGGTGTCCCTCATAGTTGAAGTTAGTGACCTCCAAGTTTCTCACATAAGTTCTAAACACTTTGCAGTTGTCATTGGATCCCAATCTTCCCTCTGATTTTGTAGTAAACAAGGTGAAATTAAAATTACCTATAATTAGCCAAGCCAAATTCATACCTAAGGAAGAGTTCACCAAATCTTTCCAAAGGGAGCTACTTTGGAATGAGAAATTTGCTACATATACAAAGCTAAATATAGTCCTCGTCCATAGGATTTCAAAATGACAAAAATATGGATTACTTTATCAGTATAACAATGATGAGTAACCTCAACCATATAAGGTTGTAAACCACAATGATTCCAACATTGCCAATTGCTCTTAATGGACCATAACTTTTTGCAGCTCTCTCTTTTAATTTTTTGTTCCTGACAGACCAAAAATGAATGGCTTTAGTGTTTAAGTTAGTCATGCACTACCTACTACTTGTTAGGATTGTTGAGACCCTAACATTCCATACTAATACTACCATTAAAGAGGTTTAGGGGGAGTCTTAGTTCACTTGGCTTTAGTTTTTTTACTAGACTTCCTTATTACTGGTGTAAACTTTGTTGTTGTGCTAGCATCTATTGCTTCTCTTGCTTCTTGTGGGAAGTTCTCACTTTTTACACTACGGAGAGCCTCGTCTGAGTCCTTAGGAAGAGACTCCTTTAAGTCCATCCTTATAGTCTCCACTAGTCCCTCAGATTCAGTAGGGTCAAGAGGTAAAAATGAGACAATTTGTTTGCATTCTATAGTTACAATTTTTCCCTTTAATGCCTAATATAATATTATTAGGTTTTATTACCCTAATATTATCCAAATTTTAGAGTAAAGGGAGAGGCATTCCATTCTTTGTTTTTCTTCAACCTTTGTTTGAAGTTCTTAGATCCATTCTATAGATATATAATATTATTAGGTTTTATTACCCTAATATTATAAATGAATGGGTAAAAACTAATTAATATGACCCCATAGCATACCTATGGTCTTTATATAAGTGTATGTGTACCTTACAACCAACATAAATATCTATATTCTTCACTCTCCCTACTATTTGTCTTTTGTTTCACCTTCAGAAAATGTGCATGTGTACCTTAAAACCAGTATAAATCTCTGTATTCCTAACTCTCCCTGCTATTTGTCTTTTGTTTCACCTTCATAACTTTGATTTGACTTTCAGTTCTCTATTATTTGGTTCTATTCCTTCTCTTTTTCCTTGATTATATTTCTAATATGTATATTTCCTTCTCCTTTCAAACGTTCTTATCTTTTCTCTTTTGGAAAAAGGAAAAATCCTCTTCTCCTCGCTTCCCTTTCATCTACTTTCCACAGAATACATAGAATTTCAGCAATAAGAATAGCCAGAACCACCGGTAAATCATGGCTTTATCCTTTGGGCAGTGATCTAGCTCTACCTCGGTCAGTTCCAAAGAATAGCAAACTGCCCTAAAACATTGAACTGAGGATATTAATTATTTAGTACATTATGCCTATTCGCAAGCTTGCAAGTGCTCCTTCGAGACAAACTATCTTATAAAAATATATCAAAAGTACCATACCCACCAATAAGCATATAAATCTTTAAAATCAAAAGGAGTTACCAATGTTTCCAAGTTTTCCGAAATTGGGCAAGAACCCTTTGTTCTTGAGAAACCCATATGCACTGTCCACAAGCCTCATATCATCAGCATTCAAGCAGGTGTCCAATACCTCCCAATCCCTCTCTGACTCATAAACGGTCTTCAACTCACTAATCCCTGGACGAGCCGACTCCGTTTTCAGATATCCATCAACGCTCTCACCTGAATCATCCTTGGTTTCTATGGATTTCAAGAACCTGAGAGCTCTGGCAAGGTCCTTCTGCTTCACCGCGTCTTCGTATTCTTGCCATTCCCTAAGAGCACTTGAAACGAACAATGGTTTTCTCTGTAAGGATGTTTGGTTGAAAAATATCGAAGATTCACGAGAAAATAGTCTTTTGGCAGATGGAAAGTAGGGAAAATTTAAGGGGTTCAAAGAAGAAACAAGAAGAGCCATCGTATGCACAGAAATGACAGTTTCATGCTGCAAGGCTTCCCTAAACTTTATACTTGCCAAAACCAATTAGTAGTACTACATTGGATGAACTTAAAGATGTAAATAATTAATTTACGTAAATTTTCATAGCAAATTTCAATTTCATTTTAGTTGAAATTTATGGTAAAAAGTTAATTTATTCCTTAATCTTTACACTAAATATAAGTTAAATTTTAATATTTTGAGGCATTTAAAAATAATTATAATATTTTAAAAACAATCAATTTTAATTTTTAATTAATATAATTATTGAAGAGATTATCTTTCCATCAATTAAGTTTCGCATAAGTGCTTATACGATTTTTTTTATTTAGTAAAAAGAGGCAATTTAAACTCTAACATTTTTAGTAAAATTTAATTTTAACTCAACTATTTTAAATTATTCATAATGAAGTATTACATTTTGAAAATATTTAATTTAAACCTTAAATTAACAACCTCATCAAAGAGTGATTAAAAAATTCTACTCTAACTTTTTAAAATATTTATTTATATGTTTTTCTTAATTGTGCATCCAAGCTAGTAAAAGGGACATATCCCCTGCTGTCTCTACCACAGATTATAGTATTGATTTATCCCAAACATTATCATTTATTTTATAAGTTCCACCTAGTGATGAATCCCCAAGTCAAAGTTTGTTGTTGTTTAAGTTTCTCTTGTTGTTCTTGTTTGGGCCACTACTTAGTCAAGTTATAGAGAACAGATCATCTGTTCCCATTCTATACCATGAGCTTTCATCCATCTAATAAATGGGATGGAGAAAAATTGGATGGATGAAAGCTCATAGAACAGAGTGGAAATAGACTAAATGGAACAGAAGATCTGATCCCCTAGTTACAAAATCTTCTATGTTTCTCATTCTACTTTTGACGGTATCTATTTGAATAGACCTTGGAATGTTGTTGCAGTTTTGTCGAATTTTGTTTGGTTTCCATTGTTGAACCATGATTACAAGACGCTCTGATATAGGGAATTAGGGATGAAGAGGAACTTACAAGAATTAGTTTCTTCTCATTTTTTTAGAAGAAACTGATCATAGATGTTTTAATATAACAAATAAAAATATATAATTATAAGATATTTGCATGATTGACAACTCTTGTATTAATTTACAAATTTCATTACAAAGTCAAGAATAAAACCTTTTCCTCAAAAGTCTTAATAAATATTCAAAAAAGAGAAATTACTATTCTTACACTGATTTAATAGAATCTAACACTATAGATCTAAGATCAATAAATGGAAAGATACCCTTTATGATGAATGGGTACTTGTTAAGTTACGAAACTTGAACCACCTGCACCTTTAAGCCTTAATAAACAAATCAAATAATCAAATAATTTTGAAATACAAAAGTAAAATTATCCTTTATTAAGAAATCAATAAGTTTTAAATTTAATAATAACAATTTCACAGGTACAATTGACTTTCTCTGTTAATTTTTTATGTTGAAAATATTTTTTAGAAATTAAATAATTCATTCAAAAAAATAGAAGATATCATGGTTTCCTTATAAAAGGAATACATAAAGCCTAATATATATAACTATAAAAATTAACAAAATAAGAGACATTTAGATGATTCACATAAAAGGAGGTTAAGGCACAAGCACAATTATTGGGTTTCTCCATTAAGCACCCTAGTGTTTCATTTGAATAACTAAAAGAATGACTATTTTAAAATTAGCATAGGATTATAAGTAGTTTGAACATGATTCACTAAGATTTGCTCTCTTTTTTTTGAAAGACAAAAGAAAATTATATTAACTTAGCAAAAGTTATTACACAACCATTACAATGAATCGTATTATCTGCAACAAAAAATAAACTCACTAATAAGTATACAAGATATCTACACCATATAGCATTATAACATCCAATTCTCTTTCAGTTCATGGCTAACTAAGCATTGTTGATCATTGGCAATAATAGCAGCTCTGACCCAATTCACTATATGCTCCACCAGTTGCTGTTTACTCTCTTCAACACCTTTGTATATCCTCTGATCCATTTCCCGCCAAATTGAATAGATAACAGTATGAAAAGCAGTCTTAATGATCATCCCATTTAATCTACCGTGCTTAGTACACTATATGAGAAGGTTCAAGGTCTTCGTTCACTTAAATGTGTACCTAAGTAGTTGTAACATAACTATAATTTTGCTTCAAATTGCTTTAGTATAGTTACATTCAAAGAATAAATGATTTCTGCTTTCATTCAGCTGCTTACAAAGTACACATATGGGGTCATATTCCCCAAACCATCTGTCCTTGGTCCTCAGCCTATTTTTAATCGCTAGCCAAATGAAAATAGTAACTTTGTGGTTTAAAGCTTGCTTCTAGATAACGTCAAACCAGGGAACCACTTCAAGGTTATTAACCAGTACCTGATGATAAGATCTATTATAAAAGGTATCACTAGAATGGGGGAGTCTAGATGATGCTATCCTTCCTTAATCCTGTAGGGATGTTGGGTAAATAATTTGTCAATAAGTGAAAACCTCTAAAGTTGCCAACCCACTCACCATTTTGGGTGAGCATAGACACTTTAACATTGAGAGGGATTTGATTTATGAGTCTAGAAAGATCTGTTCTTTGAATGAGAGGACTATAATTGGTCCATTTATCAAATCAGACCCATATATCCTCTCCATCACCCAACCTGTGTTTGATATAGGGATAGATCATATACTTCTCAAGCTGAGCATGTGATTAAAAATCCAGAGAAGTCTTTGATATTGTCCATCTGCCATAAATTTTGACTTCTAAGATGGTACTTATTAACCCATTTAATCTGCAGTGCTTTTTTGTCAGTGAATAATCTCCATAGCCACTTACAAAGCAATACTTTTTTCATTTGAGCAATAGGAATGATCCCAAGCCCCCTAGCCTCTTTGGGATAGTGATATCACACCATTTCACCTTAGCTTACTTACCATTCTCATATTTTCCAGACTACAAGAATCCTATAAATATTCTATCAATCTCCTTAGTGACTCTCTTAGGTAGAACCAATTGTGCAGACTAATGGAGATGCATACTATTCAAAATTGAATTGACGAGAAGCAATTGGGTTGCAATAAACAAATACTTATTTTGCCAGGCATTAATTATATCTTTAAGTCAATCAAGGGAATAAAGTCAGAGAATTTAGGCTTATTAGTAGTGATTGGGACTCCTAGATATTTAAAAGGAGGAGAGTGCAACTTAAAACTGACCATGCGACTGATCTGCTCTTGATTTCTGACATCTGAGGAAAGATACAATCCACTTTTCTCCACATTAACTTTCATTCCAAACCAACCAGGGAAGGTATGTAGCATGTTCAACATCATTTGAATTGAATGATTATCTATCTTACATAGGAGTATTAAGTCATCAACATAAATCAGATGGGATAGTGAAATCACTCTACACTTGTGATGATACTAAAATCTGCCATTGCATTCCACCAATTTTGAAATAAGTCTAGATAAACCTTCCATAACTAAGGTAAATAGGTAGGGGGATAGGGGGTCCCTTTGCCTAATACCTCCAGCAGTGTTAAAGGAAATGAAGGGGAACCATTCACCAAAATACTTAGTGAAGTGGACTGAATGCATTGCAGAATCCAATTTCTGAATTTATCTGGCAGCCCTATATCTTCCAAACATGTTTGCACAAAAAAACCAACTATTGGTATCATAAGCCTTGAAAAAATCAATCTTCAGCAAGCAAATGTTAATAGTTTTACCTAACTTATAATCACCCAGTAGCTCTTGAAGAATGAGAATGTTATCACCTATACTTCTCCCAGGTTAGAAAGCCCCTCGAGTCAAGCTGATGACATCTGACATATTTAAGTCTTGAAGCTAGAAGTTTTGCAATGGTTTTATACAATATGCTGCAGTAAGAAATAGGTCTGAAATTTGAAATAGAAGAAGGATTTTTCTTCTTAGGTATAAGGCAAATGAAGGTATGATTCACTTCTCGTAGCATCCAATTAGAGGAAAATAATTCCAAGATTGCATCCTTAAAAGGTGACTAGTAATGTCCCAGGTTCTTAGGAAAAAACTGGCAGTGAAGCCATCTGGGCCAGGAGATTTTGAAGAATTAAGACTAAAGAGAACTTCCTTGACATCTTGAGGAGTGAATGGAGCTATAAGCATGTCCAAGTGAGCCTGGTTGGGGTTGGAATTCAGTACATCATTCACACTTAAACTCTATTATTGAATACCCGAGGTTCCCATTAATTATTGAAAATATCTCCTAATAAAACTGGTACGTTCCTGGTGTTTAGATAACATATTCCAGCAGTTCTCCTTCAGCTCAGAGATTATATTATTGTTCCTCCTGGCAAGAAGAGAAGCATGGAAAAACTTTGTGTTTGAATCCCCTTCTTTGAGCCAATGTAGTCTTGCTTTCCACCTTAAAACAAAATTCTGAAAAACCAACCCCTCCTGATAGTCTTTTAGCCTCAAAATCTTAGTATTCCTTTAGTCAGAATTAAATGGGTCCCTGTAGCAGGCCTCTTGAGTTTCAGCCAATTTCTGCTTTATGTGGTTAAGGTTGTGAAGTTTCATCTTAACAAATTGTTTAAGGGCATGTTTGACAATTTTAAGCTTTTGCATCAATTGAAAAGACTTGTATCCCTGTACCTCTTGCCTCTAACAGTTGCTGATTGATGCCATAAAACCCTCCATTTGAGTGATCCATTGAAAAAATGAAATGGAGCTCCAACTCTTACCGGATCATTCAACTTCTAAATAAGTATAGAAGAGTGGTTTGAAAATATATTGTCTTTAAAGTGTATAGAAGAATAAAGAAACTGACTGAGTCAATAGTGGTTCACCAGAACTCTATCCAACTTCTTCCTTATCAACATGGCTCTTTGTTTGTCTAGGTGAGCAATCACCTTATTCCCCTTAGGTCTAGTAGATCCATTTGTTGAAATAACTGTGTAAGTTCTCTACCCATCCCCATTGTGTAATTAGCTCCACGTTTAATTTCACTAGAGTTCAAGGAACAATTGAAACCACTAAGTGCTAACTAACGATTCTGCATACTTGGGTGGAGAAGTTAAAGATTAATCCATAATTTTGCTCTTTGGAAAGCAAAATGGGAAGCATAAATCACAGTTACTTCAAATGCAGGAGAGTTACCCTTCAACTGACAATGAATATGCAAGAATTGGTCACTAAGTCTGCTACATTTAACTTATGCAATTAGAGTTGAAAAGACAAATAATATAACCATTGTAATGTTAAGAATGATTTGTTATAGTCTTCCACTACGTACCCAAAAAGGACAACCCCGATTAGATAGAAGTGGCCTTTATTTTAGTCTCAAGGAGACCAGTCAAAACATGTTTCCTCTCACAAACTAAGTCCTTTACCATGACCTATTTCAGAGGGTCATTTAACCCTCTTGTATTTCACACTAAGATTGTCATATAAGGGGATACCCCCTTGAGCTTAGCTTTCCTCCTGGCTGACCTTCTTTGAGAATTGTTAGGAGTTATTTGAGAAGTAGCTGCACCTCCTTCCCTACTGTTCATTTCCTCCTGTAACACAATTGATAGGTGTAAATTATACTATGTTTTGATAGATGTTTAAGTGTGCTTTTGATTATTTCTTAAATGATTATCATGTATATAGGTTTAAAATTATGATATTATTAGTGTTTGTTTATATTCTAAGTGTTTGTGTGGTTTTTAGCATGATTTGGATCTTAATTTTATGTTTCAAGATGTGTGTGATGGGTGTTTGAGTGTATGGAAACAGGAAATTGAAGAAAAGAGAAGAATTGGAAATATGGAAGCAAGTCCAGCAAATTTCAGCTTTTCCAACAGGCGTCTCTTTTTGTAATTTTAACGTTTTGGGTGGGTTATTTTTGGAACCAAATTAAGTGGGTAAACCCTATAAAGAACCCTAGAAGCCTCAATAACTATTTAAGAACATAAAACACTTAAAAAAAGAGGAACCATCATCTTACCAAATTGAGATTAATCCAAGGAAGATCAAGAGGAGCCTCCATCTTGTCACTTTAGGAAAGAAGACAAGGAAGAGAGAAGAAGGAGCTGCAAGAGCTGTTGTCCAGCCACTATAGCCATCCATTCCAAGTTATTTCTTCATTCCTCTAGTTATTTACTTAATCTAATGTATGCTTTGGACATGAATATGTTGAATATATTGTTAAGGATGTTTTAACTTCATTTTAGGATTGATTCTTGAATCATTTTGTGACCTATTTGCTTTTGATGTTAATGAAATTATTTGGGTATTGTGATGTTTATGGTTTTGCATACTTCGATAACAAATCGAGAGATTAAATCGATAGTAACATAATTAGGTTGGATAGTGAGAATTAACAACCTAACAGATTTCATAAACATCAAATCGGTAATTATACGAAGGGAGATCTTATGAGAGGACTTGATTGTCTATTAGATTGATTAAGAACTAATTGGAGACTTAGCTATTTTTGTTAATTGAGAAATTGAAAATTCGGAATTTCATATTCAATTATGTGCTATTAACTAAGGTTTAATGATTAGATCTTGAGAAAAAAATAATCAACCTTTCAGAATTCTAGGACTAATACCAATGAAATCAAAAGTGATTAGGGTAGCAAAATGACAATAGAATGAATGTCATCTTTTCAAAATTGTTTGATCTTGTCTTGTCGCAATATCTCAATTAATAAGTGGTTGGTGCTCTATTTTGATCTACTTTTGTTAATTTCAGAATTTCAATTTCAGTCAATTCATATTCAATTGCTTAATTTGCTGTTTAGTTTTATTTTCATTTTTTTAATCACATTTCTAGGCCTTAAACAAAGTTAGGATTCAATTAGTTTAATTAATTCCTAACGGGACCCTCAACTCAACTATTATGCTTACGATCTGTGCACTTGTAGAATATTGAGGGTTTTATATAAGTAAAACTTACTCAACAAGTTTTTGGTGCCATTGCTGGGGAATTAGTTTAGGACTTTTTGAATTCCTTTGTTTTAAGGAATTATTTCCCTTTCTTGTGATTGTGGTACCCAATAATAAGAGATTAAAAAAAAAGAGAAGGAAGTTTGGGTGCAAAGTAGAGGACACATCAATTTGGACATCACAAGGCAATAATGAAGAATCTGAAAAGTTAAATGTCAAGAAGAGATAGAAAGAACGATGATGGAGGAAAGCCATCATAGAGAGCAAAGGACCCTTATGGACTTTACGAGCCCAGGGTTCAATGCCTATCATCAAGGAATTTCGCGACAACCAATGTAAGCGACACACAATTTGTTTAAAGAGGCGGCGAATAATAGTTGTCTTTGGATATCGGAATGAAGTAGACAACAATCAACCTTCTCAAATCCAAAAGGAATGATTATAGTAGATTTAGTGAAAACATTGCAGGCTAAAATCGACAACCTCACCAAGGAATTGAACAACCTGATAGCCACCTTGTTTTCGTCATTCAAAGCAATTCAACAAGGACGCAAACTATATGGACGAGAGAGCCATATCAAAGCTGATTGCTTCCTAGTGGAAAAAAATAATGTGGAGCAATTAAACTTCAATGAAGCATAATTTGGTCAGGGAAGTAATCATCCTTATTTGAACACATACAATCCAGGGTGGCAGAACCACTCAGATTTCTTTCGGTCTAATAATGCAAGGACTCAAAATGGGAAATCAAGACTTACTAGGATTTTAGCAAGATGAGTCTAGTTCGTGGGCATCTAAATTAGATAAGATCATGGACAAGCTCATAAACATGGAAGAGGCCAAGAAAAGAGGATGGAAGGGTGATTGGATCAAGTAGTAGAAAATCATGCTTCTTCTAGTCACAACTTAAAGGTTCAATTAGGCCAGCTGCCCAATGCATTGTCTACAAGAAGTGTGGGGAGCCTTCTGAGCAATATGGAAGCAAATACAAGACAAAAATTTAAGGTTATCACACTTAGGAGTGGGAAAGAGCTAGAAGAATCAACAGAAAGACAAGCTGAAACCCACTTTGTAGAAGACCAAGAGAATAAGAAAAAGGATGAAAAAAAAAGAATGAGGACCCTCTCGATACTTCTTCTCCACCTTACACACTAAAAATACCATTCCCACAAAGACTTCAGAAGAATGAATTAGATGTGCCATTCCCAAAGTTCCTGGAAAAGCTAAAGAAATAGCAAATTTACTTGTATTTTGCGGAAGTGTTGAAATGCGAGCCTAAGTATGTGAAGTTCCTTAAAGACATATTATCTGACAAGCGAACTTAGGAAGATGACTAGACGGTAGCCATGATAGAAACTTGTAGCTCCTTAATTACCAACCATATGTTCTCAAAGTTGAAAGATCCAAGGAGCTTTACGATACTCGGTGTAGTTGGTAATTTAGAGATTTCTAAATGCTTATGCGACCTAGGCGTAAGTATAAACCTTATGCCATTGTCGATAAAGAAATCATTAGGCTTGGTGGAGGATGTGCTTATAAAAGTGGACAAGTTTATAATTCCTATGGATTTTGTCGTGCTAGACTTTGAAAAGGATCAAACTTGTCCGCTAGTTCTTGGTATACCATTTTTGAACACCGGAAAAGCTTTTGTAGATGTTCATGAAGACAACCTCATCCTTTAGATTGGAGATGAACAAGTGAAATTCAACCTGAATAAGGTATTAAAGAATCTGAAGGAGGGTAGCTCATTTATGAGAATTATTGAAGTCAAATCTTTAAAGAAGTGAGAGGAAGAAGAACAGATGATAGTGGAGATTGAATTTGAAGAATATAAGGAATTCTCAGTTCAAGAAGCTAATGAAGAAGAGAATGACCAAGGTGATTGAAGAAGATACAGGCATCTCTATTCGTAAAGTGGAAGAAGAAGAGGAGGAGACGAAGGTGATTGACGAAGAAAGAGAACAGTTCACTTTCTTAGAAGTCAAATTGCTAGATTTGATAGAAGATTCAGGGAGTTTCATTATTCCTTATTTTGTTGACTACAAAAGAAACAAATAGGTGACTCTAGCTAAAAATTACTTGAAGATAATTTACTGAACAACCTGTATACAACAAAAATAACACTTAATAAATTTGAAAGGAATTGTATAAGAAGCATATATATTAGTAAAAATTTGGCTTCAGACTTGTTATTTGTTATTGTTAAACTAAAGACAATGACAAAGGTAATATCAAGGTATTACTAGTCTCTTCGACGTCATAGCTATATAGTCTTAAACATCTAGTAGATATACAATGTATACCTAAATAAAATCAAAAGATATATAAAAAATTAAAAAAAATTACATATGAGCAATATATAATAAATTGAAGATAAATGAGTGTTGACAGTTTTATAAAAAAAACTTCCGTACTACAAGTATACAGATCGTAACTCATAGAATAAAAGGTATCGTTCCCATGAGGATTGTTTAGTCACCTAATAATTTGAATGCACTTTGCCTAAGGTAATAAAAGATTGAATGGATTGAATTAAAATAAATTAAATGAAATTAAAATAATAAATTAACTAACACTGGAATAAGAGAAGAATGTAATAAGAATGAAATTAATCAGTGATGGAGACTTAGGGGTTATTCTATCATTGTTTTATCTTCCCTTTACCTTGTTGATTTAATTATGCTTGATCCTAGATATCCTAGGGTTTGATTACCCTCTCTCGATATCTAATCAAGTAATCCCAATTGAAATTCATAATACTAGAATTCCAACCTCTCGATTCATAAAACTATTCCTAACTATTAAATTGGATTTGAATCAATAGTAAGGATAATTAACTCACAATTAGGATCTCTCTTCAATTATTTTAATATGATATTTGGAGGTCTATTAAGTTACTAACTCTCGTTGCGCACCTTAACACATATGACTTGATTCAATCTCTCGATTTATTATCAAGTATTAGTATAACAAATATCACAAAGTGTTGATATATTTATTGAATTCAACAAGAACAATGTTAAATAAAACAGTTCAAGAACAATCCTTAATAAATATTTAGAAACCCATAATCATGTTCAACATACTACTAATCCAAATTAACATCCAATACAATGAAATATAAGATGAGAAAAGAAAGAAAAACAATTTTGTGTCTTTATTTGGAAATTATGGAAATTCTGAAGTTTCTCTTGATGTCTCCACTTTGATCTCTTTGGATTCTAATGTGTATCCTCCTTTTTGATGTTTTCTTTGCCTTAAATACTTCTTAAGGTTTTTAGGGTTTCCCTACTTAATTTGGATCCAAAATAGCCCTAAAACTTCAAGAATAAAAAAATTTCATATGCTTGAAAACACTGTGCATGATTGTGACATAGTCTCATCTCATGCATTAACTGCTTATGTACAATAGTGCAATTTTGCACGATCGTTCATCTTCCTCTTTCTTCAAGTTCTTCATCTTTTCTTTAAATTTCCTATTTCTACTCACTAACAAACACATTAGACAACCCTTGAAACGTAAAATTAAGATCAAATCCTTGCTCTAAAACAATCAAACAATTAAAACATATAAAAAAAATAACAAGAACACAATTCTAAGTCCTAATCACATGATTGTCATCTAAGAAAACACTTAAAAACACACTTAAACCTCTAGAAAACATACTATAATATATACCTATCAATGAGAAGAGATGGATACTTATGATCTATAGTAGTTTAGTCCTCTTTCACTTATTCCCACCCTAAAGGTTTGTTCGGGAATTTTGAATCCATTATAACTATTCTTTGGTGAGTGAAGAGTAATCTACTATAACTTTTAAAACCTAAAGATAAACTTTAAAAGATTTGAGTGTTTTTAACTCTCTATTACATACTATTTAGCCTTATAATTACACAAGATTTCTTAAAGATTAGATAAACTTTACTACAACAATTTTTTCTCATAATAGGAAATAAATCACAAAGTTTACTTCCTTCTCTTATATCTCTTTTCTTGATTTAACACTTTTTGTACTTTCTCTCAACATTCTAGTCATTGTTGAGATTATTCAGTTTTTATATAAGACACAATATGAACGTTTATACTGTAAAAATAAGAAGCCCAATTTGGCCAATTTTAATCTATTTTATATCTATTTTTCTTAGTTTTCTAACTTTTTTTTAAATCATCTCTATATAGTATTTGTAAGAAAAGTTATGATAAAAAAGACTACTACATCATCACTTTTCTATATCACCTTCTCAACATCTTAAGCAACATATGAATTACTTCAAGTAACTTAATCCAAAACTTGAATCACATTTTGTACAATACTTGTTCATCTAATTTAAACATTAATTATAAAGATTTCCACAAGCTTTATCTTACAAAAATACATTCCAATTCTGTCTACCATCACTTAAACAAATTCATTATTACTTTAATACTTTGTAAGCATCAAAACCATCTTTTTTAATCCATTCATTCAATAATTTTCCACTTTTGATAATGAAAAAATATTATGAAAAAACTATATCCTAAATGACAAAAGGCTTCAACCAAACTAATTTGGTGTTTTTCAAATTATATATACTATCTAAAATTTGGTGTTTTTCAAAATTACCATATATGGAGAATCATTTGTATTCCATTATATGGTAATTTTGAAAAACACCAAATTTTATATATATTCAAATGATTCTCCATTATATATACTATCTAAAATTTGGTGTTTTTCAAAATTACCATTTATCTCCTTTTTTACACCATAAAAAATTGTATACCACTACACTTGACTCAAGCCTTTAATTTATAAAACCAATAAGGTGCTAAGCCCAACCAAGTTCTTATTATGAATGTAGAGATAGTCAAAATATATTATTCATAAAGAAATGATTTAATTGTTATCAAGTGATAACTCCCCTTAAAACTATGTAGGTCAAGTAAGTACATAATACTGCTCCTCCTATATATATATGCATCAAATCAATCTTATTGATGTTAATATCATACACATGGATATCCTATATGTCAAGTAAATATATGTATCACATACCCGTCATAAATAATTCAAGGTATTACAAAACATATGCATATCAAAAAACAAGTTCAAAGTTCTATTATAAATTCTTTTAAATAGGAAAAGCACAATATAGTTAGAGTGAGTTTATGTGGAACACATAACCCTAAATCTAGTTCTATTATTAATTCTTTTAAAGAACAAAATCACAATATAGTTAGAGTGAGCTCATATGGAATACTTCACCATGAGTTTAATTCTAATAAGACTATTTTTGTCCTTCCATTCCTTAAGAGAAATTGCTTAAAAATATATGCTTTCCTTTTATCAAGATCTTGATTTATTAACTCGACTCCATTATTGCTCTTCCTCTTTTGTTTCCTACAAAAAGAATTTATTTAAGTTTTTTTACCAAAGCATATTTTGGTCTATAGGGGTTAGTCTTAGACCTCTTTTTAAACCATTCCTTTTAAGTTTGTTAGCAAACTCTTTTTTAAATTGTAAAAATTTTAAATATGACCACAATTGACATAACAATATCATCTGGTAACATATATTCTATATAAATAATAATGTGATTATTACCTATTAGAATTATATATATGAGTGTTTGAGGGGGATGTATCATATTGCATTCTTTATCTTTCCTTAATATGGCATTATCTTTTTATATGACCAAGATCATCACAAAAGAAACATCCTGCAAGATATGTTTTGTATGAGATATTTTCATGGCTATATCTCATACAAAATGTCCTAGGTTCCATGCTTGTGTTTATATGTGCAAGGCCATTGTTTATTGTAGATTGAGAATATAAACTAAACATGTATGCATTGATTGTTTAATTTACCTCTTGATGAGTATGATGATGTGTTTATGATTCTAATTGGGGGGATGAGTTTGGACCTTATTCACTCCATAAGAGTTTTCATGTTCAAGTATATGTTTCCCTTTGACAAAAGTTGTATGTATCCTATCCTATATCTATCTTTTATTTGTTCACTCAACAAAGTGTAATTTTCTTTTCGTTCATTAAACTTATTAAAGGAAGCTTTCAACTCCATGGTCTCTTTCTTAACTATCTTATTCTTATACATTATACTACTATTTGAAACACGATCAATTAAACTATGTATTCAAATACAAATGATTCTCCATTATATATACTATCTAAAATTTGGTGTTTTTCAAAATTACCATTTATCTCCTTTTTTACACCATAAAAAATTGTATACCACTACACTTGACTCAAGCCTTTAATTTATAAAACCAATAAGGTGCTAAGCCCAACCAAGTTCTTATTATGAATGTAGAGATAGTCAAAATATATTATTCATAAAGAAATGATTTAATTGTTATCAAGTGATAACTCCCCTTAAAACTATGTAGGTCAAGTAAGTACATAATACTGCTCCTCCTATATATATATGCATCAAATCAATCTTATTGATGTTAATATCATACACATGGATATCCTATATGTCAAGTAAATATATGTATCACATACCCGTCATAAATAATTCAAGGTATTACAAAACATATGCATATCAAAAAACAAGTTCAAAGTTCTATTATAAATTCTTTTAAATAGGAAAAGCACAATATAGTTAGAGTGAGTTTATGTGGAACACATAACCCTAAATCTAGTTCTATTATTAATTCTTTTAAAGAACAAAATCACAATATAGTTAGAGTGAGCTCATATGGAATACTTCACCATGAGTTTAATTCTAATAAGACTATTTTTGTCCTTCCATTCCTTAAGAGAAATTGCTTAAAAATATATGCTTTCCTTTTATCAAGATCTTGATTTATTAACTCGACTCCATTATTGCTCTTCCTCTTTTGTTTCCTACAAAAAGAATTTATTTAAGTTTTTTTACCAAAGCATATTTTGGTCTATAGGGGTTAGTCTTAGACCTCTTTTTAAACCATTCCTTTTAAGTTTGTTAGCAAACTCTTTTTTAAATTGTAAAAATTTTAAATATGACCACAATTGACATAACAATATCATCTGGTAACATATATTCTATATAAATAATAATGTGATTATTACCTATTAGAATTATATATATGAGTGTTTGAGGGGGATGTATCATATTGCATTCTTTATCTTTCCTTAATATGGCATTATCTTTTTATATGACCAAGATCATCACAAAAGAAACATCCTGCAAGATATGTTTTGTATGAGATATTTTCATGGCTATATCTCATACAAAATGTCCTAGGTTCCATGCTTGTGTTTATATGTGCAAGGCCATTGTTTATTGTAGATTGAGAATATAAACTAAACATGTATGCATTGATTGTTTAATTTACCTCTTGATGAGTATGATGATGTGTTTATGATTCTAATTGGGGGGATGAGTTTGGACCTTATTCACTCCATAAGAGTTTTCATGTTCAAGTATATGTTTCCCTTTGACAAAAGTTGTATGTATCCTATCCTATATCTATCTTTTATTTGTTCACTCAACAAAGTGTAATTTTCTTTTCGTTCATTAAACTTATTAAAGGAAGCTTTCAACTCCATGGTCTCTTTCTTAACTATCTTATTCTTATACATTATACTACTATCCTTGCACTCATGTGAGGATGCTTGTGTTATGATTAACTTATTCATCAATCTGTCGATTTCTTTCATATATGAATCAAACGACTTTTAAGTTTCTTTGACATAAAAGAAACAATCTTCCTTGACTTAATCATGTTCCTTAAATGACTAAGCAATTCATTATATTTCATATCAAAATCATGGTTTATATATTTTATCTCATTATTATATTCCATGAAACATATATTTGCCATTTCATTCTCAAATTCTCTTTTGTATTCTCATGTGTCATCCTATATAGCTTCTAAGACCTTCCTTTTTTACTTCTCTTATTATTCTTCTTGAGATTAGAACATTGATATTTCACATGTTTTGACGTCATATTCATGGAAAACAACATTATGTTTATGCTATAAATCATTTTTACCTTTGCCTTTGATGTCTTCTCTTTAGGTGAAATCCCTTTTCTTCAAATACTTATTAAACTTCATTGTGATCATAATAATATTATCATCAACATCATCACTTTCACTAGATGAAGTTTCCTTCTCTTCTTTAATATTATGCTTTGAGGCCACATAAACTATTTTTTGTTCTTTGATGTATCCTCTATCAATTCCATCTTATTTGTGAAAAAAGATCCAACCAACTCCGTGAATGGTAAATTATGTTGATACTTTACATTTTTTGTTATCATCACTTTAGGCATCTAAACTTTTGACAAGAAGCTAACAATTTATCTTACCATCTCAATATTTTGGTAAGTCTTACCAAATTATTTTAAAGCATTTATAATATTATCAAATCATTCATACATATAAGAAATGCTTTCATTATGATCCTTGTGGAATAATTCATATTGATCAATTGACATACTTATTCTACTCTGAATAACTTGGTTCGTCCCCTTGTGTGTGGTCAGTAGCTTCACATATTGAGCCTCTATTAAAATCACTTTTAGTTGACACATAAAATAAAATATGTATAACCCTATTATTTAAGTTAATGCATTGTTTATCCTTTCATTTTACTCATCTTTTAACTTAGGAACTTATATGGTTACCTTATCTATAATGGTATATTTCACTGGAATGAAAAGTCCCTTTTCTACAACATGCCACAAATTAATGCTTTCACCATAAGAAAAATTATGAGTTTTCTAATAAATACAGTAATTGCTATAAAAGTGATGGCCTACAAATACTTTTCCCTTTTTGGGTAAAAGAAATCCTAGGTATATAATGATCATTACTCAAATGTCATAAGATATGCAACTATGAGAATTTTGCCCTAACACCAATTATTGACCTTAAGACACTCAAAAGAGAGGTGAATTAGATAACTCTAGCTAAAAAAATTAATTAAATAAAAATAATCAAATATCTAATATATAATAAAAATAACGTATAATAAATTTGCAAGGAACTTCACGAGAAGCAAATTTATTATCACAAATAGGCAAAATGGTCAATTTTAATGCTAACTTTTACACAAATCAACAATTTTAATCTTAAGATTCCATTCTGTAGATATAAGACTCTAACATTTAGAAAACATTTAAATATAACCCTAAAATAACGGAGAAATTGATACAACGTTAGTCCCAAAATAACATTGTATATGTGCGTCTCGTATTGCCACATTGACTATGTGGGACACTTTTAGGAAAATAAAATTGAACAGTTGATAGTAACAGCAAACATACTCTCATTTTTTTAACATATTTATTCAACATTTCTAAGCAAAGAGGAAAATAAAATTCAACATTTGATAGTTGCAGCAAAAATACTCTAATTTTTTAACATATCACTTTGACCTTCAGTACTATCCGCGGAAATCTTTTCCCCCGCACATTGCATCTTATAACTTATCATCATGGAGTTTGATCATAGATCTTAATCATCTGCTCTAATTTTTCTGTTGAAATCTCCACCACCATCCTCCTCTTTTGCTCGTGCCCAAAGAGTTGGGCATCTGATAGGATGGATCCACTTCAGGTAGAAGTAAATTTTAATATAAAAGTATTCCTGGACGGAAGAAGGGCACTTAAGATACAAATATGAGCTCCAATGACTGTGACTTGATCAATTAACCAACCGTCTTCTGAACCATATTCATCAGCACTCTAACACCATGCTTGCTGTCGTAGCAATATCCCTGCAGGGTATTGTACCGAACAAAATGCCTATAGAATTATCAAAAATGAGCAAATGTCTAACAATTGACGAACAACTAACTAAGCAGAACATACTTTGTAACGATAACTATGCCCATTTATGATCTTCCGGTTAAGCCTATAGACATTAAATCAGTTTTCCACCTTGCATGGCCAAAAGAATTATTCAAAACAAGCTTTCTTTCCCAAACACAAGCAAGTACAATCCATGGATCACCCAACAACCTCATGTTTTACTAGCATAAACTATTCAGTTTTGGTATTACAGAGACGAATTCTAGACTAACCTCATTCCTCTTTGATAAAGATATAAGATGCAAATATCAAGTATATCATAAGATTTAACTGCAATACACCTGTAACAACTATCAAACCTTAAAATCAATCTTCGCTTTGTTGTTGATTTTGTTGATGCTGCTGCTGAGACTGGGGCCACGGCATGAATGCAACAGGTGGTCGAGGATGCTGGGGTCCATAAACTGCTGTTTGATCAACTGATTTTCCCATAATCATTCCTGGAGGTCCCACTGGATGCTGATGAGGGACATAATAACACGGGATATCAGCTGGGGAACCAACCACAGGAATAGTTGCTTTTGTAACTCCAAGTCCTTCCTCTTTCAACTCATCCCTTGGTATTATATCAACCAAGAAGTCAAAAACATCAGTCCTTGATATGGCAGCTGCAATATCATTCTTTTGTAGTGTCCTCCTTTTGTTTTCTTCAGTGTGGATCCAAGAACGTAAAGTTAACTCCAAGATGAACATCTCACATGCCTTAGCAAATACAACAGGAGCCTCAGCTGAAATCATTCGGACATCTTCATCAGCTTTCATTATCTTTTTAATTCGAGCAAGAGGGAGACTATGGTTCTTAAAATCAGCTGTTTGCTCAATTTCTTGCATTTGGTTGGCCCAGAACATTTGAAGCTGCTGCTGTTGCTGATGATGGAAATGCTGAGACTGTTGGTAGGTGATTTGGTGTGGAGAACTAGAGAAAGTAGGAGGAGGCTGAGTTGGGGATGGAACAGCTAAAGAAGGAGTTCCAGAAGCCACTATTGCAGCTGTTTGATAGGGAGTAGTACTATATGCCACTTGTCCTGCTCCAGCTACAATTCCCATAATAGGGTGTCGATTTTGCTGCTGCTGCTGTGCTTGCTCTGATTGATCCATCAGTTATTTCAGATGTTACTTTACTCTTGCCCAGCTATCTTTCATCACAGCACTGTCAAATATACAACGGTCAAAAATACTCTTAACCAGAATCCAAAAGTAATAGCACTAGGACAAAAAATCAAGAACTCAACCAAAGCACCTACTAAAGATTACATTTGTTATAAACAAGCTTTTGGACATGTGAAAGAGAACCAGAAAATAGAATCACTGGTTATTGACTGGGCTTTAGCCTGCAATACAAGTTAAACCCTAATATTCCAAAATAGGCTATTTCCTATATAGGATCCATTATATTATCATAAATCTCCAGCACTATCCTCAAGTTGGAGCACAAATGTTTTAATGTCTTTACTTAAAAACTCATAATTCTTTTTCAATCTATATAGAGTTGGAACATTCATCATACATTTCTGCACCCTTAGAAACCTTCATCATACTACTCTCTTGGAAGAGTTCCATTGATACACACCTGCTCGAAACAACACTACTGAAATTGATTATAGGGTAGAGGGGGAACCGTAGTTGAGTTCTCCAACATTCACAAGTGAGGTTGATCTCTAAGTCAATAATGTCCCTACATAATCTTAAAGCAAAAATCTTCGAAGGTGAATTGAAAAGAATTCTTCAATAAGACAAAAGGTTTTGATGACCCATGTTGTAAAACGATGTTGTTTTGATGGACATTAGGGACATTCAGTTTAGGCTTTGAGCCCAAACCTAGCCCACTGACTTCAGCTTAAAATGACATCTCTGTAGCCATGGTAGTACTCTAAACCATCCCATAAACAGTGGCTCACATAGGTCCACCACCCATGAACAGTGGCAGTCAAATAGTCTTTCATTTTGCTTACTTTCCTTTTAGCATTTCTCTAGCACTAATACTATGTAAAAGAGGAAAACAAAAAAATAGAATGGCTTATTATTGACTAGGTTTTAGCCCTACATTTACAATAGTAGGTCAACACAAGTTAATCCTAATATTCCAAAATAGGATACTTCCCACATGGGATCCATAACATAACATTACTAAATCTCTAACTGCAGAAAAGTTGGTAAATTAGAAAGAAATGAAAAAAGCACAAGACAAAAGGATTTCAACTTATATTATTTACCAATTAAAACAAGACTTTCTTCTCATTCGGAGATGGCAACAATTATATTTTCTATTGACTTTTATGTGTTTGTTGCGCTCAACTGTCAATGCACATGTCCATGTTCAATTGATCATGTGATGGTCTAAAAATGTTTGAATAGAGAAACTATTATCATAATAGGGACAAATTGGCACATGAAAGGGGCTCAATAGTCTAGCTTGCTCAGTAGGCCAAAGTGAGTCTTCTCTGAAAAGAGTCAATAGGACTATTTAAACCTAGTAAACAAGAAAACTTATAGAGTCAATAACTGTTTATAAAGGGGTTAAGTCCCCGAATCTTTGAAGAAGTCACACTCCTATGAGAATTCTACAAATTTAACTGTTAATTTCCTACCATAATAAATATGATGATATCAAACCTTCAACTTATCAAGTCCTAATGTGTGGAATACAAGATAACAACACAAAATTGCCTATTAAAATAGATGAGATTACCCAGATGCATGGTTCCACGTAGGGCCTTACTGCTGTACAAAAATGGGTCTTAACAAGATTTCAGAAGCATTTTTGCCTCTTTCAAAAATTTTATTTTCAAAACAATTTCCCAACACCTATTAGCCAGATTCAAGTACATTATAAACAACAGAATATAAAGCATAATTAGAAGTTTTGAGTGCTTCAAGTAAATAGTTCACAAAGCATAGGCTAAAATAGTTGCCTCCCAAAAGTCAACATCCTTAAATACTGTCTGCCAACACACACTATTTCTAACAATCCACACAATATCTCAACTTTCAATGTTACCGTGAGACAACAACCACGCCTTCCAAAAACCTCATCCATCGTTCTTTTCTCTTTTTCTTTCTCTTAACCTCTAACGTAATACCACAATATTCTGGTAGGTATCCAAATTATGTCCATGCAAAATGGTTCGATTAAATGATTGATTCACTCAAGTTTGTAACAGATCAAAAAGAATCTCTAATGTCAAATTTTGGATTATCTATTATTTCATGGCAAACTCTATTTCTTCGAAGTAATGATTTAATTTCAGAGGCACAAAAAAAAAAAAATTCTTTCTTATCCTCAATACTCAATAACACCTTGAGCACACAAATAGATTGCAGCAATCTTTCTGTCAACTCAATAGCTGCATGCTACCTTTTTTTGCTTGCAACTCCCACCGTGCCAATGAGACATTCATCATAGAAATTCAGCTCCTTGCAGTTATTTGTCTACCATGGGATAGTACAGAAAAAAAGATGCATGTACCATAAAGCCATAAACTATATACAAAGAGACAACTAAAACTGTAAGCCACCAGAAAGGCACTTGTCAGAAAAGAATATTGTAACCCCAAACACAAGGCTTAACAAAACCAAGCAATATTCATCTGCAATTAATAAGAATAGCAAATCGCAGAAAAAAAGCCTCAACCCAAGCATATTTTGCCCACATTCAACATATATTCGTGGAAGGTGTGGGTTATAATGTACATCTAAGTGAATTCTCAAAAAGGTAACTCTTAGAGCTAAAAAAGTCACAATAAGCAATAAAAAATATTGCACTTTAGAAGCAGGGGACGTGGTAAAAGATGTTTCTTCTTCTTGCTCAAAATATGTGTCCAAAAGATAATAATCACTTAAATTAAATAGATGCCACACTTGTCAACACAATGGTAGTTGGGAAACAAAACCCGATCACAAAACACCCATACATTAGACAGTTTGAATAAGTTCGCCAAA
This sequence comes from Erythroxylum platyclados, assembly GCA_027563515.1. Taxonomy (NCBI): domain Eukaryota; kingdom Viridiplantae; phylum Streptophyta; class Magnoliopsida; order Malpighiales; family Erythroxylaceae; genus Erythroxylum; species Erythroxylum platyclados. The sequence continues at coordinate 18,785,812 of JAOQMM010000002.1, forward strand.
CTTAGCTCAAGGAAAGAAATTGTACAGGTGAACCCAAAAAGCACAACAGATTAAAGACATTTGGGAAAAGAAGTCCTGAACCATAACTAACATTTCATTTCAATATTTTAACCGCTAAACTTACTAAGAATCGACAACTATAAATACCCACCAAGTAATAATTATAATAAATGTTGCAAGTAATCAAGACCTATTGTCAGCTTGTTTTGTGAAGAACATAATTAGACTAGCTGATCTGTAGGCTAGAAAGTTTTCTCTACCTATTGTCAGCTTGTTTTGTGAAGAACATAATTAGACTAGCTGATGTGTAGGCTAGAAAGTTTCAGAGAAATAAACGTAAAGATTAAATAAGAAAAAAAGAAAGATTTATACGTTTAAGTTGAAAGTTACGAAAGCTGAAAATTTTGTTCTATATCATCACCTTTTTCACCAATCAGACAGAGAGTAAACCGAGACATGCAAGCTCGAGAATGTAAGTAAACATAAAATCTTCTGAAAATCCAAAAAACCTAGTGAACAACACAAACCTTTGAAGTTAAGTATATAATCAGAGTGCTAAAGTTTTCAGAAGCAGCAATAGAAACCCTGAGAGAGAGAAAGAGGGGTTTTGGAAGGAACAGTCTTCTAAACTGTGGAAGGAAGGGAGAGTTCCGATGGTGTGTAGACGGGAGAGTAAAGTGCAGTTTGTTTCATAACGTTCTACGTGGTGGAAATTTACTGGACGAAGGACAAGCAAACTACAGATGATACAGATGCTCTAGTGTGAGGTATGAGGAAAATGACAGCTCAGTCACAATGTGGGGTTTTTTGGGTGTATCAAATTAAGAAAGGAGGCCTACGGGGTTGGTATCATGGCTATGATTTTCATACCGTAATGGTCGGCAACCGTCAGTAACAGCGATGGCAATTCTTAGCCTGGCTTAAATTTGGTTGTTTTTGAATGAGCCGATTTATAAATTATGATCAGGTTTATACTTATTCGAAATTTAATTATTTTAAATAAAATTATTTTATTTTATTTAGAAGAATTAAGTCTCGGATAAATTTAGACAATAGTAATCCAAATTTGAATCTAATTAAAAAAATAAGTTATTTTATATTTTTAGCTTTAAAAAAATTATTTTAAAAAATTGATAAAGAAGTCAGTCTATTGTCATCTCTGATCGGTAAGAGTCTTGTTAATGGAAAAATAGTACTAAAATTACTATTACCATACTAACCTCTAAGTACTAAGCCAATATTCAAAATATCAATTGAATATTGAATTGAATCGTAAAATTTTAGAAAAAGAGAAATAAATTGCAAAAAGAAAAATAATAACATGAAAAAACTAACCCACCCCTAACCCTAACCCATTAATCTTTCGACCGCCCTTCTACCCTGTCCATCGTGTTTCGCTGCCAATCGCCCACCATTTGTGTTTCGCCACTAGTCACAACTCCCCTGTTGTGTGTAAATGTTGTGCGTAAAAATGAGAATGTTATGTAATTGTCCCATATTGGTAATGTAAGGAGCTGTGTAACACCGGATTCCGGAGTCTCAACACTGGTATGTACTCCGAGAGACTCTTATCTATTATAAAACATGTGGGAATTCTTTTCTGGTAAATGTGAGTGATATGTCTATGACATTATGCATCATTAAAAACTGTAAGTTCATTGGTGTAGGAAATCTTGGAGATTTCCGAGATATAAGTTTGTATCGGTAGAAATTCAAGTCCATCTGGATGGATATGGCCATGGTGGCCGAGATATATGTATTCTAATGCCTTAGAGGTAATTAGT
>JAOQMM010000002.1:18803407-18814703 GCA_027563515.1 Erythroxylum platyclados
TTAATCAGAAGCATAATTGAGGCCAAGTGCCATTGCTCTCTGCAATTAATGATTTTCTGGAGGAAACCTAAATGCTTTCAGAGATTTTATGATTAAGTTAAAATTGATGGAATTGAAAGCTTTACAAAAGTTTATTTTGATTTCAAAACTTTTTGAAATGCTTTCTATTATAATTCTTGAATAGCTTTTGAGCTAAGAGTATATTATCCCTTATTTTTCTCCCTTTGATGAAAGCTTCTTATGTTAGAATGATATGGGACTTCAACACCTCTTTAGGTCTTGTGGCCAAAAGCTTTGCAATGATTTTATAAATTTTATTGCAATAAGAGATATTCCTAAAGTCCCTCAATGAGCCAAGGTTAAGACACTTTAGGATAAGACTAATAAAAGTCTTGTACATTTCTTTTAGCATTTTGACTTTGTTGGAGAATTCTAGCATTACTTTTATGACTATAAGTTTGGTAAAAAGCCAAGTTTTCTATTAAAAAAAGAAGAAGGCATATAGTCCATCAAAGCTTGGTGCTTTATTGGATTTGAGATTAAAGAGAGTATTTTCTATATCAACTCCATTGAAAGGAAGAATCAAACTTTGTACTTTAGTATCTAATATCTAGACTGTGATGAAAGAATTTAGCATATGCATAAAAGGGTAGTTGTTAGCAATATAACCAATGTTATTTTAAAAGACATCATATGTTTCCAACATCAAATCAGCTTGTGTTTAAACTAGTGAGACATCATCTTTTTGGAGTTAGGAAATTATATTCGAGTTTTTCCTTTAGAGGAATTATTTATAGAGGAAGGAGGAGTTACTAACTCCATTTAGCCATTGTAGTCTTGATTTTTACCTTAGGATGTGCTTGAATATATTTTTATATGGCTATCCTTTCCCAATCTTAGTTTCTATATTAGTAGGGTCTTAATAGAGGAATTGTTAGGCTTAAGTTAGACTAGATTTAGAATCAATCATTGCCTATTGAGTGTTACTATATCTATGTTGGTTAAGTAATTTGAGCTCCTCTTTAATCATTTGTAGCTACCTCATGCAAATATAGCAGTTAAGCTCCTAAAAGCTATGGCTTAATCCCTTAGTGATTGCCCTTTCAAACCCCTCAACATTCGCCAAGTAATTAATGAATTTAAAGGATACTCATCTCTTCTACCTCATAATTAGGTTAAGGATAGCAATAGGGGTGTGATGTAAGAATAAGGTGTTTTTAAAGATAGCTTTGCTCTCAAGAAACTTACTTAACTAATGGCTATTCACCATTGCCCTGTCTAGTTTTTTTTTTCCCTTAAGAACGATCTCCCTTATTATTTGTTACTTCATGTATAAAAATATCCTCCCATCTTGAGTTCAATGACCTTATATATGGCTTACACATCTGTTAAATTTTTCTAAGTGGTCTCTTAAGTGTGCAAGGCCATGAACTTTAGATGAACGTAAAATGTTGTTATAGTCCCCCAGAATAATTGCATGGATTTCCTGCAAATTGCCCCATAAAGAATTCCTTTGAAAAGCAAAGTTAGAAGCATCAACATAACTACTATGTAAATGGATATTCTCTTGTAAAAGTTTCAAGTCCAAGTGGATAAACTGAGATATGATTTTGGTTTAAAGTTTTTAAGTGTGTAATCCTTACCCTTTTTCAATCAAAAGATTTAAATTTTTTGTTGACATAGATATATGTTGTATATGTAAATCTTATATTTGTATTTGAAAATCTGCCGAATTCATCTATCCTTATTCTTTTCAAGGATAAAAGCCACTAGTATTCCACCATTATAGTGAGAATGATGGATTGAGATGATAGGCCAATTCGTTTTCAAAAAACCAAGCTTCCTAGAACTTTTCTCCTTCAATTTTGTTTCCAAGATACGAATCAAAAGGGGTTTATATTTACTACAAGTAGTCTACAAGCTTTTTTTTTTTTTTTGTTTCATGCGATGTTAAGCCCTCCTATATTCTAGGATATAAAAGTCATCAGAAGAGAAGAGGGATGGGGTTTAAATAATTACCTTATTCCTCCATTTGGATATCCACTTGGTGGTATTCTTGAACATTGAAATGCCAATGGTCATTTTACATTACTCCTTGAGCATTAGATGTAGCATCAAACTTCAAAAAGATGATATTATCCTTGTTCATAAGACCTCTTTAAAGCCCGAATCTTTCTAGTGATTTTGTGCCTAAACATTCAATGGGGGGAAAGATTGACCTTTTATCCAAGAAAAGTTTAACCATAGTTTATTCCCATTTAGACGTGCATATTTTAAGAACTTCTAATGGGAGAGCTACAATATTGAGCCCTATGGCCATTGGAAGAGGTCAGAAATGAAGGTTAGCATCGTGATAAATATCAATTCGCGTGCCTTCAGGAGCATCCAGAAGTGAAAGAGGTTTTAAGATTATGGATTCTTAAACTGAGGAACTGGAGAACCTGAAACAGCATAGTTTGCAAGGCTAGTGGAGATAAATGATTGACTAACCGAGATAAGGGGAAAGGGAAATGTATTAGAGGGAGGATCTGCTGAACCAAAGGATCGAAAGCTATGGAATCTGGGTAAGTCCAGTTAACAGGGGACAACAGGTTAGACATTTTACTAAAGCAAGAAAAAGTGAAGCAAGCAACTAAAAAATTAAAAAAAAAATCAGCAAATGTGAAGAAAAAAAGATAGGAGAGAGTAGACTATGTAGAATCAATATCCGGAAACGAGCGAGAACGAAACGAAAAAGGAAATGAACACCTAAGAAAAAACAGAGGGGTCTAACCATGAAAGACCAGAGTGATCGAACTGGACAAGGGCAAGAAGAATAGAAAACCAGAGCTGAAAGGAGGGACACTGATCTATAAGGAGGGAAAACTGATAAATGATACTTGAAGGACACAAGAGTTGAAAGAGAGAGAACTCCAAAGAGCAGGACTAGAAGCTTTAGGCAGCAGTGGTGGTAGCTTGGAGAGGCAGCACTGGAAGCTCGAAAATCCTGAGAGAAGATGAAACTTCCCACACTAGCCGTACAAAATTGAAGGGGATAATACAAAACGTTTGTGCCATCGTAAACTATTTAGTGAGCATTGCTCGCACAATTATCTTCCTATCAGCCTTTTTATTATTATCTTCGAATTTGCACAAGGATATAGTTCCAATACGTAGTACATATATAGTATAATCACACGGTGAAGAACTTAGCAGAAACGAAAACAACAGAATAGCAAAGGAAAATTGCATTAATATTTAGAGCTTTTTGAGCACAGCCTTCAAATGCGGTTGGAGAGCAGTCACATTAGTAGCCATTTGAACCACATAACATAACTCTCCATTTAACAATTCGAATACCCGATTTATCTTCCTAACCTGCCAAAACAACCAAAAGGAGAAAAGGTGATGCTAGAAACTTGCAAACCAATATGGTTGAAAAAAAAAAAAATTGGTAGGTACACATTATAAGCAACACACAAGCTACTTCCTTTATCCACTTAAAATGAAAAATCGTTCCTTCAAATGTGATGCTGATATAGCCAATGCAGATAATCCACATATCTGAAAATGTCAGTTTGGCTCTTCCTCAAAATTGCTTGTTGTAGCAAACTCAGCAGAATACAAAGTATACAACATAAAACAGACAATAGACAGGTTTGATTTTACCATATTTCCTGGAACAGAAAGAGAAATTAAGAAAAATTTCCTATGGAATTAGTAATTGAATTAATGTAGCAAGCGATGAGTCTAATATAGCAAAACTCACATCTTTCACTCTTAAATCTCTTTAAATCTGTTCTGCATCTTCCAAGTTCACATCTCTACGTTTAGTGGTAATCAAGTGGGAAAAGAAAACTTCACATACATGCTGAGTCAAGAACATAACATCAATCTGTAAGTTCTTGATTTAAGTTGTAACTCCAACGGGAGCTTCATTCTTTAATCCAGTTTCCTTTAATTTCTAAAAATAAAAGACCATGACACCAAAGTTCGAAAATGTTCTTCTACACGGGAGAACAACTCAAAAAGAACTTGAAAAAAGGGTTACATCTGTGACTTATGTGACTTCCTTTTCTTTTGTCATTGGAAATATGCTATAATCACATCAGCAATGGTGTCCATCTCGCGGGTACAACCATATTGGCAATATAGCAAAAAAGAGTTTTGCAAAGTAATTCAAGTAATCGGTCTTTGCATGGCTTTCTCATATGCAATTTTTTTTCCCATAGTGAATTTATTATAAATATAAACCCCCATTCCTCTAAGGTATACAAAATGAGAGATTGACCCTGAAAGAATGAGGATCCAACTGCTCAACACAAGAGCAATCTGGTTACTTTTTCTAAATCCGATGACAGATGCTCTGCTAACAAGTAAAGCAGATGCCATCTGTATGTGCTCCAACATACATGTAAGACCTACAGAAAGTGAAGAACAACTGTTCAACTTATTCATCATAGAGCATTATTGGAAAGGAGTAAAAGCATGAGAGTGTCTTTCTGGCCAATGATTCAAGCAGTAAAGATGTTGATCAAATCATAGCCCAAGACGATAACCTCAATCTCACCTTCCCAAAGTCAAAAGTATATGTTGAAAGAGTTAAAAGTACCTTAGACGCATTGCCCACCAGTTCACTCTCAAGCTTGATAATTTTGTCCTGAGCATTATAGGTCCCTTTCTGGAGAAGGGAATTGAGAACTGGATTACTTTATATGAAGCCCAAGATGATGTTGTTATATGTAAGTTAACAAAAAAGTAGAATAATCAAAAGCAAATGAAAAAGGGTAATTAACGAATTGAACAAAGAAGAAAGGAGGAAATGAAAACCTGAACTTCGACGAGGCCAGTGCTTTGGGAGATGACGACTTCGATGGCACCGTCCGATTTCGGTCTCCAATACCCACTTTCAGCATGCATTGGCTCTCCGGAGTTGAGTTTCCAAGTCTTTTGGGTATATGATATCACAGGCTTTGAGTGACAGACAGGCATCATTAATTAATTAAGAGACAGATTTCAGAAATCTTCTTCTTCACGCACGTTATTTATTATTCATGAAATTAAATAAACAAATACCTTGCCTGGGAGAGAGGAGAAATGGAGTTCTTCGCCGTAGGAGAAGGATGAGATAGTGGGAAAGCCACCCTCACCTTCACCCCTCCATGTTCCCAGCAGGTATGACAATGGTGCAATTGATGGATGTAATGTCACGGGCGGCTGCGTAACTTCGTCCATCTTCTCTACTATCTAACTTTTCTCTACTAAAGTATCAGTGAGAATGAGACATACATGTTTTCAGCATGAGCAGTTGAGGATTGAAGTTATCGTCTAGGGAATGAGACATATAAGTTTTGACTATTGAGTAGCTGAGAATTGAAGCTATCGTCTAGGGATTGAGACATATAAGTTTGACTATTGAGTAGCTGAGAATTGAAGTTATCGTCTTTTTTCACTGTTCCCATGTTAATTTGGCCTTTCAAGTTGTCGTCACCATTGCGCATGTGACTGCTGACTTCCACCCATTTTGTAATTATCAAAACTTAATACTTCAGCCAAAATCAAGGCAGATGGTTTGGGACGAGATCTTGTATTTCATCCGATCTATGAAAGGAGATGACATAGAATAGAAAAAGATAAGATGAAATAGAGGATCTCATGCCGATTGTTTGACTTGTTGGGATGGAAATTTCAAAATTTGTTATTTAGATTCACTTATAAACATTACCATTTTATAAATTATAAAAAATATTTTAAAATTTATTTAATTTTAAAATATTAAATCAAATTTTAAGAACAATGATAAAATAATTTTAAGTTTTAATTTTTTAAAAATATTTCATTGTTAATGCTACAAATTCATTAGCATCCTTGAACAAGTTAGGCTAATAGAAACTATATTCCAATACTCCAGCTATCATCTTGTTTGCTCCATAATGTCCTGCATAAGTATAGTCATGATAATGTGTTAGTATGTCTAACATCTCCTCCAAAACATATCTCCTAATCAAACCATCAGCACAAGTTTTATGAAGAATTGACTCATCTCATAAGTAGTGAGTGCACTCATTTAAGAACCTATTTTACAAATTTAAGGGAATGATACCACCTACGACATAATTTACTTTATCAGCATACCATGGTGTTGATAGTTTTATATAAAAAAAACTTTCGTATTACAAGTATATAGATCATAACTTATAGTATAAAAGATATCGTTTCTATGAAGATTGATTATAGTCATCTAACAATTAGAATCACACTTTTCTAAGGTAACAAAGATTGAATTGATTGAAAATTAGAGTAAACAAAAAAACTTGATAATTGAACAAATAAAAGATAACAATAAATTGAAGTACTTAATTGTGGAAAATTAAGGATTATTGTATCCTTATTTTGTCTTCCTTTCATCTTGTGAATTTAACTATGCTTGATCCCAGATATTCAAAAGTTTCGATTACCTTTTCTTGAGATCTAATCAAGTAATCCCAATTGAAATAGATAATAGTTGAGTTGCAATCTCTCGATCTCTCAAAACTACTCCTAACTACTCAATTAGATTTGAAGCAATCCTAAGATAATTAACTCAATTAAGACCTCTCTTCAATTGCTCATTAACCTGATATTTGTAAGTTTATTAGGATACCAAATCTCTTTGTAACTTAAAAAAAAAAACTTGATTCAATCTCTCAATTCAAATCAAGTATGAGCACAACAAATAGATTTAGCCGTCCATAATCATGTTCAAAAAACAACTATTCAAGTATAGCATAAAAGGCAATAAAATAGAATAAAGATAAGAGAATGAAATCAACTTAAAGCTTTAATCTAAAAAATATGGAAAGTTGTAGTTGATCTTGATGATTCCATTTTTGATCTTCTTCCTTAGGATGTGCAACCTCTTTTTATATTTTTCTTTCCTCTTTTGGTGTCTCTCATGACTCTCAAGTCCGCCCCTTTTTCCGTATTCTTCATTATGTCCTTTTATAACAAAAATTAGGTTTCCTAGAACATACACGACCATGTAGGTGATCGGGTATCTCCAAAAATGCTCCAATCGTGACTTTACACAATGACAATGACTTATATCGGCACATACATGACTTTGTAAGTCAACACACACAATTGTGTAGCTTCACACTGGCAGAAATAGTGTCTTCAAAGCTCCACACATTCACAGTGATATACATGGTCAATATACACAATCGTGTAAGTCTAAGGTTGCTTCAATTCTTTCATTCTATACCACGATTTCACCTGAATTCTTCTCTTTTGGTCTATAAAGAAAGTTATCATCTAAAAACACACTTAAATCAGAATAAGTACCATAAATACAATAAGATTCTCAGCAAAACACATTAATTATAGATATATAAATGTAGTCAATTAATCATTTATCATATGCTACCAATACGTAATTTAGCATCAAGGAATCATCAGGGAATTACTAGCTCATTGACATATTTACTCTATTGTAATTCCCCTCCTTTAAGACATGATAGGTGATTAGCCACCAAGTTTTTCACTCCCTTTTTGTCTTTAATTTAAATGACAAATTTTTTTTAGAAAAAGCACCCACTGGATAAGTCTCAACTTTGTGTCCTTCTTAACAAAAAGATATCGCAATGCCAAATGATCTCTAAAAACAATAATTTTTTAGCCCAAAAGGTAACAATGAAACTTATACTAAGCAAATACTACTGCTAACAACTTTTTTTCAGTTATGGAATAATTCAATCGTGCTACCGCCAAGGTCTTGCTTGCATAGTAAATTGCATGTAACCTCTTATCTTTTTTGTTGTCCCAGTACGATTCCAATTTCTTTGTCACTTACGTTACACATAATCTTGAATGGTAAGGACCAATCCAGAGGTGTCAATATAGGTGCTAAAGTAAGCGCCTCCTTTAAATTGTCAAAAGCATACAAACGATTAGCAAACTGAAAAGTTGCATCTTTAATCAATAAATTTGTAAGGGGTCCTGCAATAAGATAAAGATCCTTAATGAAGTGAAAACAAAATTGCATGCCCCAAAAATGCTCTTACGCCCTTGACATTGCTTAGTGGTGGAAGCTTTCAATGACTTCCGTTTTGACCTTATCCACTTCAATGCCCTTGCATGATATCTTATGCCCCAAGAGCATACATTCATGCACCATAAAGTGACTTTTTTTCCAGTTAAGAACCAAATATGATTCCTCATACTTTTGGATAACTCTATCCAAATTTTCCAAGTAATGCTAAAAAGAGTCTCAAAAAATAAAAAAGTTATCTATAAACACTTCCATAATATCTTTAATCATATCCACAAACATCAACATCATGCACCTTTAAAAAGTAGCCGGTTCATTGCAAAGTCCAAAAGGCATTCTTCTGTAGGCAAAAGTCTTATAGGGACATGTGAATGTGTTCTTCTCTTAGTCTTCTAGATATATGAAAATCTAATTGTAACCCAAGTACCCTTAAAAGAATCAATAAAAAGCATGTCCAACCACTCTTTCAATCATTTAATCTACAAAGGGTAGGGAAAATGGTCTTTCTTAGTCTCAGTGTTGAGCTTCTTGTAATCAATGCATACCCTCCGTCCTATGACTGTTCTAGTGGAGATTAACTCTCCTTTGTCATTCTCTCTATCGATTATACCTCTTTATTTAGTACACATTATATTGAACTCACCTATTTACTATCCTAGATGGGTTAAATAATTCATGCATCTAAAAGCTTCACCACTTCCTTCGTCACCAAATCTTTCATGTTAAGATTCAATCTCCTTTATCTCTCCCTCACTTTATTACATTCCTCTTCAAGGTTAATCCTATGCATCACTACATTAGGAGTTATTCCTCTGATGTCTAAAATTTTCCATCTCATGGCTTTCATTCTCTTCCTAATTATCTCCATAAACTTCTTCTCTTGATCCAAATCTAACTGCTTTGAGATAATAATAGGTAGTGTTTGGTCCTCACCTAGAAAGGTATGCCTAAGGTGTTTGGGTAAAGGCTTCAACTAAAAGGTAGGTGGTCTCTCAATAGAAGGTAGAGTAGGTGTTTCAATCGAATTAACAATTCTTATTTTGACATCTCACCCAACTGCTCTTCCTCCTCAATCACTTCATTATTTTTCTTATCCACATCATTATCAACTTCTTCATCAACTTCCTCCTTTGGCTCCTTTACACATTTATCATCCACATCATTTTTCGTATAGGCATTCCCCTCCACTAGATTCTTTAATGTTTTACTCATACTAAACTCCACCTACTCATCACCAATCCTAAGAACTATTTTCCCAGTCTGCATATTAATCAATGGTCTTTCGGTGTTCATGAATGACCTCATAAGAATTAGTGGATAGTTTTGGTCTTCTTCAAAATCTAGAACAATTAGGTCTACCTGGACGATAAACTTGTCCACCTTGACTAATACGTCCGCCACCATTCCAAGCAGCTTCTTGATCGATTATTCTACCACCTGGATAGATATAAATGATGGATTTATGTCTCCCAATCCCGATTTCCTGAAAAATGGAAAATGTCATTAAGTTAATGTTAGCACCTAATTCATATGAACATTTAGAAAATTCAAGATTACCAACTATATAAGGAATAGTGAGACTCTTTGGATCTTTCAACTTTGAGGGCATGTGGCTAGTAATTATGGAGCTATAACTATCTGTCAATGATACCATTTGGTTGTCCTCCCAATTACGCTTATTGGTTAATATGTCATTGAGGCATTTGGCATACTTGGGCATGTTCTCTGGACCCTCCATAAAGGATAAGTTGATATGCAACTTCTTCAACTTTTCTAAAAATTTGGTAACCTGTGCATCTATTTGGGTCTTTTTTAACCTTTGTAGGAATGAAATTTTTGGAGCATATGGTAGTGGAGGAACATAAGGTTTCTCTTTGTTTTTATCCTCCTTATTTTCTTGGCTTCCTTCATTGTGGGGAATTACTTCCTTCTTTTTTGGTTCTTCCAACTCCTTTTCACTTCTTAGTGTAATAGCCTTCAATTGCTCCCTTAAATTGGCTTCCATGTTACATGGAAGACTCCCCATATTCCTTGTTGACAATGCATTGCTAAGTTGCCCAACCTAAACCTCCAAGTTATGGATGGAAGAAGAGTGGTTCATCACTATGTGATCAAATTTGGCTTCTATCATCTTCTAACTTTCATCTTGGCTATTGAACTTAGAGCTTAGCACATCCATTAACTTGTCCATCTTTGACTATAAGGATCCAAGCCTATTCTGCTCAAACCCTAGTGGACTGTATGCTCTCATATTATTTCTTGCATTGTTAGTCCAAAAAATTTTATTAGTTCTTTCACCCAAGATTATACGTGTTAGAATGTGGATTATTACCTCTCGTTATTGATTTCTCATGAAGTTGACTTGCTTAGTGCCATTGCTATCCATAAAAGAACAAACAGCTATCATGTGGTTTTCTTACCCATATAACACACATCCATGTTGTATTGCCTTTACTAGATTAGAAGAAGAGGCTTGCAAGCTGCTTAATTGCTTAGTAAAGGTTGACATATGAGTTTACAAAGTTGTCACTGAATTTGTAACTATCACTTCCTTATGCTCTATGAAATATTGTTATTTGCCCCTCTCTGTTGTCCATAGACAACTATTACTCACTATGTCTTCTAATAAGTCATGTGCAGCATCGATTGTCTTTCTCATCAAAGAACCACCAACTGCTACATCTATATTCCCTCTTGTATGTGTATTAACTCCATTGTAGAATTTTTGCAACAAGAATACCTTTGGTAAGTTATGGTGTGGACAGCTCCTTTGTAATTCATTAGATTGCTCCCATGCTTCATGTAAGGATTCTCCATCACTTTGCTAAAAGTTTATGATCTCCTAAATGATTTTTATGGTCTTCATCAATGGAAAATACTTCACTAAAAAGTCTTATACCAATTGCCCCCAGGTTGTGACATTCTTAGGGTTGAGAGAGTTCAATCATGCCTTAACTCGATCCTTCAGTGTAAAAAGGGACAACATTATCTTTGCAATATCCTCAAATAGCTTATTGTAGTTAAAAGTGTCACATATCTCTAAGAAATTTTCCAAGTGTGCATTGGGGTCTTCATTAGCCAATCAATAAATGTAACGCCCCAATACCCCCTGGGAGGAATACCAAGGCGCTACTTTCACTCTCCTCGCGCTCACTCGATCTTTACCAATTTTTCTTAATCATGGGGAAGCGTAATTTACCAAGTCGTTAGACATGCAATCCAATTTACATACAATGCGCAACGGAAAAAAAATGCATATGCAGAGGAATTAAAACATACATGCATTGA
>JAOQMM010000002.1:18822793-18848768 GCA_027563515.1 Erythroxylum platyclados
ATATTGTAATATACTGAGTGCTGGTTGTGTAACCCTAACCCAGAATCCTAACTATAGATGGACTTCATTTGGGTTCTCATAAATAGCAGATATTGTAATATACTGAGTGCTGGTTGTATAACCCTAACCCAGTATCCTAACTATAGATGCTAAAAGTACTGTAGTTATTAAAATGATTCTTATCTCTCACACGGACTCTTAATTTGATGACCGTCAACATCCATTCTAGTAAAAGCTTCACATAAAGAGTATGGGAAATGTTAGCTAGAAAAAGTTGAGAGACTATAATTTGTGTGAGACTTTGTGCGAGACTCTTGCCTATATCATTACCTTCATAATTTTTTTTTAATTGGTTATTGGTTATAATATCATTTGATAATATTTTGAGTAATCAAAAGAATGTTTTTTGTTTATATTCATCAGTTTTGGGCAAACTAGATTCAACTGCCTCCCGAATTTCTATGAAATTAAAGTTTGTACCTGAACAAATGTAGTGAAGATGTCATCTTCTGTCAATTGCAATACTTTGAGTGCCCACTCATTCACATGGCCAAGCATAGATTTTTGTCTTTCTGCTTCAAGCACCATTGAATTACGATACAAGAATCTTTGCCAAATTTTTCTAACATTCGCCAATCGGAATTCTATTTCCGTCTTGTTAAAGGTCTAGGAAAACACAAGCATCGTGAATCAGTAACTCCAAGGTTTCATGATACTATCGTATAGATTTCAAGGCCATAAAAATTTACCCGAAGAATATTTATCATATTTGGGATATCATCTTCCATGATTCTAACAGCAAAGCTGTCATAGTTGAGCACATTCTCGAAAGGCAAGAAAATCCCATCCTAAGGACAGATAATCAAATGGAATCAATAAGAAAACAAATTAATGATTGTGCCAGGATATCAGACCAGTGAATGTTGAAGAGAAATTGAGAAATCTACTAAATATGCTACAAGGCCATAAATATTCTTAATAGATGTAATAAACAATAAATCTTCAAGTGACCTTCATTTCAGAATAGGCCAAAGATTTATATAATTTCATCCTCCTGCAGTTTGAGAATCTCATATAGGTTTAGCATCATACCTACAGTGCATTTATTGTGACAAGATTTGTGCAAGGCCATTAGTCAATTGTACTTTTTAAAAGGGAAGCCTATAATAATTTCTTTGGCATTTCAAAATTGCAAAGGTAACATGAAGCATCTGAGGGAAAAATGAGTTGTTAAATTAACTTTGATACTATGCAAAAGTAGATTTAAAGGAGAAAGAGAAAGGAGAAGAATGTACACATTGGTTAATGTGGTTCGGTTGTAAAGCCTATGTCAATGGACACAAAAACCACAAGGGTGCCAAGTGTGTTATTTATCAGATAGAACTTATCTATTAATAATAGTAGGGCAGTAAAATATTTTATAATAGAGAAATACACTATTCGAATATAGTACCCAAACTATTTTATCATAGGCTATAGGCAATATTCCTATAATTGGCTACCTAATAATATTCATATAATAAATGTATCATTTTCAACAGAAAAGGAGAGGAAGGGAAAGGGAAAGGAAATAATAGCAAGAGGAAGATAGTGAGAAAGACGGCGGGGAGACGAAAAGTAGACTAAAGAGGCAGCAAAAATGGAAGTCTCAATCTTAATATAGGTTCTGCAATTGGAAACCACAATTTAACCAAAATATGCATTGAATAAAAAGCAACCCTTATACTAGAAGATCTAATGTCTTAATTGGTCATAACAAGAATTCTGTCTATGGTAATAAATTCTAAGATGTGCTTGAGACCCCTATGTTAACTTTTCAAAACTTACACCCTTGGTGTGGCACCAATACCAGTTCTGAAACTTACATAGTAGATCTCAACGTGATGTTTGTTGATGATAGAATATTGTTTTGAGCTATACAAGCCAACAATATAACATTACTTTCTTTAAATTTTGGATAACATTAAATTATAACAATAAAAATCTGAAAATGGATATACTAAGTGAAAAAGTAATCACGGGTACCTTGTTGCCAATTTTAAACCACAAGGAATATTTTGAAAATTAATACCATAAGGTATCTCAACAAATTTAATCTAAATTCTAACGGCTCGGATTAGAATGGTGGTTTGTATGGCCTACATGAATAAAAGCAAAATACTCATAATGACACAAGATCTAAATGCTGAGGTTCTTACTTTAGAGATGAATAATATCATGCTTGCTTTCACAATTTTAAATTATTGCACAATAGAATACCTGAATGACCACAGGTATGCAACCTTGCAAAATGCTATCTTCCATCCGACCACTCCAACCATCTCCAGGCAAAACCCCACAGAAAATAGAACTTGCTAAATCTTCATGATAGTTTTCAGAGCGTAAAGGGGTCACAATTATGTCTTTTGCGTGTTGTTTCCCAAGCTTTCCCTTCTTGTTAGGGCTTGATCCAAATTCTTCAGCAATCCTTTGTCTAATACCCATACTATACCTTCATACCCCAGAAGCTAATTCATCAGCAATATTATGTGCAATGACTGGAAAGCTTAGCAACAACTCTGTAATTATATGTTATGTCTGTCCCTATTCAAGTGGACACAAAAGCACATAGACATACAAGCATGCGTAAATAGAGGAAAAGAGATTCACAAAAATGGATGATAGCATTTTCCCTAAATTTCAATTGGCAGTTTCAAGATTTAACAAAAGGATATTTTTTTACTTACGAATCTTCCGGTCTCCCATTCTCATATGCTGGACCAAGATTTCCATTGAAGTAGAATAATGTCTTTCGTTGCTCAAGGGGCCTATATAGAAATGGTATACTCATTGCATCTTTACTTGCGTCAATTTAAAAATGCATCCATGGCATCCAGCTGACCAAGGAGGAAGAAATAATTAGGTAACAAGAAACAAAATGTTGCAGAAGAAAGTACCTTGCCCAAAGTTTGGTGCTCAAGGTCAACACATCAGGCCGCTTCCAAGCAGGAAGTACAAGATCTTTATCAGGATCAAAACACGGATGCTTGCCTCTTCTATCAAAAGAAATCTTGTCCCAATTATCAGCCCAATAGGCTGTTGTGGAGTGGTTGTGCTTTGAATTTGTGTTACCCCAGTGAACCAACATCATACTATTCCATATTTCCTTAGGAGCATAGCAAGCACCTTCATCCCATGAAAAAAACTGCGTTAAGATAAAGTTTGCATCATTAGCATGACATATTGCAAATATTCTGAGGGAAAGCAGTAAAGCATAGAACAACAGCAGAAATTAGACAAAGAGCAGAGCTAGAGAAACATAAAAAGAGACAAAGAATCATAAATTAAAGGAAGCAAAATAGTTAATAGTCAAATCAATATGCTGAAAAATAACATAAAAAAACTTAACTTGGGATGTTTATGGAGACAACATCCACATGAAAGAAAAAAGACTAGTAGGTTAATAAGCCTAAGGAGCCTTAATAAGGCAATGAAAATTTCCTAAAATTAAACTAGTCAGCTTTATTCGTCATTTTCATGATATCAAATAAGACAATTAGAATTCATCCTGCTCATTTTCACCACAAGTATATTGATTGCAAACCATAAACACGTCTTACCCAAATATGGTCTCTTCCAGATGAGCGGTTCCAATAAGTATAATGCTCGACAATGTGGTTATATGCCTTACGGTAGAATTCCAGGGTGAGAGAACTCCTCAAGCCCTTATGTTCCTGGCATTTTAGGGTAAGAAGGAAGCACTATATAGAATATTCAAATTCAGAAGGAAAAATCCCATTCACGAATAACATGTATAGACATAATACGTATGACCATAGACAAAGACTAAAAAAACATGAATTTGTAGCTCCTTTAAGCTCCATGCTAAGATATATTCCCAAGCATAGGCATATATCCTACAGATAGTTATTTCCTCTGTATTATGCATGAGAAATTGAAAATTCATGAGAGAAAATATGTAAGGGAACCTAAAGGTTTCCAAAGTAGAAAAAGGATGTAAAGACTTTAGACAACCTGAAATTCGATATAAAAATGATCATCTAAGTTTAACTATTGTATGTTATCACGATGGTCATCTCGCAGGTAATCAACAAGAAGAGGAGAATTTGAGAACATGGAATCCTTTGAACAATGACACAGAGTTGTATGCATTCTTACTCTCAATTTTTGAATCAATTAGATAAGTTGCCTATAAATCCAACTCACATAGAGTTTTTTGGCAACTTTTCTCTCAAAATCTTAATTTTCACAGTGGTGATATTGTTTTCGTATTCATCTTTGGATTTTTATTTTTGTAAATCTATTTGCCTTTCCTAAGAAGCAGAAGGCTGACAACAAAGAAATGAAACTTTGTACTTTATTATTAGTACCTGCAAAATTGACGTAATGAAGATGATTTGAAGTGGACTAATCGACTTGACATCACATAGATAATGTATCAATAAAGCAACAGACACAGTAAAATAGCTATTATTTCCCTTTTTCTATTCCTACTTGATTTCCAATGTCAGATAGTGCCGACCAATGGAAACGATCTTTCAGTTGACTTAAGCTTGAAGCAAAACCATTTGTAAATAGAATTTCATATTCATAACTTCAAAAAAAAAGTGATATTGTCCAGCATGGGTACATATCAAGTGTTGATATACTCCACAAAAGTTTTAAATTTTTCCTCATATACTACAAATTAAGTACAGTTAAGGATTATAATGTAGGATTTTTCTAACCACAAGCATATGAACCAAGAAGGAGCTTTCTAATTCTTTTCATATTTGCCTCCATTGAGAATCAATTGGCAATGGGGTATACAAACCTAAACAGTTCAACAGTCCCAAACAGGCATAATATTACACAGCCAAAAATGAATTGTTTAGTAATAATGTCTTAAATTTCCTTAAAAACTACTTCAAATTTTCATAACTTTCTGTAATGGGACATCAAAAGTGTCTATATCTAAAGTCCTTATGTCCTCATTAAGTTCTAGAGTTGATAGGATCTAAAGTAGTTTAAGGATGGTTTGGTCTACACCCCAAATGGAGTAAGAACCACCCAAGCCTCCCACTTGAAACTTTAACAAAATAATCTCAAAAAGGTCTTAATTGTGTAGACTGGGAAGAATTAAATAGAGGAGTTGTTAGTAGCCATGACTTATGTTCCTTACAATATGAACAAAACCTAACTATTCAAACCACATGGTTTTAGGTCTATTTGGAGTTCTACATTAGTTTAAGATTAAGTGATTGTGTACGCTATGTTGAGCATTAAGCACAAAGAAGGAAGATTTCAAAATAATATGATGAATTAACCTTCTGACCCAAGGATTTGACAAAAATAACTATTAGTGTAAATAGTCAAAATAGTAATTGAATCATTTTTTGAAACATACCTTACATCTTCAACTTTTGGTTTGAGTGATTTCTTGACCTAGTATTATAATCATTACTATTCAGAGTTCGAAAATGATGCCAAGCTACTGATGGGAAATAGGAATTCATTTAGGATTATTTTCTATACTAGTCAGTTTTCATTATAAGAAGTTTCACCAAAAATAGGATTCCTTGTATTTTCTTTTAGTATCACCTTTACTTCTTTGGAGTTAAATCAAAAAATGTTCTATTTGAACCATGTTAGGTTAGAATTAATCAGCTTTTAGTGTATGATGAACGATCTAGAGTTCTTCTCTTAGTAGGATTAGTTGACAGGATTCTTATTGAAGTTTAACGTTTCAGTTTGTGAAGGGAAAGAAGTGATATTTTATGGTTTTTCAGCTAAGAAATGCAATGCATTCTTCTAATAGAGATTCTTAGATATAGAAGTGATCCCTTGAAACATTGAAGTGATCAATAGAACCTATTGGTATAATACTAATGTGGTATTCCAAACCCTAGAATGAATTTTAGTTCTTACAAATCTTAGGAGTGATTCTTTGATCTACTCTTCTAATTTCTTAACAGTAAATTTCAGCCCTTAATTCCAAGTTTCAACAACCTATATTACAGTTCTATATTTTTACATAATACTATTTTTTATAGTTCTCTTACGTTGGCTGGCCTCATTTAGGGTAGATCTGTAACTTGTTCACAGTTTGAGTGAAAGGACTATGATAACATTTGAATCATTTTCTGAACCATATCTACATAAAATTTTCATATTCTTGAATAAATTCTACAGAAACTTAGCATATCAATAAGCAGGCATCCAGTTCACAATTCTAAAAGAAATAATGCTGAATAAAGAGTAGTCAATTTTACACATGAAGTTGTGAGTATAGAAAAGAACCAAAGCAATGATCGTAGACAGGAGTTTTGCCAAAAAAGCAAAGAACATTCTACAGCTTCTTTACATATATATTCAAGGGATCCTATCAATAAGAGATTAAAAACCAGTACCAACTTATTTAGGCACATCAAGGCTTTTACAATATACAGCAAACATTAACAAGGACTGAACTAAATTTGATATTTGGACTTCACTTGTGGAAGGTAAGGAAACTAACAAGTCTATCAAACCAAAGGACATATGACGAGATGAAAAATAAATTAAAGCCCATCAACAATAAAGACTGACTCTGGTACAAACAATTGGACTCTTTAGTCTTAACACCAGACAATCAAAGACAGTTATCAAATTGATGATTGGACATACTATTTTATAGAGAGATCAAACATAATTCTAACCCTTTATCTTGGTTGAAGCAAAATAAGTACATATAACAAGCTAGAAAAATTCACCTGCATACTTAAATGGGGAGCATCATCTGCACGTGCTATGATGCATGAATCAAGAACAGGAACAAAGAAAAAGTCAGCTTCTTCACCATTTAATGTTCGATGTGCACTAGCTAAAATACTCTCATAGAGAGCCATCTGTAAGTGTGCAAAGAGTTCAAGCCATCAGTTATATGTTTTCCTTACAAAGTGTTGGGCATGGTTCTCAGTTCAAAAAGTACCTGAGAACCATACAACTCATCTGTCCAGAAAGTCGCATTATTTTCATCGTAGATTCTGTTCACACATTCAAACTTAAAGTGTCGGCCCTGCATCACCAAATAAAAGGACATGAAAAGCTTAAACAATGAGTTATAATATATCAGTATTTGATTCTATCCTCACCTCTAGGAGCATGCTATTGAACTCAGGGGGTAAATCATACACGTATATAAGAGGCCTTTTCTTCTTCACTATAGCATTGAAATTAACCAATTTCCCACTAAGAATGTTATCATCAGGAACATCAAGCTGAGCAGGTCGAAGCCAATTAGGCCACTCTCTCACTGAAGAAGCAACAGATGGAATGCTACAGTCTGTTCCATACCAGCCATTGTTACACTGTAAAACATATGTTAATTGAGTAGATTATTTCTTACAAGAAATTCAACATGAAAAAAAAAAAATTTTATGGAGATTTTGAAGGAAATGATGGTTGATAAAAATTGAATTCAAATGGGAATGGGGTAAAAGGTATTAGTTACAAACTAACTAATCCTTTATGTGATATTCAAGTGTTAAAAGGTATAAGTTACAAACTAACTAATCCTTCATGTGATATTCAAGTGTATTTCCCACATATTACAACTAGCACTGCTACATTTGCATTGAGGAATTGCTTCAAAAAGTCCATGTAATTCCTTTTTCAAAAAGAATTGCCATCCAAAAGTATGCAAGAACTGGAAACCTGTTGAACTGCTGTAAATCAAACAGAAGTATCTTATCTCAATATTACTAGCAGTGCGGTTGGTTTTCTATAATTTCCTTCCTTCAACTTCAAAAGATTAACAGTGGTATTATTAAGTCTAGAAAATAGATTATTGTATTAAGTATAAGGATAACTTTTATCTGTGTCTCACTACCACTCTGTGAACAGCGATGCTCATGATGGTCTTGACATTTGAATACCTGTTGGTTAATGATAAAGTTGCGAAATAGCAAATATTAACAACAGCTGTCAGAACAGTTTCCATGTTCCAAAATTTAAGACACAACATATGTATTAGAAAGCACTTCAAGCATATAACAAATATAAATGCATAATTATCTCACATTCTTAAATGAAAATCTGTAACTATTGGATAACCTCTGAATGAGTTCAGTGCAACAGCCTGTGCATTTTCCAAATACTATTTCTGTTACAAAAGTCCTTTTAGTGTATTATTAAGTTAAATCGTGTACAATTGCTTTTTCAGTGAACTAAATCACTTGAATCTACTTTAAATGTAAAGGAAGGCAAAATGGTACCTGACAGGATCCACCACGACAAAATCCATGACCAGAGCATTGATTAATACAAACACACTGGACAGGAATTTCACAAAACCTCCCTAAAAGGCAATCATATTTGCAGTCACATTCCTCTTTGAATTTCACCCTGGCAGCATATGCCTCTACAGGGTCCACATTACACCACCCAGCTTTGCTACTGTTTTTTGTGAATATATTTTCAAAGTCTGGTCTTCCCCAATTGGCAATTTTTGAGCCACCGGGATCTGAAGGTAACCTGAAATAGATGCTATACATGAGATGATGTAGAAAAAGAATCTCAAACCATACTTTGGAGCTAATGAACTCACGATAGCTGAAATCCACATGCTTCAGCTACAGGGCGGTTTGGGTACTTTGTGCCTTCCCCACAGAAGCACATTGCTCTTGTTGTATCACAATAAGCAGGGCATATGGAAACCACCCAACGGCCATAAGGTAGCTCTGGTGTTTTAGGATAGTTGCAGTCCAGGTGCAGTCTTTCAGAACATCCTTTCCCTACTCCACCAACACATGAAATAATGATGTGAATTTGGGAATTCAGCATGCAATGTTCTCTCCCTCAATTGTTGCTTTAACCACCACATATTGGCTAGATAACATAATTATCATTCACAGAGATTAGCAAAATATTTGGGCTGTCAAAGATGTAATGTGCTCCCCACATTCTTTTAGGGTATCACCAAAGCTTGAGATGCTCCTAATCGAACGGTTCATCAAATGATTACAAGAAATAGCTTTAGTTAAATTGACACTCAGAAGAACATGGAGCTTACTTTTTCCAATATTTATTATGAATCAACGTTAGTAGAAAATGCAAAAGTTAATTCTGTTCCAGTTAATCCGGGACCAAGGATTCTATTTTTCAACAATCCAATCACTGGTCTAGTAAAAGATCTTACGTTGACCTTGAACCAGCTAGTTCTTTGCAAAATCCATGATATAAGAAAATGAACGAAACAAATGAGAAAATGTCTTACCACTAAAACCATGAAAGCACCGACATTGCCCCAATTCATGGTTACATACACCCTGACCACTGCAGTCATCATCACAGCTCTGGCTACCAATTATCTGCAAGAGAAAAAAGAAACTTACAGACCAGTTACAATGGTATGAGCAAAGGAAGCCAGCAGAAAGCAAAAGCTAAATAGAGTTTGAAAAAGTTAATGTGTAAACAGTACTAAACTTAAAAGTCAAAAGAGCAAACGGAAATCAACATATTCTAAAAGTAAAAGATATATATTAGTCACCAAATATTTATCATTATTGCTACCTCATTGATTTTGACCTCTGTAGTCATAGAGTCACAACCAGAGAGCCAGCGCCCAATTGCAGCCTTCCAAGGTGCATTGCGATAAACTACTGCCTTGTGTGAGTCTTCTGGGAACCTGTGATCTAAATCAATCACCAGCGAATTCCCAGAAACAATGTTGCTCAGGTTATCAGCCGATTCAGTGACAGGGACACAAGTATTCTGAAGTTGGCAGGCACTGAAGAAATCTAATGAAGGTATCACAGGGAACAAGAATAAATGAACTACAGAAACTAATGCTGCTATAGAAACAATTGTAGCTATCAGAGACCATGAGTATTTCCATTTATGAACGAACATCATATTCCAAAAAGGCGTTCAGGGAACTCAGAGTTATTAGCGAATCTCTAGTTGAACAGATACATCTCTTCTTGGCCCTGCAAGATGTACGATGGCACCAAATGTAGGAAATTAAATAATCAGATGGCCATAATAATGATGGAGACAAAAGTGAGATAGAAAGCGTTGACAACAATTTATGCAGAAAGACAGATCCCATCAGCCATAGATGTGCTAAAAGGTGAGATTAAAATTTTCAGACAACGAGGTGGAAAAAAAAACAAATAATGACAAGAGAATCAGTTAAAAGTGCAATCTGAAAATTTCCCAAAAAGCATATGAACACATTCCGAATTCCAATCCCAAGACCCTAAACCGCTTGCCTAGGCTAACATTGGATAAAATACAATAGAATACAACTCCACTAAACTTTCCAACACCTAACGGTTAAAAATTAAGGGCAAACCCGCAGCCGCAGAAAGAGAGATGAACTGTCAGAAGGAGTCCACAGACATAAATTAGTGAATAAATTCAATCCACGATTGACCAGTGAGCTATTAGAACGCAAACTACTGCAAATTCTAAACGGGTCAAAAACTTACCTTGAATTAGACTACTGGTTTCCCGTTCCAATGACAATCTATTAAATAATATACAAGAGATTGAATAATCCAAGAAATGAATACGAAGGATCCAAGAATAAACTGAGAATAGACAAATGGTCAGAGAGTGGTAAATAAGAACTTGCAAGGAAGATTCCAATATGGCAACATGTTGAGGGTGTGCCGTGCCTTGTGCGCGCATTAAAATATGAAAACGGAACGTATAATATGGCTCGAGACAGAGTAAGGTCAATGCAGACGGCGTCAAGGGTCTCGGTGGAAAGTTTCGAAACATACATGCGCCTTGCTTTTGTATTGGCCGTTAAAATTTCTTCCTCTTCTTCTCCTGCCTCCTAACATTTTTCAACTCCAGTAATCCAGTTCCCATTTATCATGATGACTTGCAGCAATTAGATTAGAGCAGAAGTAGGCTCTTGATTTTGATCAAATTAATTCTAAATATAAAATATTATTTAATTGAGCCCGAGCTTGCCCGTTTCGGTATGGCTCTTCTTTACTGAGAGCAGACGAGGAAAGTGGCCCGGTCCGCCCGACCCCACCCTACCCGGCCCATATTTGGCCTAAGTTTGGTGGGCCGCAGGTCAAGTTCGATTGGCCCGTTCGGGCCACGGGTCAAGGGTGGCCCGAGGGCCGGCCGGCTTGACCTGACCCGTGACTCGCCTATGATTCAAAAATGGCATTATTTTTGACAAAACGATACCATTTTGTTAAAAAAATTTACAAAAAATAGTCAACGCTCGTGGGTGGGTCTGGCCACAGGCTGGCAACTACCGGCCCGTGGCCCGCTCAACCTACGGCCGAGCCAGGCGCAAACCCGACCCAGCCCACCTATTGCCATTCCTAAGAGTATAATCTCACGTTGCTTCGTCACATAAAAAAATAATTTCGCCAAAATAAAATGGAGTCTACAATTAATTAACAGGAGAACAGAATAAATTATGAAATGTTAAAATTACGTTCTCTCTCAAGTAATATTTCAACTTTAAGACGCATTAAAATTTTGCTTTTTCCTTAATCTCTTTTGGTTAAACCTAACTTTAACTTACCTTTTTTGGATAATGGTATAGGCGCACTTTCTTTTGCCTAATTGCTCTTCTGGTTCTTTTCCTTTTATGGAATGGAATCAGGCTTCATAAATGTTAAATAGATTATGTCCTTAACATAATTTTGAGAGTATTTACTTGTATTTGGATGAGTTATTTATGATTTAGTACTTAATGTTGCTTATTTGTTTAGCTACCTAATGAAGAAAGAATGAATTTTGACAAGTTATAAGAAGTTCTAACATGAATTTGGACAAACACGTGTTAAACATAGGCCTCATATTTAGAACACAAGTCAAGCATAATTCTGTATTTTATCTTGTGTAGGTTATTATTCCTTTGTACTTCTTTTAGTACTTGCCATATGAACAACACACTCTATATCCTTTATACCTCTTTACCAAGATGTAAAGAACTCTCATATGTGTGATTGAGGAGTTACTAAGCTAACACGGGTGTAACTTGAGTACGTGTTGGTAACGTATATTAGCGATGATTTTTACATAAATTAGGATTTTTAACAATTGTTAAGATTACATGCCCAACACTATTTTATGTTGAAGTGTGTTTGTGAGACTCTTTATATTTTTTAGGATTTCGTGAGAATAAAAAGAGCTTTCAGAGGAATCAAATTGGGGAGAATCAAATTGGGGAGAATCATATATAGTCAATGAGGAATCAAACTAGAGCATCTTGTAATAAGAAAAGAGCAACATTAGAGATAAATAAGGGAGCTCCATCAAGATTCAGCCAAGAACTTAAAGATTTCAAAATCTATAAGAATGATTTCTATTATCTTGTTTTCTGTCTTAATTGTTGGTTTTCTTATTCTTAGTATGAATCAAATTGGGATAGATCTAGATGGGATGAACCCTAGAGCTATTGTTTTGGATTGATTATTTAATTTAATGAAAGACTTAAGTTTTGTTGTGAATTATTTATGATTATGTACTGTGATTGAACTAAAATATGATAGTATTTTGATTCAATTTTAAATTTCATATATAGGGATTGAAAAATCATATATATAAATAGATCGTGATATGAATAATAAGAGTTGTATGAAGTTTTAGAGATAAGACCATATAAATATACAAGGTTAGAGTCAAATATATCATGGAAATTAAAAAAAAAGAGTTATTTCATTGTTCAGGATTTTATTTAGAAAGATATTTCAATCAATTAACTTAAGGATAAGGGTTAAATGTCATGAGAAACAATATGGTTATAACTTGGGAATTCTACAAGTCTAAGAAACTAGGATTAATTATTGAATCAAGAAAAACCTAATCATAAGAAGGTTTTAGATAAAGCCTACATCTAGATCATGTTTATCTATTGGTTACTTCAATGTTGTTTATTGCTATAGTTTATTATTTTATATTAGTTTCATTAGTCTTTTCCTTTTAATTCAATCATTCATTTTGTTAGATCAGATAATAAAAAGACAACTAGAATTAGTACTTGCATTGCTCAAGATATTAGACTTGTATTTACTAGGCTATATTATAAGAATGATAGGTGCATTTGCTTAGTGATCTTTAGCAAAATTTTGACTAGATACACATATCACAATCAAGTTTTTGAAGTCATTGTCAAGAACTAGGATATTAGGAAAGCTTTATTTGTTAATCTAATTCTTTTTTTAATTATTTACTTACTTTAGAACTTTTTTATCTTGTATTTATTGGCTGAATTTTCAAGATTTAGGAACGTAATATTGCAACTAGGAAACATGATGACAAGATATTTAGGATAGTGTACTATAGGAGATTATGCTAGACTATCACTTATAGGGATAGAGTTTATCATTTTTAGATTAGGAATGGAGCCTAACAACTTTGATATCAAGCCTAACATGATGTAAATAGTTTAATAACTCATGCAATTAATGGCTTATTAAATGAGAATCCAAATGCGTACATTGCAAATGTTTTAGAGATATATGATACATTTAAGAGTAATAGAGTCTCAAAAGATGCAATTCATTTGAGATTGTTTCCTTTTAGATTGAGGGATATATTAAAATCGTGATTAAAGTCTTTATCTCCTATATTCATTACCTTTTGGAATGAGCATGCAAAGAAGCTTTTAGTTAAGTATGTTCCTTTAACACAAACAATGAGACTCAAGAATGATATCTTCTCATTTCAACAACTAGAGAGTTAGATGTTGTATCAGACATAAGAGAGATGGAAAGAGTTATTGGGAAAGCACCTCATATCATGGACTTGATTTGGGATTACAGATGCAAACATTTTATAGTGGATTATGCTATCTAGTTAAACAATTGATTGATTCATCTTCAGGTAGGACTTCAAGCTTCAAAATCATTGAGGAATTATAAGAGTTAATTGAAAATATTGCCATGAATTACTAGTAGGGAATTTGAGGTTGAAGAAAAAATAATGTGGCACTCATGAAAAAATAATGTGGCACTCATGATGTCAATATGGTAACAACATTATAGGTAAAATTGGAAGCTTTTAAAAAGAAGATCGGTAGTATGAGTTTAGCAGCTCAACCGATACGAGTGTTATATTGTGATATTTTTGGTGGTGAATATTCCAATTATGAATGTTAAACAACTAATAATAAAAGGTAACTGATTGAGCAAGTTGGCTTTGTGGGGAATCGACCTTGATATAACCCTTATAGTAGTACTCACAACCCGTAAAGGAGTAACTATTTAAACTTTTCATGAAACAAATAAGCTCCACCCAAATTTCATTAAAAATAGTAGCAAGAAAGGAAGCTAAGTCTTAAAGAGTTTACAAAAAAATTTATTACTATATCCAAGGAACTTTCAAGATACTAAAGCATCTCTACAAAATCAATAAGCTTCCATTCATATCTTGAAAATTCAAATTGGATAGCTTGTTAAGCTTATCATTGAAAGGTGGCCAAGTACTTTACCTAGAAACACTAAAAAACCTTGAGGGAGCAAGTGAAAGTGATGAATTTAAGTGAAAAGGAGCTAAAATATGAAGAGAAAAATGTTGTTGCATATGAAAATAAGGACAAGATGAAAGAGAAAGAAGAGGAGCCAAAGAAAGAGTACCAACTGAGAATTCCATTTTTAAGCAAGCTTAAGATAAATAGAAAGTAAGATAAATTCAATAAGTTTTTAGAATTTTTATAAAAAATATATAATAACATTCATTTAGGAATGACAGTTTTAGCTTGGCCCGACCCGTGGCCCGATCAGAATAAAAAAAACGACGTCATTTTGTAATTTAAAAAAAAAGGAAGGACAGGTAGGGTCACTAGCCTGCTGGGGGTTGACCAATTCTGGCCCGCGGGCCACCTAGCCCAAGGGTCAGGCTAGGAGCGGCCCGGCCTATTAACATCCCTACTTTCGATAAAGTTCTTTAATAGAAGTAAAAGTATGTCAAGTACTTTAAGGATCTCTATCCTAATAAGAAGAGGTCAAGAAATTATCAATGGTGACATTAAGTGAAGAGTATTCTACCTTCTTATATAAGAAGCTACCCTAAAAAGATCAAGGATCTAGGGAGTTTTACTGTTCCTTGTAATATTGATAGTTTTTCAATTGAAAGGGCATCTTCAACCACTTCTTTTCTTAATCCTATATTGAGAATGGAATCAACCTCAATTATATGGCATCATCATTTGCTCCATTAACCTCTAATGTATCACATATCTATAAGAAGTTAGCCATATGTGCGTTGGGATCTTCATCTTACAATTTATCGAACTACACGAACTACTATAACGTTTTGGATAATTTTTTATTTTACCTCTAAGTTTTAATCGCAATCACCTATCTCAATATGATGAAATATGACCATATTAGGGATGGCTTTATAATTAGTGAAATCAAATTGTCTACTTAATTATATTTCACACAATGTATTACTTATAACCTAAGGCAAGTGCTCATATTTTTCCCCATAATTTGTATAGACAATGCGTTAGCTAATTGACCCACTTGAAATTCCAAATTGTGAATGGAAGATGTATGATTCTTCATAATTTGGTCAAATTTAGCTTCCATACTCTTTTGGTTTTCATCTTGACTTACAATTTGGAATTAAAAACATCAATTAGCTTATCCATTTTCGATTCCAATGAATTGAGCATGTCTTGTTTGAACCTTATTAGGGTTTGAGCTCTCATAAGATTTCTTGTATTGTTAAACTAAGCAAAATTTGGATAGATTTTCCACCCAGGATTGTAAGTAGTATAGTAGGGATTATTACCTCTCCAATCATATTCTGCTCCTATAAAGTTGAGCTGCTCCATGTTATTGTTTTTCACTAGGAAACAATCAGTTGAGACATGACTTTCTTGTCCACATAATTCACATCGATACTGAATTGCCTTGAGAAAAGAAATGGCTTTCAGGTTGTTCAATGTTTGGATAGGTTTGCTACTTCAGCTTGCAATGTTGTCACTGAATCCAAAGCAAGCACTCCTTTTTTTATCTCTAACGATTGGTGATTGTTTACTGCTTTCTGATGTCCATAGACAGATGTTTTTTTCCATCTCTTCTAATAAATCATGTGTTGTTTTAACTATTTTCCTTGTTAAAGAGCCACCAGCTACTGTATTTATAGTTCCTCGCATAGGTGGATTCACTCCATTGGAGAACGTTTGTAGAAGGAACTCCTTTCCCAAGTTGTGATGTGGTCAAATCCTTTGCAATTCTTTGAATCACTCTCATTGTTCGTATAAAGACTCCTTTTCAATTTGCATGAAATTTATGATTTTCTTTATAAGTCTAATGGTCTTCAGTAAGGTGAAGTATGTAGATAAAAATACTTGTACCAATTACTTCCATGTTGTGACATTCTTTGCATTGAGAGAGTTCAACCATGCCTTGGCTCGATCCTCAAGTGTAAAAGGAAAGATCTTCATCTTGGTTGCATCTTTCAACAGTCCATTATATCTTAATGTGTCACAAGTCTCTAAGAAGTTGGCTAAATAAGCATTAAGATCCATATTGGCTAGTACATAAAATTGGACATTGGTGTGTACCATATTCAGCAGTGTAGTTTGATTTTGAGCATATTCATTTGCACTAGGGGTCTCGTTATCCCTTGTTGATTTGCATTTAAACCTGCCTCATGAAATCAATAATAGCTCTTTATTGTTCTTCTTAATTTTGTTCCTCTGCCATTTTTCTTTCTATGGCTTCTTAGCATCTCACTTTTCAAATCTCCCTCTCTTGTTTGGTGATGTCCGAAACTTGTGTATCCTTTACTTTGCTCAAACTCCTTGTGATTCTTATGTTCATTCACCTGCAATTAAATAAGAAAAAGTATCAAACTCCTTAAATTAAAATAATTCAAATTAGATAAGATGCAAAATTTGCAACCCACAAAAGTGCCAAAAACTTGTTTGCTTGTTTTATGTTATACTGTAAGTATACAAGTTGTATATTATAGCACAATTGATATCATTCCCAAGAGGAATGAATATAGTCACCTAAAATTTTGAATTACACTTTGTATAAGGTTAAACAAGATTGATTAACTGAAAATTAAACTAAAAAAGCTTGATGATTGAACAAGTAAAAGATGACAATGAAATTGAAGTTACCCAATGATGGAAACTTAGGGATTATTCTATCTTTGTTTTGTCTTCCCTTCACCTTGTGAATTCAACTTTGCTTGATCCTAGATATCTAAATATTTTTGTTACCCCCTCTCAAGGTCGAATCAAGTAATCTCAATTGAAATAGATAATTGAGTTGCAATCTCTTGATTTCTTAAAACTACTCTTATTGGATTTGAAACAATCTTAAGGATAATTAACTCATAATTGTGATCTCCCTTCAATTGCTTATTAGCCTAATATTTGTAACCCTATTAAGGTATGAACTCCTGTTGTGAAACTTAACATAAATATCTTGATTTAATCTCTCAATTCAAATCAAGTATAAGTATAAAAAATATCACAAAGAAGTAATATATTGAATTCCACAAGGTAAAAGTTATATAAAAAAATTCAAGAATAAAACTCTAATATAGATTTAGCAATCCATAATCATGTTCAAAACACAAATATTTAGATTTGGCATACAAGGCAATGAAATATAAGAAGAGAAGAGAATGAAATCGGCTTGAAGCCTTAATCTGGAAAATCTAGAAAGCTTGAGTTGATCTTGAAGTTTTCACTTTTGATCTTCTCCTTTATGATGCACAACCCTACTTTTTGGTGTTTTTCTTTTCCTTTTTAGTTTCTATGCCGACTCTAAATTGTGCTTCCTTTTTATAGCCTTCATAATATCCTTTTATAACAAAAACTAGGTTTTTTGGAATATACACAATCACTTACAAGATTATGTAGGTGGCCGTGTAATTCAAAACTAAATTGCAACTTCACATATTTGTAGAAGCTTACACGGGCACTTACACAGTTGTGTATGTCAACATACATAGGTGTGCATCTTCACATGGGCATAAACGACTTCTTCAAAGCTCCACATATTTACAGTGACTTACACTGTCCTTATATACGATCGTCTATCTCCAAAGTCACTTTAATTCTTCTATTTTATGCCTCAATTTTACCAAATTCTTCTCCTTTTAGTCTATAAAGACAATTATCATCTAAAAACACACTTGGAATAAAATATGTACCAAAAATTCCTTGAAATATATAATTAAGATCAAAATGTTGCCTTCAAGAACAATTAATCAAGCATTATACACAAAAACACTAACAAGAACATAATTCTAAGTCCTAACATTAAACACTTACTCTAACACCTAGAAAACATACTAAGTTCTATACCTATCATTAAAAGATCTTGGCTTTTTGAGATTGAGAGTGTCTCTAAGAGCTAATTGTTTATTTAGATAGTTTAAGCCCCTAACATTCCACAGTAACATGTTTATCTTAATGCTTGACTTTGTTTCTTTTTTTTCCTAATTTTATAATCATTGGTATGGATCTTCATTTCCTTGCTTGTCAGCTGAACTTTCCCCCCTCCTGTACTATCAATTTTAAATATTAAATTACATTATCAGTGTCTCTTTGTAGTGATCCTCCATTGGGCTCCTTAATGTTGAGATTGGAGCTATAATTTAAGATCCCATTTTGTTTTCTTATTTGCTTAGCCAGTAACACCTGATTGTCTGGGGTGATTATATTGTTCCCATTTGTTTTTGTTGTCTATATTAGGCTTTTTGAAGTTATTGGTGTCACTACATTCATGTTTTTGGGTCTCTAAACTTTGATTTTTCCCTTCTTTAATGGTCTCCGAGGATAAGATATTTCCACTGTGTCTTCTATTAGAGCACCTTTATCATCAAGTTTCATTATCTTCAGATGCTCTAAAAGCTCCTTTGATATCTCCACCTCCACACAAACTCGTGTAAATCTAATTCTACTAAATTTTGTAATGATATCATCAAGGTCTATAGTAACTTGTAATGAGCTGGCAAGGTAACTCGTTCCCACTGAGGATCAATACTTAAGGGGTATTCAATGGACATTGACCTAAATGGGGATTTTGTTCAGCTTTGTTCCATCCAAAGAAGAACCTGGTACCCATTTCTTGATCAAAAAAGTCCTTCTTAGACATGCTAAGGACCTAAATCTATTAGCTTTTGCATCATTTCTTCATAAGAAAATCTGAAGATGAAAAAAATCATCTTTATTCAACAGTGTGTTAATAAGCCCCCATATTTTCCATTTTTTTAGCCCATTACTGAACTATTGGAAAAGCCAGTCTCTTTTCTGTGAAGTAAACTATGAGCAACATATGTCATTTCTTTACTCCTTATTGGGGGATTTTAGGTGGGCACCTTCCTTATATGGTTCAATATATTGCAATATTCCAAAAGAATTAAGATCTCTTGCCACCACTTAACTCCAATTAAGGTTTTTTACTTTCATTCATAAGGTATCTTGACTAAATTTGGGTTATCATCTGGTTGGTAGGGTTCAAGGGATGGAAGGAATCACTAGAGTATTGGTCAAAAGGTGAGATTAGTGGGAGTTTGTCTTCTCAATCACTAACATGATACAATTGATGGTAACTTGTCAGTCTAAAATAGGAAGGCAAGAAAGGATTAAAGATGCTGGATAGATAAAATGGGAAGAATATTGCGAGGCTGGTTCAGATCGATTGAGGTAGGTTAGTTTCAGAAGGAAGATCCATGGAACTTTAAAACTCTTATAGATATATGATGTATGTTACTCATTGTTGTCATTTACTCTAAGTATTGGAATCTTATATGGTAAATCTCTCATCGCTTCAACCACTACACAAATCGTAGTGAAATTTATTCTTCTTATTTTAGCTGTAGCTTTATCCAGATAGAGAGGCTTACTTATGTAGCTAACTATATGACTCAATCAACTCGTCGTCTAGTACTTGAGCAGGACACCATGTGGTAGCGCATCGTAACAATATACAAAATAACTAGACTTAAAACTATAGCTAGTGATGAGTCTAGGTCGATCCCACAAAGAGTGTATATAAAGCTTTTGAAATGAAAAGAGTCGGTGTTTAGGTTAGGGGGTTTTTGGTTTTTGAATAACAAAATAAAGTAAAAACTAATGAAGCAAATTAAAGAAAACAATCAAAAATGAGAAAAGTGATGAATGCGTTAGGGGTCCGATTATCAGTTCAATCTTGACCTACATACAATTAAGCATACTTCGTTGAATTGTTATTCTTATACCTCGCCTACCAACTATTAATCATAGGTTAACAATAAGCTCTGTTAACCCCGATTTTCCTTTAGGTCGTGTTTAATTAAAATGAGCTCTTTCACTAAACCTAACTACCAAAGAACCTAGAGCAAACTCTCTAGATTTAGTTGGACAACTACATTACAAATAAGGAAAATAGATTAATCAAGGCGAAAACCACATAAGCTCGGGTTATTTAACCAAGGTTACGTTATCCCTAATAATTTAACACCATTAGTTGCCACAAATGAATCCAAACACAACAATTATGTATTGTATTCAAGATTCTAGCAATGGGTTTACATAAAAACAATTAAATAGAGCATTCAATCTTTCATACACAATACCTAATTCAATAAGCACAAGATAACCTAAACAATCCCTAAGAGAGAAAGAACAACAAACACAATGTAGATACACTCAAATGTGTTCTTGGCATCAATTTCATCTCTGAACCGAGTTGGGGAAGCTTCCCCATCCATGGGCCTCCAAAATATCCATGCTCTACGCCTTATTTTGCTCCCGAAACGATTCATTCTCTTTTTGTCATCAAAATGTCCTATTTATACTAGAAATTAAGTTTTTGGCCCAAATCATGAAAGTTCACGGTCGTGAACTTTGAGTCACGACCATGCATCTTAAGTCACAACCATGCATTTTACATTGACATCTTATACTCTTCATTTTACGAAATTTTCTTGTCTCCTCTTCACTCTAATCCTTCTCTTTCTTATTCGTGAAGACAATTGAGTATAAATCACAAGAAGACTGGTCAAATAATGTGCTTTCAACTCACTTTAGCTCTTATGCTTTCAAATTATACTTAAAACCAAATATGAACCAAACATAGCATTAATCACTAAGTGTTATGGAATAAATGTACAACTAATTAAGCATATATCAAGTTCCCCTATACTTAGCTTTTAACCGTCCTCGGGCAAAACATCAAAATCAAAGTCATAAACCAAAACACTTACTCATTTTTCATATTTTCCAAGAATAGATAGTCATAAACAAAGAGAAATAACTTCTAAAACTATAGTAAGAACTCAACATTCAATACTTCTACTCATGACCAATCAACAATCATTCCTTCATAAATTGAGTAATCTGATGGTAAACTTGGACAAAGTGTGTGTAAATAACATTGATCCATAGGTACACTCAAACACCATTCATGATCATGACATTCCACAACTTCGAATATCATTTCATTTCTCAACCACTAAGATTTACATGCATAATCATGAATCAAAGGAATTTTCAAGGGTTAAGGTGAGATGTATTTGGATAGTTTAGTGTAAAAGCCATCAAAGCTAGTGAAACAAGAAAAACATTTAATATAACATCAAGCGCAAAAACCAACAGTCACTCACAATTGTGTACATCAATTATGATGAATGTAAAAACTATGTTTCACAACTCAAATTCAAGCCTTCACAGTATAAACCACATGAAGCATAACCAATTAGAGAGGAATCACTCATAAAAATCGATGATAACAATACATTAAAACTATAAGGAGTGATCCTTTAAAAAAACATTTACATCATATGCATTATACTCAAATCACCCATTCCATACAACTTTTGGGGGAAAAACTAATAATTAATAACTTTGCAAAACATATGCATTTCCTCCTTGATATTTTTATTAAACAATTTTTTTCTTTTCTTTTTCTTTTTCTTTTTTTTTCTTTTTCCTTCTTCTTTTTTTCGATAAAAATTGAAATAAGCCACATCAACATTTGGAATTCATTGATAAGAGATAAAATGCCATTCTAATCATTAAAACAACCCACATATATGTACACCCCTACACTTATACTTTTGTGCATCCACAATCATCAATAATTAACAAATAATCAACTAGTTTTAAGGCTTAAGTAGGAAATTTGGTTATGTTTAAGGCATGTAATGTGGTTAACACAAATAGAAAAGGCAAATAAAGCTCAAGGGGGTTTAACAAAGGAAAAATGCATATCAATAGGTAGGCTAGCTAATGTAACATGTGAAACAAAGAATACCTATATCATTTCCATGTTAATGCATGTGATAAAAATGTGGTCTTGAATAGAAAATCAAAGGAAAGTTAGGATGTACATGTTATGAAGGTCACACATAAACAAAAGACAATAAGATTGATATGGATGTGTCAGTCTATAAAGGCTTAAAATCTCACTGGCTTATGTCTACCATTAGTCATTACTCTTCTAAAGATAATGCATATTGATCAATCACAAGAGTACAAGTACATGCTCAAGTTGCCATGGATTTTTCTAGTCAATTAACTCTCTAATTATGACTATATAGTCTTAAAAGTAATAGAAAAAGAGAATTTGTTTGTTTGTTTATTTGATTCTCTCTCTTTTTGTCTGAAAACATGAAAACATGGAAGAAACAAATAAACTTAAACACATACACATAAGAAACAAACAACTTAAAAACACACATTATAATCCTAGCAAATGCGAAAATGTGAAGGAAAAGAAATAAACTTCCCTTGGTTTACCTCCCAAAAAGCACCTTTGTTTATTGTTGTTGGCTTGACTCCTTATTTTCCTTGTCACGTGACATAATTTTAATCTTCAGGTGTCATAGTTTGTGCTTTCTCCACTCTAGGTTCTCAACGATAAGGCTTAAGTTGACGAACTCTCATATTTAGCGTCTTCCCTATCTTTAAACTCTTAATCTCTACTAAGTCCCCGCACTCTTGAAATATTTTGAATAATTCTTCATCCTTTTCTTCCTTGTCCAATTTCTCTGATTTGCTAGGTAAAGGTCAAGGGTTAGTCTTATCAATAATTATGGACTCAATACTCACCTTCAAGCTAAATTATATACCCTTGTCTCCTTCGAGCACCTTCCCAACTTCTTCTTCACAAGCAATCCCTTGAGTAGTTCTCTCAAAATTCTCAAGCTCTTTTTCACTTCGTAAGGTTTATGCATTAATGTTCCTTGGGTACACCTCGGGTTGAGATGGCTACTCCTCTTCGCTTTGTGGTTCTAGATGGTTGATAGCTTTCGCCATCTGACCCATTTGACTTACTGAGGTTGGGAATCAAGACATTGCATCTTGCTGAAAACTTTTTACATCTTGATGAAATTGCATAGTATTAGCAGCAACAACATTAACTAATTCTTATAGAGATTTACATGAGTTTTGTTGACTCTCAAAATTTTGGATGCTAAACCTTGTATCTTGCGAAAATTGCATTACATCATGCTGAAAATGTAGAGTAGTAGTGGCCACAATATTAAATAAGCCTTCCAAACTTGGTCTAGAGATGTAATAAGAGGCTTATGGTCTATATGGGAATTATTGTGCATCCTGCAACTCATCTAGGAAGTAGTCTTGCTGGCCATCCCATCCATAACTAAAGTTTGTATGATCACTTCAAACTTGGTTATAGGATTGAGAATATGAGTTATAGGAAAATTTTCCATCAAAAGCATTAATAATATCTAGCATTGACATACTCCCTTCCATGTGTCTTTTCTTTTTTGCACACAACACTAAACAAAAAGTGAAAAGATCAAGAAATAACTGAAAAGAAACTAATTATAAACAAATATGTACAAAACACTAATTAAAATTAAGAACAAAAACTAAAGCACCATACTCTCTGGAAACGATGATAAAATTTGGCAACGCGTTGTAACACTACACAAAATAACTAAACATAAAACTATAGCTAGTGATGAGTCTAGGTCGATCCCACAGAAAGTGTGTGTAAAGCTTTTGAAATGAAAAGTATCGGTGTTTAAGTTAGGGGGTTTTTGGTTTTGACTAACAAAATAAAGTAAAATTAAATTAATGAAGAAAATTAAAGAAAACAGTCAAAAATGAGAAAAGTGATGAATGTGGTAGGGGTCTGGTCATCTGTTCAATCTCGGCCTACGCATAATTAAACATACTTCATTGAATTATTATTCTCATACCTCTCCAAGTAATTATTAATAATAGGTTAACAATAAGCTCTGTTAACCCCGGTTTCCTCTTAGGTCGTGTTTAATCAAATCGAGCTCTTTAATTAAACCTAACTGCCGAACAACCTAGAACAAGTTCTCTAGATTTAGTTAGACAGTTGCATTAATAATAAGGAAAACATATTAATCAAGGCAACAACCACATAAGCTCGGGTCATTTAACCATGGTTACCTTTTCTAAATGATTTAACACCATTAGTTTCAACAAATGAATCTAAACACAACGATTACATATTGTATTCAAGATTCTAGCAATGGGTTTACATAAAAATAATAAAATAGAGCATTTAATCATTTTTACACAACACCCAATTTAATAACCAGAAGATAACATAAAAAATCCCTAAGAGAGAAAGAACAACAAACACAATGTAGATACGCTCAAATGTGTTCTTTGGTATCGATTTCACCTTCGAAACGAATTGGGGAAGCTTAGCCCCCCATGGGTCTCCAAAATATGTGTGCTTTACCCCTCAATTTTCTCCTGAAACGATTCCTAAACGATTCATTCTATTTTTTGCAGTCAAAATGTCCTATTTATACTAGAAATTAGGTTTTTGGCCCATATCTTGAAAGTTCACGGTTGTGCATCTTGAGTCACGATTGTGAATTTTCCCCTAACATCTTATACTCTTCATTTTATGGCATTTTCTTGTCTCCTCTTCACTATAAAACTTCTCCTTCTTGTTTATGAAGACAATTGAGTGTGAATCTCAAGAAGACAAGTCAAAGAATGTCCTTTTAACTCACTTTATCTCTTATGCTTCCAAATTGTACCTAAAACTAAATATGAACCAAAATGAGTTTCTTAACGTTTTATAACATCAATCACTAAGTGTTATGGAATAAATGTATAATCAATTAAGCACATATCACTATGTTTGCAAATCCATATTAGAATGATTGTTTGCTTAATATCTTCAAGAATAACTCCAGGCCGCTAAGTTTGAAGCAGGACTAGCTTATTGTGAACATGTTATAGTCCTAACTCCAACACTTTCTTTACTAGAGAGGGGTAAGTGAATTTGAAGAAGAAAATTCTTTCATTGCTTGCTAAGATATTAGTTAACCCAAATTGCTTCCAGTTAATGAATTCCTAAGACTTTAAACTGCACCCCCTTATCTAGGCAATGTCATATAAATGTCGCATTCCATCTCTTAGCATGTGCTTTTAGTGTATCAATGGGTGGAGCCATAACTTGGTGATCCAAAGTCCTGTTAAGGGGTAATAGCTTAGTCTAGTCTCTGAGTTTGAATCACCTACTACTTGGAGCCAAGTTCACCTAGTTGGGACATGATAGGTTCTTGTTGAGATCGTTCAGGCACATTGAAGGTTTGGGAAGGACCTAAGGATGAAGAAAAGGTTAGATCTATGGAGAGGTTTGAGCTTGAAAGGGCAGGTAAAGGTGGGAAATGGTCTCTGTCACCTAGTAAAAAGAAAAGGACAATGTTGAACTAAAAGGTAAAGACAAAAGACAGTAGGGTAATCAAAGGGCGATTGAAAGTTAAGAAAAGGAAGAAAGATACTGAAATTACAAAGGAAATAACAAGTAAGATAGGAGAAAGTTGTAGAAAGCTATAGGAAGATGGGCATGCAAGCCACACATTTAAAAGAGAAGGTGAGGTTGCTTCTCTCTCTAAAAGAATTGAGTATTGAGCTTATTAATGTAATGTTGTTATATTTTTATTACTAATAACAACAACAACAATCTATTAAAAGTCTAAAATATATGTAGAAATGAATCCATCCAGGAAACAAAATCTAGTCACATCATAAAAACTGAACAAAATATATCTATGT
>JAOQMM010000002.1:18858779-18882116 GCA_027563515.1 Erythroxylum platyclados
CCTCCCAACGCATTTTCGTTTGCAATACTTGTATCAACAGATGAGATATCAAACGGGACTAAAACGAGAATAGAAAGGTACAAACCAGCCCAAAATCAGATATTGAGACTTTTTATATGGCATCTTCCCTTTTGCTCTTATGACAACACTGGTCCAAATTGTATGGCAACAGCTTCTTTCCTTCTAAATCATGTATTCTTTCCTTTCCTTTTAGTTTATGAACCTTGCGGTCAAATACAACTTCATTATACTCAGATTGTTCCTACAGAACCGCATAGCATAGTATCAAGAAAAGATGAATTTCTTTTGAAATTCAAATGCTTTCCAACGCCTTGATCGTTTCACGCCGCCACACTGCAGAATCAGGATCAAATCTCAGCTCCCATGTGGGCCAGTAATGTAGATCCTGTTTCAATGTCAGCACACGAGGTTTCCCATTTAAATGAACAGTCCTTATTC
Source organism: Erythroxylum platyclados (assembly GCA_027563515.1). Classification (NCBI taxonomy): domain Eukaryota; kingdom Viridiplantae; phylum Streptophyta; class Magnoliopsida; order Malpighiales; family Erythroxylaceae; genus Erythroxylum; species Erythroxylum platyclados. The sequence continues at coordinate 18,859,239 of JAOQMM010000002.1, forward strand.
GTACAAACTCCTCATGTCCCAATCCCTATTAATATGCCACCAACAAAAGCAAAACAACAGATGACAAACATTATATATGATCAACAAGAATTTGCTATCATACATTCACAAAGTGTAAAATCTTGGAGAAATTAATTTCATATTCAATACCTTTGTGCCATTAATGAAGGCATCTAAATCAGGTGTCGGTTTTCCATTAATTTCAACTATCCATTGCAGAGCATACAGACCATATCTATGCGCTGGACTTCCATGACACCACCTGGAAAATTCAAGTCATAAAATGTTTAATATAGACACATCATGAAGAGATGAGGAAACAAGCATGTGACACAAAAAAGCACATATTTCCAGAGATAGAGAAACAGTGATGATATCAACCAGCTGGTCCTGTCCTAGGTTTCAGGTCATTTGTCGTGTAGATTCAACTGAGCAGACATGAAGTACCAAATTGGTAACGCTTAGTCTAATGTAGCAAACACAAAATAAAGCTAGCTGGGAAGGGCACAAGTGAATCGAAAGAATAATGCTTATCGATATTGGATTGCAAACAAGTACATTGAGAGTAGCAGAGATTAAACATGGGGAAATGGAACCTTATAAAAGCAACACGTTAAATCCTAGCTTTGCAGTTAAAAAGTTCGAAGGTAAAAGCAAATGCTAAAGGAAACTCATGGTCTAATTCCAGTATTGTATCCTGATTCACGTGCTTCTTTGACGAACTTTAATTCCAGTTTCCTTGATCACCAAGCACGACATAATGTGTCACTGCATCTTCCTCAAAATTAATTCACTCTTAACACAGTAGAGTCAACTGACCCGTTTCTTTATTTTTATGCTATTTGGTGTGCATTCTTTTTTTTATTAATGACAATGATATTGTACTCCTGTAGTATAGAAAAAGATGGCCATCCAATTAATGAGCCCCCAAATGCTAAACCAAATAAGTTATTGTATGATATTGCCAAAATAATTTTGCAGATTTACAACTCCATTGATACCAATTTATGACATATTTCCCCGATTGCTACGAACTGAAGGATCTAGAGTTCATCCTCCAGTTATAAGTTCCCTTACATGGAGGAAACAGAATGGGGGAGTCAAAGGGACAATGATGGTAGAGTTGGTCATCACTATTATAATTTTTTTGGGGCAAATAATGGGAGTGGTTACAATCAAAAACATTGACCAATTTGTTAGCAATGTGGTGACTTTAGTTATACACACGTACATGTTAGACACTTCAAAATAAACCTGGGATCAGTCTCAAATAGCTAACATAACATTGTGACTCATGAGGAGATGTGACTACAACTAACATACTGTGTTTGTCTTGATCAGGAAGATGCCTGCTTATTTGGCACCAAGCCTCCTAATATTCACTTCCTATAAGAATTTTCAATCAATCAAATAAAGCCTCCAAACTGTTACCTTCTCGTAATAATCATTGATTCAGATGTCACATACCATAAAATAGATAATATATATATATATCCTCCCTTTCAATCATACAAAACTATCTAGCTAGTGGACTTGTTACTTCTATTGTTCTGCAATAGCTAATCCTACGTCATCCCTCCTGGTATCTTTTGTTCTCTATATACCTAAGTTATCTTTCAAATTTGCTCTTCTAATAAATCACTTAAGCCCTTGATTATTTTCTTAATGATCCTAAATAAAATCCCACTGCAGTGAATGGGTTGATTTGTTGCTTCATAGTAGGCTTTGTGATCCAGACTGGCAAAGATTAGAACTCCTTTTGATAATCTTCCACCATTGCTATCTGCTTTAGGTTGACCAATTCATCAAGGGGGCTGAAGCTCACAGGAGGACCAAACCTCAGGTGACCTTGTTCTGTAAATATCCCCCCATTCATACCTGCCTTCTCTTGCTTCACCTTTAGAAAAATAGATGTTCCTCCCCATTAAGATGGAATATTGCCAATCCCACCTCTCCTTTAGGAATTCGCTGATTTTTAAAGAATTGTTTACATTTATGGATCCAAATTAACAGATTATCAGTACCATCATATGAATGAAATTCTAATTTAGAATACCTAGGAATAGTAGTCCATCCAACTTGCCTAACGCTTCTTTCCTCCCTTTGGTATCTACAGAATGGTTGTCACTCCTTACCTCATGTCCTTATTGTGCCCCTCCAGCTGTGAGTTCAAGAACTTTTTGTTGGACTGTTGGCAGTCCTCCACTGTAGACAACCTCTACTCGATATTTCTCATGAACATATCCATTCAACTTGACTATCTACAGATTCGTCCATGACATCAAGCTATGGTACCAAATTAATATGTATTTTTTGCACATCAAGCTCTGATACCAAATTAATATGTATTTTTGCATAGGATCTAGTTACGGGACAACTCACAGGGAAATTATCTCTTCCCTTGCTATAATTCTTCCCCTTTCTAGTACATATGGTTGCTAATTAGAGAACTCATCCTTGACAAACTTTCTAACTATTTTTTTACGAAAATTTCTGTCTACTTTCTTATTCATTGTAATGCCCTTTAATAGGTTAAATACATAAAGTTCTTAAGAAGTAAAATAGAAGACTTATGAAAATACTAAACTTTATAAATAATATAACCACTACATAAATAAGATAACTACTATCTAAATAAGATAGCTACTAAATTATTTCCTAATCAAGTTGATATTCTTGTATATTTTCTTTCATAAGAATGCATCGTGCATATTAGTACTCTAATTAGATTGAAAAAAAATTCAGCCTCAACTCGATAAATTCTCATGAAAATGTTTCAACTTGACAAGTCTACATAATCATCCATGACGTCAAGCTCCGATACCAAATTAATATATTTTTGCATAGGATCTAGGCAGTGGACAACTCACAAGAAAATTATCTTTTCCCTTGCTAGAATTCTTCCCCTTTCTATGACCTGTGGTTGCTATTTAGAAAACTCGTCCTTGACAACCTTTTTGTCTAATTATTTTTTACAAAAGATTTTAACTACTTTCTTATTCATTGTAATGCCCTTTAATAGGGTTAGTACATAAAGCTTTTAAGAAGTAAAATAGAATAAGAATCTACTAACTTATTCTCCTACTAAAAATAGACTTGTGAAAAATAATAGACTTCAAAAATAAGATGAGATAACTACTGCAATTACTCCCTGATCAAAGTTGATCTTCTTGTATATTTTCATTCCTAAGAATGCTTCATTCCTAAGAATGCATCTTGCATATTACTACTTCAATTAGAATGATTGTCATTTCATTTGGAAAAAAAATTCAGCACCTACTCGATATTTGTCATGAACATATCAGTTCGGCTTAACAAGTCTATAGAGTCATCAATGACATCAGGCTCAGATGCCAAATTAATGTGTTTTTTGCATAAGATCTAGTCACAAGACAACTCACAGGGAAATTATCTTTTCCCTTACCAGAATTCTTCCCCTTTCTAGGACCTATGGTTCCTAATAGAAAACTCGTCCTTAACAAACTCCCTGTCTAACTATATTTTATAAAAAATTCTGGCTACTTTCTTATTCATCATAATGCCGTTTAATAGGCTTAGTAAATAAAGTTTTTTAAAAATAAAATAATAAGAATCTGCTAATTTATTCTCCTACTTAAAATAGACTAATGAAAAAATAAACTTTGTAAATAAGATGAATACTACCTAAATAAGATAATTATTGTAATTACTTCCCAATCAAGTTGATCTTATTGTATATTTTCTTTACTAAGAATGCATCTTGCATATTAGTACTCCAATTATGTCATTTCATTTTAAAAAACAAATTTCAGCAAAGTTGATTGGTATCAATCATGTAAAAACAAGACATCTTTTGAGTTACCCGAGATTGATTACATTTGTAACTAGATATGTATATCACAAAGAGTTTTACTTCAGCTTGAGAGGAACTGACATTAGTCGTGAACCCTAAAGTCAAGGAATATCAAATTTTGATCATTGACCCCAAAATCAAGGCTGTTTCTTAACTAGTATCCGTGAGCATTACAAAGTTTGCATATATGCAGGCAACCCGGTACATATCAACATTTTACACCCTGTTTACATTATTCAAGGACAAACACAACTCATTCTCTATGTAAACATGTTTTCCTAAGATATCTGAATTCTAATCAAAACCAATACAAAAATGTATATGAAATCTCCTTCTTTAGTCATTTAAGTGGAGGAATGAGTGAACTTAGTGTAGGAAGTGCACAGCGAGATTTGTTTGTTTACAATGGCCATAACTTTGATCATGGACAGCATCTCTCTCATAATTTTAACAGAGCCAATCAGAGGACAAGAAAGCAAGTGGTTGAGCGTTTGAAAATGAAAAGCTTCAAAATACATAGCAAGATGTAAGAACTTAGCTATTGTTCTGTAACTGAATAAAGATTTTACGAGTAATCCTACATGTGTTTGACCAATTGGCAAGTTTGATTAGTAGGGATTCCAAGTATAACAGCTAAAAGCCACAGTATCACGAGTTTAAGAAAAACATCATTGCAAGGGTAATAACAAATTTCAAATTGTAAAGCCTTCAATTATACTACACTTAAGAGTGATATCCTGATTCTTGTCTGTATGTCAAACATTTTTACACACTATGGTTCTCTTGAATTTCTAAATATTTCACATTTCAATGAGTTAATATCAAACGAAAACTTCTTTTCATTACATTTCCCCAAACTTTTCTTGATCACCTTTAATGCAATATCACTTGCACAAAGTGAAAAAAGAAAAGGAAAAATAAGCATAGAACTGGGCTCGAAGTTCTCAATAAGTTAACAAAAATGCTATCATATCATAGTCAGGACTGATAATGTAGCTGTCCTAAACAACCAAAAAAATCAATAAGGAAGCATATCGAAGAGAAAAGTAAATATCCTTATCACGTAACATCCTAGTCCATCAAATCTCAGCAGTCCACTACTAAGCTTTATCAGTCATGTCATCCCATAACAGAATCTGAAAAGCTTAGTGCTGAAAAATATTTCTTACCTTGCTACATAAACGCCATGACCTTCTTCTGGAAGAAAACCTAGAGCACGCACTGCAGGATGAGGATCTTGAACAATACATCCACACCAATTTACACAACGTGTAGTGCCATTTCCATCTCTAACGTCTGTTCCTACCAGAAGATCAATTTCGTTTCCCTGGTAAACCAATAAATCACACTTTGAAACATTGGACCAAAATAACATGAAATCAACAAATGGAGAACACGTGAAATAAATATCAAACATAAAAGAAATGAAAGAAGCAACCCCACTTGATTACCTGCCTGAATATGGTCATATTAAGTTTTCCCTCATCATTATCACTTTTGTCTAAAGCTTGGCAAGCACTCTCAATATCATGAAAGCAGGTAACAGGTTCTTTATTAACTGCTAAAACCATATCCCCTTGCTCTAATAGATTTTCTGCTTTTGATCCGGCCAGGCAACCCTTCACACGTAAAACTTGTCTTCTTATTGGATCTTTCTTGACAAGGGCCTAGAAGATATGACATCAAAAATTAGCATCCTCATTCATCCTGCCATATTTGAAACCATGTATAGGAATTGCCAAAAATATGTTTTTTTTTGCCTTCTAAGATCATGAACAGGCTAACAAAATCGATAATGATAACAAAAAGAGCTCATCCAATTCTCTTTAGAAACCATAAACAATCTGACCACTTCATTCCATTGTCATCATAAAAAAGTTGTTCTATTTTGAATTTTTGTACGATTCAAATAGCAGGTAAGCATACTTCACCAGCATTTCAAACAAGACTTCCATTAATACGTATTACTTTTGTGACCTCCACACTGAGCATATAAATTCGGTAAAGTTGACATGTTCAAGGTAAACATTTCTAGCTCCATCAAAAATTCACAGCAAAGTCTAAAAAGATCATCACGATCTACAGTAAATAGCAATGGCAAATATCAACTACAAACATTCCCATAAAAATCAAGTGGGAATTCCTATGAACATAATATTGCATTTAGGTAATGAAACAGTGAAAACTAGACAAGGAAAACTAAAAGAAGTAATTTCTCCTGTTAGGATTTCAAAAGCAACAAAGATAGTACTATTTGGAGTAACAATGTACAGAGAGAGCATCAAGAATAAACCAAATTTGGAATGAACTGATGACAAGGAGACAGATGAAGGGATGTAGAGTATGCAGCATTCAGAAAAGAAGAAACCATACTTGGATCCAATTGTCACTCAGACCAAAACTCCGTGCCTTAGATAGCAATGTTGGATAAAGCTCAACCTCTAAAATTCTAATGAATGGCATTGACCTTTTGACGCCATTTATGAGAAGAGTTGATCCATTTTCCCCATGTACAATTTTTTCAAGCACCTGGCTGATTGTATAGATGGGGATACCCCTGACGAATTGATGATCTTCAGATGTGTTACAACCAAATTTCAACTGAAATAGAAAACAGAAAACATTAGAATACGTACAAATAAGAGTAGAATACACATATTACATTAGTAGTTGATACCTGAGTTGAAAAGCTTGCCCAGATAGCTTGAACCCTTCCTTGCTCATCAGTTAGCACACCAGAAAATGTACTTCCAAAATCTGGAATATCTTATAATGAGACAACAAAGAAAGAAACTAATTTTTGGCAACCAAAAGAGAATACTCACCAGTATCAAGCTCAATAACTTCCATATTTGTTGCTCTATAACGAGGACAATCAGCAGAGCCAATATTCAGAGCAGCACAAGGATTTGTTACAATAGATTTTCTAGATGTTGCTTGCAGACTTCTGCTCAACCCCACAAGATAAACAGAATCCCCGCGACGCAAAGCTGGCTCTGTGTCACAAATTAAAAGCACTGGTTCTTAAAAGTGAATGTTTCATTATTGAAAGGAAATGGTCCATTATAGTAAAGAAATTCAAACCAAGTCTCAAGAAACCACTCAACCCAAAAGCTTAAGCTAATGGGTGAGGCTCACATAATATTTTACGATAATATATCACAAAAATTTTGGACAAGCACAACAGACCACAAATGCACTACAAATAAGGGCGATACGACTTGAATTTGAGACCTTTTGGGTTGAGTGGCTTCCTGAGACTTGGTTTCAAACAACTGATCTCAAAAGCTTAAACTGGTGAGGCTCAGAAATGAATCATTTATACTTTTGGAAACCTAAGATATCCTAAATATTGGCAATTATGTACTATTTTTAGATAGTTGAGAGGTTTGTGAGCAGAATTTTAGCAAGTATTATGTCATTCTTAATTAAAAAGATTAACTACCATTTTGTTTCTAGCTGAACTCTTCAAATACTTGTACATCAATACAGGAAAAGATGTATTCAGCCATTATTTTCATAACTTATTCCCTGTTTTTTATGGTATCAGATCAGAAAGCAAAATCCTAAGGTTGAATCATTTTTTTGTTCTTTTTAAATGTCTGAGGTATCGCCTGGGACAAAAAAACCTTCTCAATCACCTCTATTAGAACTTCAAGCCATCCGAAAGCCATCCTATTCAAATTACTACAATCAAATTAAATGGCGACAATTTTCTTCGTTGGTCACAATCTTTTCGCCTGTATATCAGAGTGAGAGGCAAGATCGGATATCTCAAAAGAGATACTCAGAAGCCCAACATGAAGGATCCAACCTATGCCAATTAGGATGCCAAAACTCAATGGTGATGACGTCGATGGTCAATTCCATGGCTGAAGAGATAGGTGCAAACTATCTCTGTTATTCTACAGCAAAGGAACTATGGGACAACGTCTCAGGGCTGTATTCAGACTTGGGAAATCAATCCCAAGTTATCAGTTAACCCTACAACTTGGAGATATTTGCGAGGGTGAGAATTCTGTGACAACTTATTTTAATTCTCCTAAAAGGGCTTGGCAAGACCTGGACTTTTTCATGATTATGAGTGGAAATCACCTGATGACTGCAATCATTACAAGAAGATAGAGGATGTTGGCCGAATCTTCAAATTTCTTGTAGGTCTGAATATTGAATATGATGAGGATTGTGGTCGAATTATTGGAAGAAAACCTCTGCCTTCAATCAGCGAAGTATTTATAAAGGTACAAAGAGAAGAGAGTCAGAGATGTGTGATTCTGAGAAAGAAATCTGCAGGTATAACTAGGTCTGTCGCAGGGTCAGCCTTGGCCATTCCAGAGGCTCAAGTCAGCTATAAAACTTCCCAAAATCAGTGTGCAGGAGACAAAAGTAATCTACGCTGTGACTATTGTGGAAAGTTGCGCCATACCAGAGAAAATTGCTGGAATTTAAATGGTAAACCATCGTATGGCAAGGCAAAAAAATCTGGTTAACAAAGCACACATGCAGCCAATGTGACAGAGTCATCTCCATTCAGTAAAGAACAATTAGATTATCTTTTTAAACTTCCATTCCATCTTCCAATGTTCCTACCAGTTCTGTGGCACAAACAGGTACTGATTCTTTACCACTTTCTGTTCTTGGGAAAACCAGTCCTTGGATCATCGATTCAGGGGCTTCTGGTCACATGACAAACTGACCTCAATTGTTTGGTTCATATTATCCATGTTCTTCTATTGAAAATATTAAAACAGCTAATGGCGGTTTCTCACCTATAGTAGGCAAAGGGAATATTAAAATTTCAACAAAATTTTCTCAAAATCAGCTCTACAAGTTCCAAAACTTGCTTGTCTGCTTTCCATTGACCAAAGATTCTACCAGCATTGTTATCTTCTCTCCTTTCACATGTGTTTTCCAGGATCAAACACGGGGAAGATGATTGGAATTGCTAGAGAAATGAATGGGCTGCACTACCTTGATGAAAATGCTTTTGGGAATAAAACCGCTCATGGATTAGGTAGTACTAGTTCAAACTTTGTATATGATCAAGTCATGTTATGGTATAGGAGATTAGGACATCCTAGTTTTCTATATCTTAAACATTTATTCCCTAGATTATTCAAAGGAATTGTTTGCCCGAAATTTCATTGTGAAGCTTGTCATGTAAACAAAGATCATCGTGTTTCTTTTCCAATAAAATCTTATTTAGCTTCAAAACCATTTTATTTGTGTCATAGTGATGTTTGGGGCCCATCCAAAGTTAAAACACTTTCCGGAAAAATGGTTTTTAAAATTTATTGATGACCACACAAGAGTATGTTGGGTTTATTTGTTGGAAAACAAGTTTGAAGTTGATCGAAGGTTTAAAGAGTTTTTGCTTATGATTGAAAATCAATTTCAAACAAAAAATTGGCATTCTAAGAACAGATAATGGGATAGAATATTTCAATAAGTATTTAGGAACATTCCTTCTAGAAAAAGGTATCATTCATCAATCCACTTGTCATGATACACCACAACAAATGGTATTGCTGAAGGAAAAAATAGGCATGTACTTGAAGTTACTCGGGCACTTATGTTTTCAATGAATGTTCCTAAATATCTTTAGGATAATGCACTCATAACTGCTTGTGACTTAATAAATAGAATATCGTCTCGAGTTTTGAAATTTGAAACACCTCTAAATGTCTTACAAAATTCCTTTAGTACTTCTAGGATAACGACTGATCTTCCTTTTAAAAGTTTTTGGTTGCACCTGTTATGTGTATGTGCCACATATTCTTAGATCAAAACTAGATGCGAAAGCTGAAAATTGTATTTTCATTGGCTATGCATATAATAAAAGGGGATACAAATGTTTTAATCCAGTCACAAAGAAATTTTTCGAAAACATGGATGTAAGCTTTGTTGAAGATCAACGAGGGAGAACAAAGTAGAAGAAAATAATTTTTGAGAAACTTTACCCATTCCAGAAATGTCTATGCCTTTAGTTGAGAATATGAACAGTACTCTTAATCCTACTTTGCTAGACATTACTTTATCAAAGACAAGGGGAGAACATAATCCTCAACCTGAGCTTCAGGATTATACTAGAGAGAAGTTTCACAAAGGGACTACAGCTCCAGTTATTTCTCCAGTGCATATTCAATCAACTTTTCCGAATGATGGTTCTACAACTCAGAGTAACCTACCCTCCAACTTTATTCCTCCTCAATCTGTTGGTTTACAAAATTTGACTTCTTGAAATCTTGATCTTCCAAAAAGGAACTCGTACATGCACTAAACATCCCATTGCACGATACTTATCATATGAAAAATTGTCAAATACTCATATAGAGCATTTGTGTCTATGATTTCTAGCTTGTTTGTTCCAAGGACTACTCAAGAATCATTGGGTGATCTGAATTGGAAATTAGCTGTGATGGAAGAAATGGACGCTCTTAGGAAAAATAATATTTGGAGTGTCATTGACCTACCTAAAGACAAAAAGACAATTAGGTGCAAATGGGTGTTCACAGTAAAGTGTAAAGTTGACGGAAGTGTGGAAAGATACAAAGCGCGACTCGTAGCAAAAGGATTTACCTAGATTCATGGTATTGACCACCAAAAGATTTTTGCATTGGTTGCTAAAATTAACTCATCAAAATACTTATTTCTCTTGCAGTTAATCTTGAGTGGTCACTTCATCAATTTGATGTGAAAAACGCATTTTTGAATGGAGATTTGCAAGAAGTGTATATGGAACTGCCACCCAAATTAGAAGAAAAATTTGGAAGAGGCAAAGTGTGCAAACTGAAAAAGGCTTTATATGGACTAAAGCAATCTCCAAGAGCCAGCGTTTTGGAGATGTTATTAAGAGACATGGATTCTCACAAAGCTAAGCTAATCACAACTTGTTCTACAAACATTCCATCAATGGTAAACTGGTTATCTTGATAATATATGTAGATGACATAATTATGACTGGGAATGATTTAGTTGAGATCAACAACTTGAGGAGGAAACTTTGATATCAAGGCACTGGGAAAGATGAAGTATTTCCTTGGAATGAATTTTGCAAGATCAAGGGAGGGAAAATGTGTTAACCAACACAAATATGTACTTGATTTGCTCAAAGAAACAGGAATAACAGGATGCAAGGCAACAGATACTCCAACCAAGCCTATGTAAAATCGAAACAGTAGTAACTAGTGAAGTAGTGGACTGGGAGCGCTATCAGAGATTAGTTGGGAGACTAATCTATTTGGCGCACACTAGACCTAACATAGCTTTTGCAGTTAGCGTTGTATGTGGGTTCCATGCATTCATCTAGACCTACACATTTTGAAGATGTGTTCAGAATTTTGAGATACCTTATAGGTACTCCAAGTAAAGGACTTTTGTTCAAAAATAGAGGTCACCTTCAGGAAGTAGCCTATGCTGATGTAAATTGGGCAGGCAATATGAATGATAGAAGACCCACATCAGGTTATTGCAATTTTGTAGGGGGAAATCTGGTTAATTAGAGAAGTAAATAGCAAGTGTCGTGGCAAGGCGCAGATAAAAATACTCTTAAGAGGAGTTGAAGATTCCTATATCAATGCCTATCAAAGTCCATTGTGATAACAAGACTGCAATCTCCATAGCTCGTAATCCAATTCTACATGACATTACAAAGCATGTAGAACTGGACAAGCATTTCATAAAGGAAAAGATAGACCATGGCATGATATCCTTCTCTTACATACCTACTGCAAACCAAATAGCAGATATACTGACCAAAGGACTTCTAAGGCACAATATGAGAATTTAGTTACCAAGTTTGCCATGAGCGATATCTACATGCCAGCTTGAGGGGGAGTGTGGAAAGATATCCAAAATATTTGTAATTATGTACAATATTTGACTATGTACTATATTTAGATAGTTGAGAGGTTTGTGAGCAGAATTTTAGGAAGTATTATTTCATTCTTAATTAGGAAGATTAACAACCTTTTTTGTTTCCAGCTGAACTCTTTAAATACTTGTACATCAACACAAGAAAGGGTGTATTCAGCCATTATTTTCATAACTTACTCTCTGTTTTTTATAAGTGCAGAAAAGTGCATGAAAGCATGATTCTTAAGTTTCAGCTCAAAGCATGCTGCATCATACTTTGAAATACAGCATTCAAGAAAACCCAGAGACTGAGTATACCTGGGAGCAATTCAGCAGCTCGAACCATTTTCGCACCACCAGCTCCTAAAGCTTTGGGATCATATGCGACAAGAGCATAATTATGAACCGGATGGAGAAAAACCACCTAGAGTGGAAAATAGTAATTGATCAAGATGGTATGCAATAGTATTACCATATGAAAAGCATTTATTCACACCTTCAAAACTTACCTCTCCAGGAATTTCAATAGGAAAAGCAGCAAAAGACAACATAACATCTGATGCAGATATTGCAACTGTGTTCTTGTCAACAACAACCAACCCCATGTCTTCAGAATGATATATGATCACGCCAGTCCCAAAAAAGTGTTGGGAATGGACACCATCAAGCATAATCGATGGTGCAACATGAACCTATGAGCAAAAATGGTGAATCTCATTCCTGTAAATACTTATGAACTAACCTAAGCTCTCAATAGAACAGCTTCACAAATACAATGCAGCAGAAGAGACAGTGTAAACAAAAGCAATCATAATGATAGCCATATAAAACAAGCAGAAAAAGGAAAGACTAAAGACCGAGTATAGGGTTCAACATGCAAATCAAGGAAAGTAGTTCTCTTACAGCACATGATTTCATTATACTAGAACAGGTAACCATCGCCATAATGCATTGAAGAAAAAGTTAGAAAACAAAAAAAGACAGGAGTAAAGACACCCATAGTTTCTAACTAATATATTAATGGCCAATCAACAAGAACCAACAAATATGCACAAAGAATCCAGCATGGTCAACGAATAAAGGACTCTGAACAAAAAAGTAAAAAGATTAACAAAACTTGCTGCATAAGGTAGAAACAAAAGACAATAGTTATAAGGCTCGAAATCTCATCAGGCTGAATCTACGGTCTCACATAATTCAACAAACAAAACCACACATTTAGGATATATGTATATAATTTTGCAACAACATTGATTACTTGAGCATCACAATACTAACAAAAGAAAATAAACAAGGGACCATCTCAACAAATCAACACAGGCAACAACAGTAAGAAATAACTTAAAAGATAAGGCAGCTACAAACATAAGCAATAGAGTGAACATAATCCTAATCTCAAATCCTTTAGATTTACCTCAAGCATCACAAGTGTGGGCTCTATCACACTTTCTGCCGATGAAGCATTGGTTGCAGCTGCTGTTGCTCCTTGATAAACCCTCATAACCTCATTGTCCATAGCACTGATTCCTGAATTCACTTCTCCGGTTTCAAGCAGGGAACAATTAGAAGCAATCCCAGTAGTAGCAATATCAGCAACCCGTCGCTTTTTGTTTCCAATATCAGAGTCATCCCTAGGATGTGATTCCTCATAAAGATGTTCACAATTAGTTTGCATACTAGTAACCCCACCAGTCAACTCTAGGTTGGCACCTTGATCAATATGTTTCGTAGGAGTTCCCTTGTCAACCGATGAAACAATTTGTCCTAGGGCTCCTTGTCCAATGCTACCAATGCTTGATGCTATATGCATAGAATCAGGCATGAAAGCAGGCTTCGCTATCCACAGCCCAGAGCAGTCATCACGAGTGTATATTTGAGGAGGAGCATACCATTCATGGCGATCAACCATTACAAGGACAGACTATAAACAAATTTAAATCAAAATCAACAATATAAAATATGAAGTAGAATAACACATGCATGAACCACATACACAAGAAAAGCACAGCATAAACACATAAGAATATATGTCTTTAGAACTGTCATGGCCATCGGCTGAAGAACATAAGAGACTGAGGTCAATAGTCAAAATGGAGTTGAACCCATCCAAAAAGGGTACTCAAATGTATAAAATTAATTCTCAGAAATGTAATAAGAAAAATGAATCTATATATAAATAATTTTTTGTTTAATAAGAAAACAACATTTCTTAGTGTACTTTTGAGTATTAGTTTAAAAGCAATAGAGCATTAAATTCCTTATGTGAACATGCGAAAACAACACTTGACAAGTGTTACAGATTATAGAGAAATTAATTGAAAGGATACAGATTGAAGGCTTGACCACAGGGATTATATTCTCTTGATTATGGGGATCACATTCCCTAATTAGTATTGATATACTTGTATATATATATATGACCCTATTTTGTACATAATGAAGTGTGAAATACAATACCTTTTCTCCTAAGTTTACATGAATTGTGAACTTAGAAAATTCAAGGGTTTTTTAGTTATTTACTTCGTACCAATTCTCCTAGTTTAAATGGCAATATATTTGCAGATGGCTAAATGTCCTAATTAATAGTACACCTTTATACCCAAAAAATTGAAACTTCTCTCATGATGTTTTAAGACCAGAATGTTCAATATACTAGTTGGATTTAATAGATAAAGTTTTAAATACTTTGTATAACATACATCATACTTGTAAAGCTGTAATAAAGGTTTATAATAAATAAGAATTAGTTATAGACTTGAACAGAATAATAGATTGCAGTTTTAAATCAGTTCCTAACATACAATGGTCATAACGCAATAACAAAATTTATGAAAACCAAGTTGCTTTATCTATGTATAAATTGATAGTAGAGATAAGTTAGGCTAATAGTTTCCTATTTTGAAGTTGACAAGATCCTTTTACGGTCTAAGGTCCAAGGATTATGCCGGGAACAACAATTAAGAAACCAACAACTCCACATGCAATAGGTCATGCAATCCACATGGTTAAAAGAGAACTTAAACCATAACCTATATTAGGAAAGAAGCCGAGCTAAGGGGGCTCATTGGCATACTTCAATTGAAACTCAAATAAAGGTTCAGTTGAATCGTACAAGGTTCAAATGCCCAACCAAAATTTGGCCAGTTTTACCAACACACAACTAGATCTTAGGATGATTGGGTTATCGATGATACTGGAACCTTTTGGCAATCAATCACAAGAAAATTAAGTTCGACATGTAGGCCCACATCCTTGTGCAATGCATGTGTCATGAGTGAGAATATTTCGATAGTAGAGTAGAGTCGTGAATCAGTAGCTGAGAGCTTTTTCATTCTTGGATTTTCTCAACATTGTCTCTTTTTTCCCTCTTCTTTTATCCTGGAAGTTTTCGTAGCTCAAGGGATAAATCCACACTAGGTCCTAAAATCCACACTAGGTCCTAAAATCCTAACAGTAATATATTGCTCTTCCACGACTATCAACTAAGAATTGCAATTCATGAAAATTCACTCAAAAGGAAACAAATCCAACAAGGCATGACGTGTAAAAGAAGATTCAACAGCTCAAGCAAACAAACATCATTTAAACAACTACTGCAAAGAAAAAGGAAAAAAAAAAAACCGAAATGCACCTTTCTTCGATGACGATCCATGTAGCTTATATATTCTAGTGGTACTCCAGTTCCCCTAGGCAGCTTAGATAGAACTGAAATAAGATCATTGAGATGTGATATTTCCTGACCAGAAAATTTCTTAATGATTGCATGGCGTGGAACTCCAGCTCTAAAGAGCATATACCTGCAGTAGTTAAATTTACAAGTTCCAACACGAATAACCATTAGTAATTAGACGAAAAAAAACATAGAAGATTCAATTGCAAAAAAATATTTTTTAATAATGATAACAACAAAATAGTTCAAACACTTTGGTCAAATTCCTCAAAGGGGAGCATACGGAAACTATCATAGAGCAGGTTTGACATAGAGAATAGTAGAAAAATAAATTAAAACAAAAAAAAATAAAAGTAATATATTAGGGAGCACAAACGGGGGAACAATTAAAGAGAACTTAATTTAGACAGATTGCAAGATCCCATGTAGGCATCACAAAAAGAGGCAATTCGATTGAAGATGCAAAATTTGGGGAATTCAAATAAAAAAGACTTACCCAGGTTCTGCAACATAAACCAAACCACAATGGAAGCGAAAATTTCTGGCCTGTTTCAATCAGACGTTAAAAAGGTCTTTGAGATTTTGGCAATGGTGAATTGTGGGCCTATAGAAATGCAGCAACAGGTAACAAAGAATGTAAATATCATTAAACTCTGGTTAGTGATAGCATGTAATTCGATGACAATTTGACCATAACGAAGAATGAGTACATATTAAGTATTAAAATGTTACAGTGTTTAATATGTACTTTCGTATAAAAGTCGAAGGTCCTTTTCCTTGACAGTTAGTTTTTC
Organism: Erythroxylum platyclados; assembly: GCA_027563515.1. Lineage (NCBI taxonomy): Eukaryota > Viridiplantae > Streptophyta > Magnoliopsida > Malpighiales > Erythroxylaceae > Erythroxylum > Erythroxylum platyclados. The sequence continues at coordinate 18,875,389 of JAOQMM010000002.1, forward strand.
GTCAATCTTATGTAATAGTCAATTTTCTTAACAAGGGATAAATTAGTAAGTGATATTTTTAACTTTTCTCACTTAGGTTAGGAATAATTAGTACATTCAGTTCATGAAAAAAAGAAGGAAATGAAAAGAAAGTAAAAAAAAAAATTGAATTTCAGCTTATTGATGAAATGCTTCTCTCTAAGAACAGTTCTTAGAATCAGAAGTAACTCTTAACCTTATAAGTGATTTCTAGGAACTTATTCATGAAAGACAATACTTTTGTTTGCTCTAAATGATTTGAGTAATTCTTTGTTTCTTATTATAACACTATAAAGAGTGATTTTACACAGAAGTCTGGAAGCATAAAAAACAAAAGAAAAGACAAGAGAGTAACTTATAACTGAGAACTTTGTTGTGGCTCTTTTAATTGTGAGAATTGCAAGTCGGGAAAGCAAGCTAATGCATTGGTACTAGAATCATATATTAATATATCAAATATTTCATAACATCAATATGTGACCAGTTAAGAGCCTCCTAAACATGGATTACGTATAATTTGTTTGCTAAGTACTTTGAGCATATATGTAAGTTATGACAAGAAAATTGACTGATATAAATAAAAAAGTACAATCTAACTAACCTGTTGGTAAGACAAAGGATGTATCACCGCACCACTGACTTCTAAAAAGTGATCAGGGGTTATGGAATGTAAATCCTGAACCTGACGAATGAATATAAAACATTAATGAAAAGAAACAAATAGAAAAGCTAAGTTTGGAAGTACTGAGATGGAACGTCCAATAATAACCTCATACAATAACCTATCACAAAGAAAATTCTAAGAGTATTTTGCGAACAAATGAGTTCAAAGAAATTTTATGGAATTTTTTAAAGGCATCGCAAATCCTTTATTAGAGATGCTTATATAGCATTAAGTATGTAGAGCTAGTTATATGTTTTAATAATCTACTTCTAATTTGTTTGTTGTCCAAGTTTTAAGGAGTGTATTCTGTATATATATGTCAACTCTTCCCTCTTAATTCTTCATTGAAAAAAATCATAGATCTTTGCCGATTTGTATATTAGCTACATACAGGCTTTAGGATAGCAAATTTCTTGATATCCCAAATATCCTAGAAACTTAAGAGATTGTTTCTTATCCTGCTATTGTTGCTAATATCTTTAGGGCTTGTTGGTTTGCCTTAATTGATGCTTGTACTTGGGGCTTTTCTTACTCAAACTAAAATATGATGTTAGCACTATTATTCCTATTTTTCATTCCATGATTCCAAATTTGTTCATATTATAGAAATACTTAATTAAATCTATAGAGACAATTAGTTGCTTCTCTAGAGATAATTAGTTGATATTTTATAAATTAGTGGCTAAATTAATGGGATTTTATTTCTTAGAGAGTAAATAAATTCTCCTTGATTTAAGGAAGTGATTAGGTCTGTATTGTCCTATACATTCCCTGTAATATTCACAAAAAATCAAGGAAGAATTACTTTTCCCTCTTTCTTCAAGGTATCAGTGCCACGACTCTTTGAAAATATTTTTTTCTTTCTTCGTTCAAATCAATCCTAAACAGACTATCGTTTAGCAACGACCAGCAACAGAGAAACTCCTAATCCTCTAACGATGATTTCAGCAGTTCAAGTGTGACTAGTCCTAGTGTTATGACAAGAAACGTACAACGTAACTGTGATCTTCTTTGTTGAAACTTGCCCTTTCAATTGATAAATCACAGGTTGAACAACCAAAATTACCTAGAATGGTTGCACACAATAAATTTGGCCATTGATGGTAGAGGAAAACTTTAACTATTTGACTAGATAAATAACAAGATCGACTTTGGATGATCCAAATATAGCAATATGGAGGTTCGAGAATTCTTTGATCACAGCTTCGTTGATTAATTCCATGGAACCTGCAATCAGAAAACCCCATATGTTTCTGCCAACAACAAAAGGTGTATAGGATGCGATTCGAGAGATGTATTCGAATATTGAAAATTCTTCTCAAATTTTTGAACTTAAAATGAAGTTGTGGAAGGCCAAGCAAGGAGACCCTGATGTTACTTTGTTTTATAATGAACTTGTAACCTTGTTGCAAGAATTGGACCTATGTTATAAAGATGATTGGGACTGTCAGAATAACAATGTTTGAAATAAAAAAGGGAAGCAAACGATAGGGTTTATGATTTTCTTGCGAGATTAAATCAAGAAGTGGATGAATTTAGAGGCTGAATTTTGGGAAGAAAGCCTCTACCCTCTATCAAAGAGGTTTTCTCGGAAGTAAGAAGAGAGGAGATGAGGCGAGAAGTGATAAATGACAAAACTAGATCAGAGGATAAAGGTTCTGCACTCGTGTCGAAAGGAATAAATGCTAAGGGAGAGAGGAAAAACAACAAAAAGACATGGTCTGATCACTGTAAACGTGACTTATCAAACTTTTTTGGCTACAAGGAATAAGAACCATCTACTATATAAATTTTATCAAGAATAAAACATGGGTAATAAGTGTGGAATAAATTAGAGAACTTATATAATCAACGGCACCCAAACCTATGATCATAGTAGAATAATTGGGTGAATGACAAAATAGTGCCATTGAAATACTACTTGCTTGAGCAACAAAAGCATAAGACTACTCAATAAACCTGAGTTGGATTTCAACAGCTTTATGAGTTTATCAATATGCTCCTTGTTGAGGGGAATTAAGCCTACCTCATATGCAGTAAAACAATTGAATCAACCTTCATGAGAGTCCTTTCAATTTGATGATTTTTCGCGAAGTTTAAAGTTGTCGCACATGTAGCAAGTCTTATCACAATAATAACACTAGACACGAGGTTTATCATAAGATTTCTTAATAGTGTTTCAATCAACACTCACCCCAACAACCAGGCTGATATCAAGGCTTCTGACAAGGCGGTGACTCTCCTCACAACAGACCTCAAAGAAGACTTCTCTAAGCAATGAAAGGGGTTGTTGGCCAATAATTTTACCTCTAGCTTCATCAAACTCCACATTTACACCAATGAGAGATTTAAAAATACAATTACTCTCTACAGTTTTCTTATAATGGTCACAATCCTCCGAGCATTTCTACACATAATTATTGAAAAGATCCAAACCTTGCCAAAGATGTCTCAAATAATAAAATACTTAATGACATCATCCTAAACTTGACAAATTTCATCAAGCTTCCAAGTCAACTCATATACTTGAGATTTATCTCCCAAGGCTGAGTACATTTGATTAACATTGTACCAAAGCTCCTTTGTTGTGTAATAGCACTAGTACTAGGAGCTTATGTCCTCCATCATCAACCACATCTTCATCATCAAGTTCTCCACGTCCCATGTTGGATAAGATGGATCACTCTTTCCATTTTCCTTCTTGTCTCCAATCAAGTAGCCAAATTTGCCCCTATAGTAGATGTATATGCACACAGATTAAGACCAATACAAATAATTTTATCCATTCAATTTGATAGTGGTAATCTTTTTGGAGTGAGAATCCAAGGTAGGAGCCTAAGTAGTAGCAGTGGACATATATTCCGAATAACTTTGATGTCATCTTTGCCAAAAATCTTCCAGTAATCACATGGCTAATATACTACCTTCATAATAAGTAAGATCCTTTTGGATAAACCATTTTTTAATAAGGTAAGTTCATAAGGAAGGTTTCTGCAAGAAGGAAAGCAATTATTCCATGATTTTATTTCCTTTTAAGAATTATACCGTTGTTTATATATAAGAAAATAAATCCAATTTGAATTTTGAAATATTATAAGGTTATCATCAAAATCTTTAAATATGAACCTTGAGCTAACAATATCTCCCTTTTTGATGATGACAAGTAATAATAGATATATTTTTCAAAATAAAAAAGATAATGGATAATTTAGAAATATACCTGAGACTTTTATATATTCAGACATAATTAGAAGGAGCCTAACTCTTAAAAAAGGAGCTTATCAATTATGTATCACAGATTTTCACAGCAGAATCGAGAAATCATATCATATATATGCAAAAAATATGCCCACATAAGCTCTCCCCTTTTGTCATTATCAAAAACACAAAAAATAAAGGAATGGGGAGGAAGTGAAATAATATATTGATATGCAAGATAATATCATAAGTACGAATGAGCCATGAATCAATTCCTTTTAGGACATGTGTACCCTGCTCTGTTAAAGTGAAAGGAGCCTTCTAAAATTAGAAGGAGCCTATTAGACTGAGAGAGAGTTTATAAGGAAACACAGTAGAAGGAGCCTACAAAATGCAATGACAAGTAGCAAAGAGAATTCATACAGAAATAATATCAGAGAGTTTGAACATACCAAGCTCTTTTCTTAACATGTAACACCCCTTATACAGAACCTACAACCATCCACACATAAGGCAACCAATTTCTTATACATTCATTCATGGTATACATTTCGATTCAATGTTATACATATACACATTACAAAGCTCCCCAATGCTTTAACATTATCATTTAATAGTGGTAATACATCTTTACATTTACATGGTAATCCAAAAGAAAACATACAATTTCCTTTCTTCATTACATGTACAATCATTCTAGAATCAAAAGACACATCCAAAGGTACTTTTACTCCTAGCTGTTGGCCTTGGTCCCTGCAGATGTTCCCTGTACCTCACTCGTATGACTTGGACTTGGACCTACACGGATTAATACCTGTGCTAAGCTTGAAAGTTTAGTGGGGAGAACACTTAGTTTAGATGACCACTCATAACAGTCATTCGCCAAGCACATACATTTAAAAATATCACAACTCATGTACCATAAATTAACATTCATGAACCAAACGTTGATATTTAATGCTCATGTAAACAATGATGGCATACCTAAACAAAGTACATAATGCAATTATGCTTGAACATATTATGCATATACCGAAAATGAACATTTATAAGCCAATTATTAATATTCAACGCTCATTGATACAAATTATCAATATAATTGCACATCATTACAAGTCGTCATTACAATCAATACAAGTGCTCATCGATACCAATTATTCATGTTGTCATGCTTTATTTCTTATTTATGGCTATTAAGTTTACTTTCTATGTTAAGCCTGCAAATTTTTTATGGGTGTAGATAACGGGTGTTGTGGATATCCAAAAATATCAAACTGTGGATACTTGAAGGTATCGAACTGTGGATACTCGAAATTACTGTGGATACCCGAAGGCATCAAACTGTAGATACCGAAGGTATCAAACTATAGCAGCTACATTGTAACCCTATAGGCATGCCTATCTATCTATAACCAAGACAATACAACAGGCACTATAACATTTCCTTTAAACCATTTGCAAATTTCACAATTCATATATTAACAAACAATTTGATATACATTTAAAGTCATAAAATCCGTATTTGCGTTCATACATGCAATTTATGGCTTACCACCATTAGAAAGGTATCAAGATCACACTTGTATAAGCATACTATACACATATTAGAAATGAATATGCATACAAATCATTTATGTACATGTAAATTTTCTTTAGAATACATTATGCTCAATCTTATATTCCATTGGTCAGTCTCCCAATTCATATATGGTAAATCCTATTTCATTTATTTCAAGGTATTCAAAAAGTTTCATACACATTTAAAAAGGTTTCGATAAGATTCAGTAAAAATTGGAAACGAAAATACTCAAAACAATGCAATTTGAGTTAAACCCCAAAGTAGTCTAAAAATAGGCAAACTATCAGTCCAGAAACAAATCACATGATAGAGTTGAGTTGTTCCTTAATATTCGTATAGAAAAGGTCAGAACTAGGTTTCATAGTCTTTTAGAAATTTGTCCATCTGTGTCTCTAGTTTCTAAAACATCAAGGATCATACCATTCGGACTTCTAACACATGAGATATAGACCAAATATCACACACTGCTCCAAAACAATGGCAGCATCAAGTCACCATATTTTATCCAAATTTCCAAAGTCATAAAGCTAGAATTATGTCAGAGTCTCTCTAAATATTTTTAGTTCTATTTCTGAGGTCCTATATAAAATTGAAATCACTCAATTTAGAGTTCTGTAGGCTGAGTTATGACCCAAACAATATGACTGGTTCAACAAACCCTAGATAAAATCCCATTACTCAACACTTTCTTGTCATATTCAACCAATCCTATACAAGATAACACCAAAGCAACATCCCAGCAACCATTACATATCCAAATGAATTTTTATATCCATTCAAACATACACAAATATAGAAATCAACTAAATGAAGTCCCAAACCTCAAAATTGACAAAGTATATCTTCTATCACCTTTCCTTCCCTTCCTCTTTGGCTTTGCTTGGATCGCCAAATGATAATGATGAGATGAAGAAGGTGAAGTGGAGAGGAGAAAAATATGAAGTTAAGCCCTCAAAGTTTCGCCCATCTCCCCTCTCCATATGCCTTTTCATGATTTTTCTAGTCCTAGACATATGTTTCAATCCCATTGGACCATATTTCACAATCTTATTGGATCATGTGTTACAATCCCATTGGATCATGTGTCATAATTCTATTGGACCATGTGTTGCAATGCTATTGGAACATATGTTATAATTCTATTGGAACATGTGTTACAATTCTATTGGACCATGTGTTACAATTCTATTAGACACATGCTTTAATCTTATTGGTCCATGAGTTGACTTTAGGAAAATTGCATATTGGTCCTTCTTCTTCCTTTAATTC
>JAOQMM010000002.1:18926694-18943697 GCA_027563515.1 Erythroxylum platyclados
GAAGGTGGATTCATGGTAAAGATAGGTGTTATTGAAGTGTTCTTGAATCTGGAAAATTAGAGCTGTAGGTCGAAATTTTGGTTTCAATTTCATCTTCCTATTTTGATCTATTTTACATATCTTTAGAGCATGACTTTGAAGAAACTCAAAGGATAAAAGTTGTAAATATAGGTCTTAGCTTGACCTCTATGAAAGTGTCTTGATAAAATAGTGACTAGAACTTGATTTATGCTTGTTTCCCTAATACTGCCTGTGATAGACCCCTGTGTAGGAACTTTGTATTATTTCCTGATTTTTTAATGCTTTAGAGCTCAAATTAGTCAAAGTATAAAACATGAAAAATGATTATTGATGTCTTATTAATGCTTCTGTGAAATGGTTTGGCTAGAAGATGTCTCTAAGCTTATAAAATTCGTGAAGTATTGAAGGTAGTAAAGTTACACACATTAGTGATGTTGATGACAAATTCTGGAATTTTAATTTCAGCCTTATATACATGTCGAACTAGCTAAGAAATTTCACTCTAAATTGGTATATTTGGACTTGATTAAGGCTAGGAATGAGCCTAGACTGTTGCTTGATTAATTGGTTAAAAGCTTGATAAGTTTATGTAGATAATTGATGTCATAACCTAAAGAATGGACTGTTTTGATATGATTAAGTCCAAATCTGGAAATTATGGTTTGTTAAAGGAATAAATGAGTTCTTTTAATGCAAAAATGATCTTAAGGACATGAGTAATGTGTATAAGTTATGGATGAATGAGCATTGAAGAACATGGAGTAATTATGAATGAGAATTGGGTAAACGTATGAATATATATTGTTGGAAAGAAAAAGTTTGGTGAATGTAGATATCTAGCTTTCTGAAATTCCAGATTTAAAGTAACAATTGTGTGTATATTATAAGAAGCTTTTTGTTCATGAAAATGTTCAAAGATAAGTGTAAAGTATGGTTGATGAATTTGGAGTAAATCAAGCTAACTTAAAGGTACAAACCTGATTGCAAAATGGTAGTATACAAATATAATGCTTGAGTGGTAAAGATTTGTGAATAAGGATACATACCCGAGAAAGTCAATTGAGCATGCATTGAACATGACATATAAACATGTGTATGATTGAGTAATCATATGATTTATAAACTTAGTAATGTGTAAATTATGTGTGTATTGCATGATTAAAGAAGCACAAGTAGATTATCAGCATCCAGACATTGCCGGATCTTCAAGGCAATAGCTTATTTGGAGTGTACTATGAGTTAACCTAGATTTTCTCACTATAATTGAATTGTTTTGCTTAAATTTCAATTACTAAATTGTTACTTATATAATTGTGATATTCCGGACATTGTTGGTCTGAGGAGTTTGATATTCATGATTGTATTGGAAGTGTTTACAAATTGAATATGCAATTTGAAATATGTTCTAAACTAAATGTTGAATTCCGGACTTGGATCTGACGATTGTGATAAATGACTGTGCACATTGAATGAAAGTGATTGATAACATATTATGTAAAATGATGCATTCCATCACATGAATATGCATGATCAGATAAAGGAGTTGTGACTTGAGTGACCAGTCTGAAAGAGCTTAAAGCTCAGAATGTGCATAAAGAGCCACAGGCTCAATTGTTAATGTGCCTGGTATCAATAAAGGGGTACGGGATAGTATTTGAAATGAGCCCGGTATTCACAAGGGATACGGGACAATAAATAGGCGCTCGGTCACAACAAAATAAAAATAAAAGTAGAGTCTCATGTGCATTTGCATCTATATCTTTACATGTATTCATGAGATTGATTGCGAATAATTGTTGAATTGTGTTGATCTACTGATATGCAATGCTTGTGTACATGTTGATGATATGAATGATTGAAATGATTGATTAGATTATTCTGAAATGATTTGCATGAAATGTTTGTAGTTCATGATGTACTTGTTGAAATATGATGTATAATGTGATCAGGTATTCAATACTGAATGATGTGATATATGGGATTTAATTCTTAATGATGTGGTATATAAAATTGGATAATATGATATACTTGTGAATTTAGTTATATACTTGTGATATTTGTGTGCTGACTTGAGTGAACCCATCGATAATAGTTCACTCACTGAATTTGCAAACTCATCAAAATTGAAATGTTGATTTTCAGGTACAAGGGAGACCTAGCTTCCAAGGCTATCTAGTAGAAGTTTAGTACTGTCAATTTTGGAAATAAAATGGCTCAAAGGTCTGATCAATTGAATCTGTGGAGTCTAGTTAGAGTCTTTTACATTAGCATCTCATATCAAGATACACAATATCTCTAGTATGTAACTTTTGTAATACATGTTTGTACTGAGATTAAACTTGAAATTGATGTGTTATGTATATAGTGGATTCTGACTTATGTTGAAATATATGACCCTATATGTTTGCGAACGAAATGGGATGTAAATATATATTTTAAATGCTTATAATATGTTGATGCCTAAGATTTGGTTAATTTGATTGTCCTAATGTATCATTTTCGTAGAGTATGTTCTCGAATATCCTTTGGTATGTTCGGGATTATACTCTATGGAAGTGATGTGTTACATATATAGCTATAAAGATGAATGTAACAAAAAACGATTGGCTATGTTTTATTTTTGTTGTCAGTCTTTTGGTACCAATTTTGTCTCTGCCAATATTTGATTTTTAGCTACAATTTTTAATGTTTTAGCTACGAAATATTTTTGTAGCTAATAATTATTGTCTACGAATTTTTAAAACGTTGCCTATAGTTTTCAGTTATAGGGAATTAGCGACGTTTTGTGCAACGAAACAAGAACGTCACAAATAACTATAGATGACATTTTTTAGACAATTAGAATTTTTTTTCGTAGCCACTTTATTGTAGTGAGGGACATATCTCAAAATGGAGATCTTTGCCTTGTAATAATGAAAGCTACAAAATTAAAAATCGTTTTGCTATGTTGATTAAGAAATATAAGTAAAATTTTTGTTGAAATAATTAGGAGGATATTTATGGAGGTGCTCAAAGGGTCAAATTGTGAGACTTTTCTATTCTTCTCGAATTTTGTTGTTTAAAATATTTTTTTCCCTACTAAACTTCTATAATAAAGATGAAAATTAAACCTAAGTTTTTAGGAGCCAACATGTTTCTTATCAGAGTTCCTATGGTGTCTATTGTTTTAATCTAAATAAGGGTAAAAGGCTGACACAGTCCAATCCTGATAATTCCATCCACGCAGATCGTCGAGGGGGGAGAAGCAATGATATACATAAATTGAATGGTTAATTTATGATAATCAAATTACGAGTTATTCTTATCCAGGATTATGGGCCAAAACTTTGACCGATGAGTAATAATTCAGTTGAGACGCCATGACTCTTAAAATGAACCCAATGAAGATATACACGTTCATGTCAAAGTGGCAGGCCTACGATCAGACCCCAAAGTTCACGTTGCACATTAACACAAGTGCGTTTCACATGTAAATTTCTCTGAAAAAACCTTCTTAATAGATACAACTGATGGACAGAAGAAAAGAAAAAAAATGATAAACAGCTTTAAGTAGTGTTTGGTGATTTTTTTTTTTTTTTTTGGAAATCGAAGATGAAATTGAATTGCTAAAGAGTCAAAGTCTTTACAAAGAAGGTAACCAGGATCTGAAGGAGGCTCAGATCCTATCTAAGCAACAGCTACTAGAAGATTACCTGAGAATACAGAATGGAACCGGCGGGCTTTTATGTTATTAACTACACATATAAAATTATCCATCAATTATGTCCGTGGAAAGGTCTACCTTACGCAGCTGATCAATTCTGTTCCGGTTTGCAATCATTGTGGGATTAACTACACTGAACCCTCCGTCCACCACAAGATTGATTCCACTCACATAGTATGCTTCATCACTAGCCAAAAACAACGCAGCTTTTGCGATGCCATCTGTCCTGAGAACTTCCCCTCTAAGAGTGCCCATCCCACTCAACATTGCTTCCACTTTCTCTGTCTCAGCTTCACAGCTAACCCTAGCCATGCCTGACACTAGACCATATGGGGAGATACAATTCACTCTTATGCCATACTGGCCAAGCTCAGGCGTCAGGTTCTTTGCTAGACCACATATCCCTGACTTGGATGCTGCATAAGCATGACTTGAGAGTCCTGCAATTGATGTGCAAGCACTGGCAGTGAAGAGTATGCAACCTTTTCCTTGTGGTTTCATTACTCTGGTCGCATGCTTGGCTCCCAGGAAAGCGCCTCCTAAATTTACTGAAAGCAGGCGGTCTAATTCTGATTTCTGTGCGCCCAGAATGCTTCCTGAGGGTCGATCCAGGACACCTGCATTGTTGAACATTACGTCGAGTTTTCCGTATTTGGTTACGGTGGTATCCACTAGATTGATGACATCGTCTTCATTAGAGACATCGCAGTGGATGTAGGAAGTGTTTTCACCGAGCTTACTTGCGAGGGCTTGTCCTAGGTCATCTTGGATATCCGCAATGACAACCTTGGCTCCATTTTCATGGAAAAGCTCCACACTACTTGCTCCAATTCCACTGGCACCTCCCGTGATGATGACCACCTTACCCTCTAACCTGAAATTTTATTTAGTATATATATGCTTCATGAAGTTGTTAGGATACCTAATGGAGGAAGCAAATGTTACTCTTTATCTTGAACTGCATGTAATATTCGGAACGGAGGCAAAATGTTACGGCGGGGACTAGTACTTGGGGTTTCAATTTATGAAGTCTGCAATACCCGATTCGTTTACGCCACATTCGCACTATGCCGTGCCGACGTTAATTAAAAGGCATGGGGCTACTAGACCTTTCACCAACACTTCTACAATTATAATAGTAAATTAAGGTGACCAAGAGTTGTTATTATTCAATTATCGGCTCACTTAGCTAAGCTCATAATCAGAGTGAGAGATTTTTTCAATATTTCAACGTCATGAACCAGTTTAGTGAAATCCAGCAACCTGCCAGCGAGGAGCTAAAATGTTATATCTAATCCCAAAGTCCTATTAATCTTGCAGCCTATAGGCCAGTCAACTTTTTGGGCTCCTGAAGTATAAAATTAAACGATTTCTAAGTTGCCATCTGTTAAGAGTGAAAAATATTTTGCGTGATATTGTAAGCAAAGATGAAAAGGGCTGCTGTTGACACTTGACACAGAGGGGTGTATACTGTAGACTGGTATCTGATCTGATTAGGTACTTGGAAGTTTGAGAAGGTGCGTGTTCCCATAATCCCAGAAAGAAGATTTCAGGCGAAGATCCAGAACAATAATTTAAGTTGTATGTAACTATATTTGAATCTAAGACAGTCTCGTTGAGTTTTGCTTGTATTGCACCCTAAAAATAAGTAGCGACCATGACATGCTTATATCTAATCCTATAATCAAATCTCAAGTTAGAGCCTAATCCAAAAATTAAAAAAGAAATATAATTAAGTCAAACGAAATTGTGTGTAGAGGATCTAATATGATGAGAAATGTTTACCTTCTGCGGGGTGCTACTACAGTAACAGCGCTATTCGTTTCCATGATAACTTGAAAAAGAGAGGAGAGAACGAAGTTGAAATGCGAAGGATTGGTTAACTCGGTGTTTTGTGGTTTTCTTCCATTTGCTACCTCAGATATTTATATGACAATCAGGAGACTTGATTCGTGTAAACTTCCAACCAATAATGCATTGGATTCAAATTTCTCTATTTTGAGATATATTATTCATTAAATTTCATACATTGGATATTTTAATTAAGTCGCCTATCAGCATTAAATATACTCGTTAGTATATGTACTAACTCATTATTTTTAAGAAAGTCCAAACATTGACCTGAAGAAGAGTTGCCGATAAACGCAATAGTGTGAACACTTGCGCTTGCATGGGAACCTTGTCTTAACGTCTAGTTAATATAACTTAATGAAATGCCCGCAAATTCATATTTCAAATTGGCACGTAAACGTTCGTAAGTGTCAAACTTAACATTAAGTCGGTTCGGCATTTTTTTCCTTAATTGTCATGGGTCAACCAATAATCACTTCCGTGTGAGCAAGGTTTTTTATTTTGGAAGAGTTTTTTCTCTTTATATTTTTATAAAAAGACTGTTTCCATAATTTGGATATGTGATCTTATAGTTACAGAGGAATAACTTTACCGGTTATTCCAAAACTCACCCTCACATTTTATCTTGTCATATTAATAATTTATGGTTACTACTCCCATAGTCATTATTTATTAGTTAAGTTATGTGAAACTTTGAACATTTTCAAGTAACTGCTATTAGCTATAAGTTATTGCTTCATCAAATTAATGTCTCTGCTATTTATGTATGTTATATGAGTTCAAATCTTCTATACCTGTTACTCAGTTTTAACTATGTAAATAAACAGAAAATGACGTCGTTTTATGTTTATCTACACATAAAATGACGTTATTTTGGGGGTAAAAACACAGTTTGAACTTGTTTTATGTCTATCTACACATAAAATGACATTATTTTGGAGGTGAAAACAGGGTTCGAATTGAGAATCTGATGTCATGTTATATAAATCAACATTTTAGGCCTAATAAATGCCAACGTCGAAATTAGTGGATGGGCTGGAAGCAGTTGGAGACATTGATAGTTTTGATAAGGCGCAAACTTAGCCTCAGTTTCTATGATTTGGCTTTTATCTTCCTTCATTTGTTGTTGGTAGGTTAAGTAAGGATGGCAACGGGCTGGGCTTGCACCAGGCCCACGGTTAGCCCATGGCCCACGCGGGCCGGTAGCTTTCGGCATGTAGGCCGGCCCGCCCACGAGCAGACCAGCCCGTGGTCGGTTCTTTATTATTTTTGAAAAAATTACTAAAACAATGTTGTTTTACGCGTTGATAGTGGGCCGCGGGCCTGGCCGGATCAGCCCGCGTGGGTCAACATCTCTTGGCCTACAGGCCAGCCCAACCCGGGTCAAATACGGGACAGGCCAGACTGGACCAGGCCGCGGTTGCCATCTCTGCTAGTGGTGAGCAGAGTTGAATTCTGAGGGTACCTTATTGAAGGACACGCCCATAGACAAAAATAGGCTGACACTTCGTTTCTAAACCTTACATGTAATTACATGATTAAAAATTGCAACCATCTGGGTTCTATCTATTGACGACTTGTTTGGGCATTTTTGGCTACATGTTGACATTATATGCAATCTTTTTTATATGATTGAAAGTAAAATCATTTTCTTTAATGAAGAGCATTTAAATAAGATTGAGAGGTAGAAATTATTTGATGAAAGTATTACAATATTGAGAAAACTTACTATTCGATTATTCAGGAAAATGACAATTGTATCAACTTATAGACGTAACTAGTGAATTTTTTATACAAAGAAACAAAATCATTTAGTGCATCAAAGATTCAATATTTTTGTTTATGTTACCTATACTACGAGGAAGAAGAATAGATATTTTATTGATTTTATTTTATTTTCTCAATATATATTCTTTTATTATTGATTTTATAATTTCTATATTATATACTCAAAACGTTTAGTAAAAAGAGAACATGTGATACAATTAATATTGATTATATTTATTATACTAATTTCTAGATTAAACAAGAAAAATGATCGCTTGATCTCGTTATAGTATAAATTGAAAAGACGATTTACGAAGAAAATATATTCTTTACAACAAATAAAAACATTTATTAATAACTAATTGATACGTTTTTATGCATATTTTGATGATGATGATAGCTGAAACATAATTTTTATTATTTCGATTCTATTTTAGTTTGAATTATTAAATTTATTATTAATTAATTATATATTGATAAATATTGGCACATTCTTTTTATTTTAATAATATTTTATTTTTATTTTTATATTATATTATTACTTATTTACTATATACTAATTTTATAATAATTTAATACTAATTGAAGCTTTAAACTTTAAATTTCTTTTCTAACTAGTTTAAAATTTTATCTGATTTTTAAAAATATTGATTATTATAAAAAATTATAGAAAAACAATTCAATTCTATCTATTTGTCCTTTTTTTTTTCAAATAAGGGTCAAATTGGGTACACAAAATCCTTTAGTCGATTTAGTCACTTTGTTCAATAATTAATAAAATTGGTAAAAGACATAAACATCCCCTATGGTTTAATAAATCTTAGAAACCAACCCCCTTCTCCTAAATCTTTAAAACTCTAAAAAAAAATTATTTTACTTTCTTTTCTCTCGAAAAACCCATTTAGACTTTCGACAAAAAATAACGATTAAATATATGTTGTATAAATATCACACATGAACTAATCAAATGCTATTTATGTGACAATTCAACATAACTCTTAAACTCAACCGAAATAATTAAATCTAATACAAATAAACAATTTATTATAATTAAATTCAATTCTTAATTTAAGTTAAATTTAATTTATTTAAGTCGAGTTTAAAAATTGAATTAAGCTATCAAATTAGTAACATTTGATTAGTCTATGGATATTGCATCTTTATTTTTTAACCTAAATCTAGGATAAAAATATTTTACAAATTATTAAACTATTAAGATCTTACGAAAAAGCATTACAACTTGTTACACTGACATTAAGCCATACAAGTTTCGGTCAAATATTAAACGAAAATGAGCATAAATGTGTTCCACTCCTAATCACTTTTGTATTTGTGGAAGTGCAAGGATGGCTGTAAAAAAGACTGTCAAACTTCTAAAACTAGATATAGGGGTCTTCATGAAATTTGCCTCGCATGCATCTCAATATAGATTAGAAATGTATGATTAGACAGAAAATATACAAGAAGTAGAGAATTTTGGCACTGTGATGAAATCTAAAATAACAGATGCAATACTAAATATCCAAATCATCATCCGGATCCTCGTCAGAATCTGGCATCTCATCATCGGAATCACGATAATATATTATCTCTCCACTCCGAGTGTCTTCCTTTCTCGCTGAGGTCTTAGTTGACGTAAGAGTCTCCTCATCTGTGTTCTCTGGTAGAGATCTTCGACCATCATAGATTTGTATGGGTTTACCATTTCCTAAAAAAGCATGAAAAAGGACGTTTTTAAGCATGCAAGGGAAGTGACTACAGTCCCAACAAATAATGGAATCTCCAAGTAACAAACAACATTTGTATACGAAATAAAGGAATGAAGTCTCCTTTATCCCAGACACCACACCTTGGTGCTCAAAAGGAAGAAGAACTTTAGCCCTCTCAGCTCGCTCCTTCTCTGACAGTTGTAGACTAAACTGCACCTGTTAAGAGAAGTGCCATATCAGCAAACAAAAACCCTAACAAATGATTATTGTACAAGCCAACCCCCTAGGTAAAGAGGTTAACAGCGTGGTCTTCCCCAATATTGGTGACAGTACGAGTAAGTATTTCACATAGGTGTAACGATATGTTCGCCTGAGAAGTGCAAGTGTATCTTAATTAACTATACATAAATGCTTGAGCATGTACATGTACAGAGGGGGCATACGTGGATGCACGTGAAGAGTTAAGAATGCAACAGACCTTAAGCAAGAGGCTTTGACTGAGATTTGCCGTGTCAGACGAAAGGGACACAAAATAAATACCGGATTGCCCAATTTGAAATTCTTCAGTCTGAGGAAAGACAAGAAGCTATTACAGCCAACACCACTTTACAGTAAGTTAAATTGTATATAGTGAGATCGCAAGTTACCAGTATACGAACACGGCCATTTCGGCGCTTGAATCGAACATGAAGTTTTCCTTCCCCAAAATTTTGTTCCCTCAAAGATGGACTTTCCGCATCTGCTCTCTCCCTATTATCAACAACCTGGTTAGATGGTTCTGTACTAGCCACCATAGAAGATACGTATTCAAGAGAAGATGCAACCCCGACTTCATGCAGGTCTAGATGCAACAACCAAAAGATACTGGACATTTGCTCTGCAGCCACAAAACAGAAATGAACATACAGGACACAATAGATGACTCGTATCCAAAGCAATGCATCCCCGCCACCAGATAAAGCATTAGCATCTTCCAAGTCATGATATACAAATGGAGAAAGTACATAAAAAGATCATCATGCTATACATATAAAAATTCAATGCAAAACATTCTTGCACCTGACAATGAGGCCACATCAGAATATATTCAGTGAGAAATAACATGCACAATGCAGCCAGTAATTGCAGGCTAGAAGAGCATAAAAGTGTGTACCATGGCTTCGTAGATTGCTTACAAGCCCTGCAACTTTTGAAACAGAAGCATGTCTTAGCATTTCACTTGCCTAGTCGAATTAAAAAACAAAAACAAGATTAGAAGAAGCAGAAGAAAAACATTAAATATCAGATTATTACATAGGTAAAACTCTTTTTCCTTGTTTCATATAATTTTAAGCACCTAAATACCTAAATATGCATGCATAATAACAGGAAAACGAATGTTGTTTGTACCAGAAAGAAATATATCACTGAATTTGATCTCATATCTCACAATACTTGGGAAATTACCCCCAATAATTTTATCAAATTACTAACATATATACAAGTCATTTAGATGATCAACAAGTTAAAAGTTCAAAAACAATAATGTCAGAACAAATTGTTGAAGAATGAAAAAGTTAAATAAAAAAGGTAAACTTTTAATGAAATCAATTCAAGTTCTACAAGAGCAATAAGAAATGCAGATTCAACATGCAACCTGATTTGGTGGGATGAAAGGGAGTGGGAATTGGCTCAATGATGGAGATACATTGTTCACGCACACTGCTCATAATTAACTATTTCATTTTCCCTTTTTTATAGTTAGCTTTTATTATTGGTAATCAGATTACAAAATTCAATTATTCTTACTTCTTAGCAAAAGGGTCTATTGTATATCAGGATTAGTTGAATTAGAATCCTAGTTTCACAAAGGTTTGTGCTGATTCTAGTAGCCATTTCTCAAATTTCTTCAAGTAAACGTCTCACCCTTATTAACTCACATGTGCAAGAGCCATAGCATGATACTCCACCTCTGCACCGAATCAAGCAACAATGTTATTATAGGCCCTAGACAAGTTCTAGTTATGGGATCCTACAAAACAATATCAAGTTGGCTGTTTTTTAGAGTTTTTCTTTCTCTATGACCTATTTTGGTAGGTTAGGAAGCAAGAGCTCATTAGAGATGGAGAAAGAAATTATGAAAGAAAAATTCTACCTTATCTCCAGCTTTGAAAAACTTAAAATAGACTTCTGTTGACAGCCCTAACAAACTACTAATAAAAGGCTATAAAACTTTAACTGAAAACAGAAATAAAAACAACCGTTATATATTCAAATTCAAAATTTAAAAATAAACTTATCTACCTTTCTATCTTCTTTTTCCTGTGAGTAAATCTCTTGTAAACTTGGTCAAAAGGGACCATTCGAACAAATTCCCCCTTTGTCCAACTGGACTATTTGTTGTAACTAACTTGTAACGTTACTCTCTCCGTCAAGAATGCGCTTGACCTCAAGTGCAAAAGAGGGATGGTGTTGAAGAATAGTTGAAACCAATTCTCAGGAAGCTTTGGTCCGTGAGAAACCTTCCTAATATACCAGAATTTGTTAGGTTCAAACTGAATTTCTACAACCACAGTGAAGAGAAATTTTGGGGCAACATCCAGTATAAGGAACACAAACATGCCTTTTTTTAAAGTTAACCAAGACAAAGATGGAGGAACAAAGAGGGTTAAATGTAATGAAGCATTCTCTCAAGGACAAAGACGCAAGAAGTTGTTTTGGTTAGAATTGACAAAATTCAAAGAAGAGGATGACAAAGGAGCAGGAGATCTAGACATATCCTTGCACACTATAACGGGAGTGTGGAACTCACAAACTACACAACTAAAAATGATGGTGGAAGGAAGATCAATATGGGTACTAATAAACTCCAAAAGCACCCACAACTTTATTAGTGCTGTTGCTGCAAAAAAACTTGGTTTCTCGGTCATATACAAAACCAGGAACAAGTAATTGTAACTAATAGGGAGAAGATTTCCAGTTCCAGCATGTGTTCCAAGTTAATCATGACACTTTTCAGATTGATTTATATGTTATTCCTTTAGTGAGGTTTAATTTAGTTTTGGGGGTTAAGTACCTGCATAACTTGGGTCCGATTTTATGGGATTTTGCTGATTTAACTATGAGCTTTGACCTTCAAGGGAACTGAGTTAAGTGGTAGGGACAATGATTGGATAAGGAGGCAACAACTCAACATATTTAAGGATCCATTCCAATTGAGTTAGAGAAGTTATTGGTTGAATTTT
Source organism: Erythroxylum platyclados (assembly GCA_027563515.1). Lineage (NCBI taxonomy): Eukaryota > Viridiplantae > Streptophyta > Magnoliopsida > Malpighiales > Erythroxylaceae > Erythroxylum > Erythroxylum platyclados. Next base: position 18,938,970 of record JAOQMM010000002.1, read on the forward strand.
CATACTTATTTCGCAAACCAGTAGAGTTACATCCTGCCCATGAATATCACTAGTGAATTACACTTCTAAACTTGGCACTTGTATTGATTTGGCCCTATAGATATCCGTGTTCGCAGAAAGATAAGATTAAGAGAGAATGTGAGGATATGTTGTTCACCATTCTCCTCTCCTAGTGTTGCTTGTTCCTAAGGACGATGGGTCATGGAGATTTTGTGTCGACTATTGGAAATTAAATGTTAAATCTGTGAAGGAATGGGGGAGGAATTATAGGATGAATGATATAGAGCTAGGTATTTTTCCAAGTTAGAATTAAGGTTAGGATACCATAAGGTTCGAATGGATGAGGTAACTATAGAGAAGACTACATTTCGAACCCATCATGGCCATTTTGAGGTTTTGGTCATGCCTTTCGGCCTTATTAATTCTCCATCAACCTTTCAAGCCTTAATGAATGAGATCTTTCGATATCACTTGCATAAGTTTGCCATGACTTTTTTAATGACATATTGATGTATAATAAGACATGGATTAACAACACTTACGCACTTTTTGAAAATATGGTGTGCTCACTGCTTGTTTGTTAAGAGAACCAAGCGCACCTTTGGGGAGTCTAGTGACATACTAGGGTCACATTATTTGTGGTGTAAATGTCTCGACGGATCCTCCAAAGGTCCAAGCAAACCGCTTAGTTAGTTACGACCTTTCATGGATTCCCTTGGGTTAGCAGGATATTATAGACAATTCATCAAAAGCCACAGTGAGATAGCAACTCCATTGATAAAGTTGCACAAAAAGAATTCCTTCCAATGAAATGAAGTGACTGTCAAGGCCTTTTCCATTAAGAAAGCCTTGGTTAAATCCCCAATTTTTCAACAACCCAATTTAAGAGTTTGTGGTGGAATATGACAACTCTGAGAAAGGGATCAAAGTTGTTTTGCACCAAAAGGGCCACCCTATTGCATTTTTAAGTAGGTAGAATGCGAAGATGAGGGAATTGAATGGGGTGGCAAGGGTGGTGCAACATTGGCGTCCATATCTATGGGGGAGGACATTCCTCATTAGAACAAACCATTTTAGCCTTAAATATCTACTGGAACAGTGTCTTATCTACCTCCCATCAGCAACATTGGGTGAGTAAATTGATAGTTTGTCACTTCAAGGTGGAGTATCGAGCTAGTTTCTATATTCTCTAGCCATCCTACATGAAGTTCCTTTCCCTACCAGTACATTGATCTATTATAGCTAAATAGACGTTTGATGCATCTATGAAGCATGGTTTAAAAGGATAGTCATTTGATGCTAAAGAGCTTAAAGGCTATAGAAGAAATAAAAGAGAAAGAATTAGTCAACTGCAAGCTTTATTTTGGTGGGATGGAGGATGAGAATTGAGTTGACAACAAAGACAACAAAGGCTGAAATTTAAATTGTGTTAGAATTGTTTGTGTTTCTTACTAAATTCTGGCAAATCAATCCGTAAATTCTGGCCATATAAAACCCAAATTCCAACCATATTAAGCCCTAAAATCCTAACATAAAATTTTCAGCAAACAAACACCAAAAATCCAGCTATATCAAATCTAAAATTTCAGATTTTTCAGCTAAAATTCGGACCCGAACCTTGATATTCCAACAGCCTAATATTATCCATATGTATTAATTTTATGAATTTTAGCTATTAGTTAATATTTCTTCTATTTTTCCTACATCTATTTGGTGTCAGAGCTTTGATTCACAATGACGAAACATAGGGGAAGGGCATATAGAAGAATATTCAGCAACCAAGAGCGAGATGAAATACTTTTAAGAGTTAGAAAGAACGGATATTAATGACCTTCGATCACAAGGTGCTAACATCAAAATTAAATGATCAATATTTATCATATTCTACATTAAAGACGACCTCAGACAAGTTGGGGAGAATTGATACAAAAGAACTTAGAGTTTATAGAAGAAATAAAAGAGGAAGAATTATTCAACCACAAGCTTTACTTTGATGGGATGAAGGATGGGAATTGAGTTGATGAAAAAAACAACAAAAGTTAAAATTTAGAATATGTTAGGATTCTTTATTAGATAAGAAGTAGTAGTAAGATAATTATGTTATTCTAGTTTTAGATATTTTATCCTATTTGTTTAAGATTTAAACTTATAGAATTTTTATTATAATAGAATTTAAATTTTTTAAGAACTCTTAAGAACTTCTATATAAACATGTGTACTCAATCCATCAATAAGAATAAATCTTGAATCTTTTTTACAAACTTAAATGTTCAACTGGAAAGTAAGATGCTTTCTTCTAAAAGTGATTCCTAGTTTTCTACCCTCCATTGTTTGTGTTTCTCATTAAATTTCAACAAACCAAACCATGAATTCTAGCCATATGAAACCCAAATTCTAACCATATTAAACCCCAAAATTCTAGCATAAAATTTTCAGCAAACAAAACCTAAAAGTCCAGCTATATCAAATATAAAATTTCATCATTTCCAACAAAAATCTAGACCCGAAACTTGATATTCCAATAGCCTAATATTAGCCATATTTCCTATTTTTGTTAGTTTTCGCCACTAGTTAATACTTCTTCTATCTGTCCTACATAACCATTGCATTAATTAATATTAAAAAAAACAATTACTTACACTTAAAGCCTTGGTAGTATATATAAATTTTTAAATGAAGGCATGTTGGGCATGGTAAAGTTGTGAACATTCCAAGATTGGTTAACAAAATAGAGCAAGTATTATAGAAGCACAATTTAAAATACTAAGACACCAAATGCAAAAAAAAAATATGTCCAAATAAACCAAGAAATGACATAGCAAGTAGTAACAACAATCACATATAAAAGGCAAAATATGTTGTCGTTATTGGTAGACTGAACATAAGACTATCCTTATGAGGTCGTTTATTACATGGTTGATAATTGTGAAGAAATTTCCAAGTGGTTTGTATACCTCTCAACATATATGCAATTCAACACTAATTTTCTTGGTAAAACTTCAGTGTATGGGAAGTTTGCACATATTGTTCAAAAAGAGTTCTAGATGCTATAACTTACTAGGTAGTACTTCTACAGATAAAAAAATTGTGTACATTCAATCAAATCACTCATAAAAGTAAGCAACATTAACTATACATCAAATCAGGATTCACTACACACCCAAAACCTAAAAAGGTGGCTACATATCAAGGAAAATTCTCCCTTGAAAATATGGGGAAGGGAAGTTATTAGCCGCCTATTGATCATAAAACACCTAGTAATTTTTCTTAGAACTTCCTATCTCTTCTTGTTCAGCAATTTCAATTCAAATAAAGCTGCTTAAAGAACCAGAAAATCATGGCATGGAGCCCAAGTTGCAGAACCTCTAAGAACAACAAGCACTAGATTTACATAGTTACCGAGTCAATAGCAACAGTGAAACGCATTTTTCCTTGTCCAACCAATCCTGAAATCACATCAAAGATAAAAGTACCAAAATGAAATGCTTGTTAGTTGTCAAAGCACAATTCTACTTTGAATCCGTAATTTGCACATGGAAAACATACGTTTCCCCAGTTCAAGAATCGAAAGCTGCAACTTGTCGATGTCTTTCACATCCTTGTAGACATGAACCAAAGCTGAGGAGTCGCGTGAAATTTCCTTGAAATTGTCAAGCCGATCCCTCCAACCAAGAGGATCAGTATAACAATCCAATATACCAATCCTATAACAGCATTTAAAATACTCCATTTTTATTATCAAGGCAAAAAGCAAACAAAAAGAAAAGAAAAAGGAGAGGAGAGGAAAGAGGAGCATGTACCATTGATGAGAAGAAACGACATCAATTTCTCTCCTCTTTAAAAACTCCAAATAAAAGGAAGGGTTCCTCGTGAAGGAAACGATCACAATAGCACTGTACCAAGGCAAAGGAAGTAAGATTGAGATTGCCAATCATTTGGCAAGGTAAAAGAAAAGGGGACTGACCGTGACTGGGACTTGGAGGCGAGAATGGAGGAGGAGAGGTGGGATAGTACATATGAGAAGACTTGGAAACCGTGAGGAGACGCGGAGCTGTCTTTTATGGTGAGAGCTGCTGCGAGCTCTCCCTCTAGGACTCCGTCTCGCAGTGTCCGGCAAATAGTTTCCGCCGCCATTGCTGCTCTGCTGCCAAGTTCCGAAAGGCGACGGATAGTTCTTGAAAGGAGTATTAAGTTATGAGGCCCAATGAATATGCAAGTTACCGCGAAACGAGTTAATCAATTATAGTTTGCCTACACAGAAGAGAAAACTAATTATCCAAAAAAATAACATGATATTCAATTCTTTATAGAGAAGTCGGAGACAATTATTTAGTAAGCCTAGAAGAAATAATTGAAAATTACTTGATAAGCAATAGATACAATGAAATAACACTGTAATACAAAAGAAAGACTAAGCGCGTGGTTAGTTTAAATGGAGTAATGAGAATGAATATAGTGAAGAATGAGAATAGATATAATCATTATAAATATGATGGTTGGTCAGAACGAAGGAATGATTACTATTACCATCGATAGTGGTTGGTTTATTAAAAATATTGAAAAATAAAAATTTGATAAATTTTTGTTATACATCAAATTTTAATATATTTTAATTAATTATATTTAATAGCAATTAAATATAATTAAGTAATTATAATGTAATTAATTAATTAATCAATTATATATATTAACTAATTAAATATATTTTAATTAATTATTATTTAATTA
>JAOQMM010000002.1:18950098-18961933 GCA_027563515.1 Erythroxylum platyclados
AAAGAGCATCATCTCCGACAGCACAGTAGTGTACCTCGTTGCAACGCTCGCCTCACCACCGTCTGGTCACAACCATGACAAAGTCACCGTTGTGACTTAATAAGTCATAGTCGGGTGTGACTTGCAAGAGCAAGTCACGACTGTGACTTACTCTCACAGTGTGACTTGTGCAAGTCACATGGTGACTTGCTAACTCACCAAATCACGATGTTTAATATATTTTGTTATATAAGGGTATAATAGTCATTTATTATACATTACATTCCATTTTATCCATCTTTCAAACAACATTTCACTATGTTACATTATGAATCCTTCCATCCCTCCCAAACAACGTTTCATTATATTACATTCCATTCCATTATAAATCGTTCAGTTCTGTTCCGTTCGGTTACACTAATTAACATCCAACCAAACAAAACCTTAGGCACTTAAAATCCCAATAAATGATTGATCAGTATGGAATTAAAGCAATAAGTTTTTAGCATAAAACATAAAAGTTAGTTTAGAACCAATAATTTCAATTATATTTAAAGGAACTTCAAATCTTCATGATTTTAATGAAGGTTTAGACGAAAGACCTGCATGCCAATGATATAAAGATTGCTAATGATATAAAGATAAAGTGAGGGAGATTCAACTTGTGTCAATTCCTTATTTCCTTCAAAAAGAGTGAGAGGGTTCACCATAAAATATAAATAAAAAAGGAGAATAAAGTGGTATTGATAATTCTAAAATTCAACTTAAGGAAAGTGGAGAAATGCCAACAGAAGACAAAGAATTTGATGCAAAATATTATTCAATTGAGTCAAAAGTCTTCTTTAACTCGAATTTAAGGTCTATTGTTTTTATGATAGTCACTCTTAAACTCTTTGAGACATTGTTATCTTAAATTTTCACATCTTAGAAGAATTCTAACTATTAAATATTGATAATAATCAACATATAGTTTTCATATACCATATAACATAACATTGGTCTAATATCATGTAAAGAAAAGGAGTTAGTCAAGTGATAAAGGGTTGCCCTAGTGCACAAAGCTCCTCGCTTTGTAAGGGTTAGGGAGAGTTATCAATTGTACACAACCGTCCATTTGTATTTTACAATGAGATTGTTTCTGCGACTCGAACTCATGACCTTGCAGTCGCACAAGAGCAACCTTTCTAGTTGCTTCAAAACTCGCCCTCAAGATTTAGTCAAGTGATAATCATTTAAAATTCAAGTAAATAAATAAACTCGTATCTAAGTGATTATAAAATTAAAGACTAATTTTATTTGCAATAGTGTCTCTAGTACAACAGCTCTTTAAAAAGGAAACACTTGAAAACTAAAATAGTAATTGTACTCGCTAAAAAATCAACCTTAGGAAAAAAATTATACGTTATGAAGAAGATGATGAAGAAAGTCATCAAATCTTAGAATAAAAAATTGATACCAATGGTGATTTTGTTAATAATCTTAATTTCAACATAATGATTCTCATATTATGTTATGCCCCTATCTTTTGCTGACTTTTAATGAAACTAACAAGTCTAATTTTTAATAGAAAAACTATTTAGATATTTTAAAAGTTAAAATAAATTCATAACCAAATAAGGAGTTCTATACATACAAGTATAAAAGAGCAAGGTAATTAGTGACATTACAAACCAAAACACCTCTATATTAAACTATAGAGGATTAAATTACAAGGAAAGTCTAGACCACAATTAATAGACAATTATTTGTTTATATTTATATATCTATATTTAGCGTGATTTGCTTGTTAATTGAGAGTTTTATAATATTGATATTTGTCTTCATAGACAAAGAGGAGAAGTATTCCGGTGAAATTATGCCATGAAATGGAAGGATTGGAGCAATTTTGTAGATAAATGGTCGTGTATAGTGACTGTATAAGTCACTGTAAATATGTGGAGCTTCAAAGACATCATTCTTGCGTATGTGGAGTTACACGCCCATGTATGTTGCTAACAATGTGTCATAACACTACAACAAAAATAACTAAACTTAAAATTATAACTAGTGATAAGTCTAGGTCGATCCCACAGAGATTAAATCAAATAACTTTTCTAAATTATATTTATGTGCAAATAGTAAATTAAATTGGTGGGTTAGGGGTTTTCAATAACAAAATAAAGTAAAATTGAACAAGTAAAAACAAATCAAATTAAATAGTATAAAAGTGAGAAAATTAATGAATGATTTTGGAATGTTGTTCTTGGTTCCATCTCAGCATATTCACAAATAAACATACTTCATTGTAGTATTATTCACACCTCTCTTAGAAACTATTGATCGTAAATTAATAATAAGTTCTATTAACCCCAATTTTTCCTTAGATCGCGTTTAATCAAAATAAGCTCTTTAACTAAACCTAGCTATCGAACAATCTAAAACAAGCTCTCTATATTTAGTTAGACAATCTCATTATGAATAAGGAAAATAGATCAATCTAGGCAACAACCAAATAAGCTTGGGTCATATAACCTATGTTACGTTATCCCTAATGATTCAACACCATTAGTTGCCACAAATGAATCCAAAACACAACTACTACGTATTGTATTTGAGATTCTAGCAATTGGTTTATATAAAAACAAGCTAATAGAAGCATACAGATCAACCTTACACAAATATCTAAATCAATAAGCAAAGAATAACATAAACAATCCCTAGAGAGAGAGAGATTCAGCAATACATAATAAGGACATGCTCAAATGTGATCCTCAGCATCGATTTCACCTTTGAACTAGAAGAAGAAAGATTATCCCTCCATAGATTCCAAAGAAGTAAGGTTTCTGCCCTTTCTCGTCCTCCAAAAATGATGAGGTCGCTAACCGTGAGCTTAAGAGAAAATTATAGAAGACGGTTAACAGTTCAAGGAAAGATTAGGCATTGAAGTTTGATGATGCTCTATGGGCTTATCAAACTGCCTTTAAGACTCCAATTGGTACAAAACCCTTTTGGTTTATTTATGGGAAGGCTTGTCACTTGCCCATGGAGTTAGAGCATAGGGCATACTAGGTGAAAAAGACCTTAAAATTTGATTGGAAGATAGCTAATGAAAAGAGACTCCTACAATTAAATAAGCTAAAAGAGCTACGATTGAATGAATATGAGAATGTCAAGTTATACAAAGAAAAATTTAAGAAATGGCATGACTCTCATATCAAGAAAAATGAGCTTAATGTAGGAGATGAGGTTTTATTATTTTACTCACAACTGAAGTTGTTTCCTGGAAAGCTCAAGTCACATTGTAGTAGTCCTTTCAAGGTGACCCATGTATTCAAACATGGACATTTGGAGTTGGTGAACAATAAAAGGAAAAGTTCAAAGTGACTGGACATTGATGTAAAACGTATCTCAAAGGAGTCTTTTCACAAGAAAGGGAAGTGATTTTTTTCCTTTCCTTTGATTGAGCATGTTTGCATGAGGAATGGTCAAGCTAATGACCTTAAATTAATATGTGTGTTAGTTAAATTTTTATAATTTCTTGCACGTGAGTTTGTAATTTTCTTATTTTTAGAGTGATTTTGATTAGGCAATATCATGTTTGGACGTATGTTAACAGATTAGTATAGAATTTAAATGATTTTTTGTGTGATCAATTAAAATAAAAACCATCCTAATGAGAATGTGCATATTTATCATGTTTATGTTATGCGTGTTAAAGTTTCGTAATGTTGAGTGAATAATTTTAAGTTTTTAAAACTATTTTTCATATTGTACACGGTCATAGAGACTCACTCATTTTCTGTACATGGCTATGTACATTCTGGATCTCTTAAAAATTTTCCACAAACATTAACTAGACAGCCCTGTGGAGACTTATATAGTTAGACATGACCATGTACATGATTGTGTAAGTTTGCGAATCCTTACACACCTGTGCCCCTTGAATTTTAAAGAGTCAGTGGCTTACACGATCAACTGCACTACATGCCCATGTCCCTTGAATTTTAAAGAGTTAGTGACTTACACGATAAAGTTAGCGATAGCTTTTAAAAAGTCCTAATCTCTTCTTTTCATTTTTTCCGCTCTTACTTTGCACCCACCGTTGCCCCTCTCTGCCTCCAACCCACTTTTAGCATTTTTCTTGCCAAATTGTGACACCTAAGTAAGTATTTTCATCGATTTCCCTTGTTTATGCAAGAATCATTATATATTTTGCAATTTTTAGGGATTTTCACCCCCAAAAATGCTAGTTTTAGGGTTTTTATGATTTAGTATAATTTTGATTAATTTTGTGATTGATTGTGGCTTAATAGATGAATTTTATCCTTTCCCATATGGTTTATTGATTCAATTTGATGAATTGTATGAGAATTGGTAGGAATTTGAATTGGATATGCGATTTTACTCACTAAATGTTGAATTGTGATGATTTTGTATGCAATTAGGATTAATTAGTTATTTTTATAGTTAATTGCAGTTATTTTCTGGTTCAAATTCATTTAAATTTTGAATTTTTCATGAATTAAAAGTTCAATTTTGTTAATTTTGGGTAATTATTAGATTAGGTACGTTATTTTTAATTTAGGTTTGCATTTGTAATTGAATTGTTAAATTAGTTTGTTTCATTAGTTGCAATTCTTTCAATTTCAATTTTGTGATTAATTTATCTATTGGTTAATTTTCTAATGATTTTATTATTATGTTTTGTTATTTATTTATGTTAGATTATTTGTTTTTGATTTCATTATGTATTTAATTTTCCTTTTTATCATACGTTTTCATTTTTCTACTATTTAGTGAGCATACAAAATAAGTGTAGAGAATTTTCATTCATAATTTTATTTGCTATTTTCTCACATTACTTTTAAATTTTAGGCATAATGACATGACAACAATGCGCCAAAGAGGCACCGTAAAAGAGGCAATGAGGAGAAGGGTCCTCTAAAGACCTGAGGAGAGTTCACCCAAAACACGAGCAAGCTAAAGTAGTCCAACCACCAGAGAGGCCAACATGTTATAATTCAACACTGAAGCCTCTAAGGAGTAGTATTGAAGGCTCAAGAACAAAAAGTTTGAGACAAATAAAGCATTGACTAGGAGGTGCTAGAGTAGGTTCGTTTGGACTAATAGGTTCGGGATCTCATACATGTTAGAGCATGGTCTTGCTTCTTCGAGATAGTTCTCATATTGGGAGCTTACGCTTGAGGTAATCTCTACATTCTTTATTAAGAAAGGAAAGGTCGCTATAACTGGGACTGACCAAGCACAATATAGTTCCAGATGATGGGGAGATGGTCCTAACGAGCTACTTAAAGTTCTCAGTGATGAAGGGTTTATATGACAAAGAGTTTATGGGGATGCCATATTACGTAGCCTTGTGGATAAACTTTATGTATGGAATGTCTCCTCGACAATTCTGGAGTATTATTAGCAAGGAGGACAAGTACAACCTTAGTAAAGCGTCATCCTTACGACACCCCGCACTCATATACATAAATGGGATTATGAGTTATAGCTGAGCGGGCAGGGTGACAGTTTTGGAGTCTTTGGGAACTTAGACTTATACCTCAGTTGGAGAAATAAATGGGGTAGATCTTGGGTATTTAGCGTATTATCCGAGCATGACAAGCGACACTGAATGAGAAGATAGAGCAGATTGAAGCTCATAGTAGACACATGGAGGAGTAGATTGAGAGAAGAGAGGCCCATAATATAGGACTATTGGAGTGGATCAAGAGGCAAAAAGCCTATGACAGATGGATGGAGGAGGTCTTGGCACTAATGGCAGGACATCTTGGGATATCCATCCCACCTTCATCATCTGGAGCAGTTGCATCGTCTTCAACTCCACAACAATTTAAGGCTTTGCGAACCAAGGATCCTCCTTCAACAGACATGTCAAATTCAGATAGGGATCAATGGATGCTGATTTTGGTTTTTCTTTTCTTTCTCTTATTATTTTTATATTATTTCTTACTTTTTTGACATATTATTTTATTTTATCTAAACATTAGTGAAATTTTATTTATGTTATGTTATTTTTATTTCAATGTTCTTTATTTATTTATTATTATTAGTATTATTTTCTTTTATCTTTTTATCTTCTTTTGTTTGTATTTTGCAAGGCTGTATGTATTTAATATAGGATGGATCTTCTTCAATTTAGGACTCTGTATATATTCTTATTTAGGCCAGTACCAATCAAACATTTCTCTTTTTTTATTTTTATGTGCTTCAATTTTGTCCACCGGGGATAATGTGCAATTTTAAGTATGGAGAACAAATTTCAATAGTCTTAAGTTTATTATAATCTTTTTTATTAATTCTTACTAACAGACATTCAGAGTTAGTTAAAATCTGTCCAAAATACTTTACATCATTATTGATTATTAAATTGAATTAATATGCAAAGGATGAAAGTTAAAATAGACTTGCTTTTATAAGTTATATTTTTAGTAATCATTAAGATAATTAATTTGAATGAAAATTGCATATTATTTACACATAAGACCTTTTTTCTGAGCTTTTGTGCCTAATAGCAAATACATCATTATTGTAAGCTCTTTTATTCTTTCATATGTGTTATCATGGATAGTTGGATAATTCTGGAACTTGCTTCTTTATTCATATTGAGGTCACATTTGTTAAATAAGAAGCATTGAAATGATAAAAGCGTTTAGATTGAACCTTTGCTTAGCCTATTTTCTTATTTATTATATTATCGTATTTTATCCCTTAGGGGTAACCAATTTTGAGACTCAGCCCTTTTATTGATTATAACCACATTATTGGCCTTTACCTAATTTTTCTTGAAGCCTTTTTATTATTTTTAAACCCTGAAAACTATTTAAATTTACTTGATTGCTTGAAACTTTAAATTTGAAAAGGTCCAATATTTTTTTAATTTTGGGTACATGATGAGTGCTCCAATATATATATATATATATACACGTTGTGAGCATAATATTGAAGAAAAAAGGGTTAAAGTTATAGTAACAATGGAATTATGGTGTGAAGGACTTATATTTTGAATAACTAAGTTGTATGCAATTTTGTTATGTAAATTTCCTTCAATTTATCACTCTTTTTATTATCCCTATTTATACCAAAACCTAAGCCTCTTTAAAACCTTATAATAAGAACTTTTGATTTTTGTTTCTAGTTTACTTATAAGTGGTGGAGATATGATTTTATTGCAAGCTTATGGTTAAGAATCCTTTTATGCATTTATTTAAGAGTTCTTACATTTTTCACCTTAAACACTTTAAGTTCATTAAGTAAATCCCTAGCATGGGTGTAAAAGTTTGTGCTTTTGATTTCAAAAAGAATATCTGTGTGATTGCTCTTGATATTGACTTATGAAGGTTAGTTGTATAATGACTCGAATCTAATTATATGTTAATTTGATTGATATGATTATTTGCTCAATTCTAATGAATGCATTATTATAAAAGTATACGGATCGCATATTACACAAAATATCGTTCCTATAAAGATTGGATTAGTCACCTAAAAACTTGAATGTACTTTGTCTAAGGTGATAAAATATTGAATTAATTGAATTAAAATAAATAAATTAAAATTTAAATAAACTAATAAAGCTAAACACTTAAATAAGTGAAGCTAGCAATAAGGTCGAAGTTAATCAATAATGGAAACTTAAGGGTTATTCTATCTTTGTTTTGTCTTCCCTTTATCTTATTAATTCAATTACGCTTGATCTTAGATATCCTAATGTTTTGATTATCCTCTCTCGAGATCTAATCAAGTAATCCCATTTGAAATAGTTAGTAATTGAATTGCAACCTCTCGATTTACAAAACTACTTCCAACTACTCAATTATATTTGAAGTAATCCTAAGGATAATTAATTCCCAATTAAGATATCTCTTTAATTGTTTATTAATATGATATTTGTAGGTCTATTAAGGTACTGATTCTCATTGCGTAACTTAACACATATAACTTTGATTCAATCTTTAGATTCGTTATCAAGTATAAGCATGACAAATACCACAAAACATTAATATATTGAATTCAACAAGATAAAGTTATATAAAACAATTCAAGAAAAAACCCTAATATAGATTTAGAAATCCATAGTCATGTTCAACACATAATTAATTAGAATTAATTTCCAAGACAAAGAAATATATGAAGAGACAAGAAAGAAAATAGATTGAAGCCTTGATTTGAAAATTCTAGAAAATTAGAGTTAATCTTGATGTTTCCGCTTTTGATCTCCTTGTTTATGTGCAGCCTACTTTTTGGTGCTTTTTCCTTTTCTTTTCATACTCTTGAGCCTTTTAGGGTTCTTTCTAGTTTTCCACTTATTTTGGTTTCAAAAATAGCCTCGAAATGACAAGAATACAAAAATCTCACTAGCTCGAAACTACTTATACATGATTATGCATTGAGGACGCAAGATTGTGCATCACCATCCAACCCCATACACGATCTTGCTAGATTGTGCATCCCCATGCCACTTGCATGCACCACTTGTTCTTATTCTTCAAGTCTTTCTTCATCTTTTCTTCAATTTTTCCTGTTTCCACTCACTAACAAACACATCAAACAACCCTTAAAACATAATATTAAGATCAAATTCTTGCTCTAAAACAATCAAGCAATTAAAACATATACAAATGCTAATAAGAACAAATTTATAGTTGCTAAACACATGATTGTCATATAAGAAAATACTTAAAAACACACTTAAACATCTAAAAAACATGCTATAACGTACACCTATCATTGATATGATGATTTAGAGTGTGGATGGACATGTTAAGGTTAATAAGGGATGAATATTTGTAAGCTTGATGAATTAGATTATGATTTGCTTGAGGAAAAGAAAAAGTTTAAGTATGGGAATATTTGATAAATAATTATTTTTCTATATTTATATACCCATATTTAGTGTATTTTGTTTGTTATTTGAGAGTTTTATAGTATTTGTGGTACTTAATTTGTTTTAAGAGTGTTTTTAGGTAATCATTGTCTTCATAGACAAAAAGGAGAAACATTTGGGTGAAATTATGGCATGGAATGGAAGAATTGGAGCAATTTTGGAGATATGCGGCCATGTATAGCAATCGTGTAAGTCACTGTAAACATGTAGAACTTCAAAGACACAATGCCTGCCTGTGTGGAGTTACAAGCCCATGTATGTTGACATACATGGCTGTGTATATTGCTTATGTAAGTTTCTGTGACTGTGTAAAGTCATGAATTGAGGTGTTTTTTTGGAGATATATGGTCATCTACATGACTATATAAGTGCCTATATATATCCTAGAAACCCTAGTTTGTTGATAGATAAGGATCTTAATAAGGCTACATTAAGGGAGGCAAATTAGAAGTGATTGAATTCAGAAAGAGGCATCTAAAGTCAACAAAGACACCTGAAAAGGAAGAGCAAAAACATAAAAATAGTCTACACGTCTTAAAGAAGAAGATCAAAAAGTGGAAACATCAATTTTCTTATTCTATTTCATTGCCTTGGATGTCAATTCTAAATATTGTTGTTTTGAGCATGATTATGGATTGCTAAATCTATTTTATGGTTTATTATTTAATTGTTTTGTTTAAATTTTATCTTGTTAAATTTAATATAGTATTCCACAAACATGCTTATACTTAATAAGAAATCGAGAGATTGAGTCAAATTATTTGTGTTAAGCTGTACAAGGAGAGTTGGTACCTTAATATAATTACAAATATGAGGTTAATAAACAATTAAAGAAAGATCTTAATTGTGAGCTAATTATCCTTAGGATTGCTGCAAATCTAATTTAGTATTGAGGAGTAGTTTTAAGAATCAAGAGATTTCAACTTAACTGTTATCTATTTCAGTTGGGATTACTTGATTAGGTCGAGAGAGGGGGTAATCAAAACCGTAAGATATCTAGGATCGAGCTTAATTGAATTAACAAGGCAAAAGGAAAAACAAAAAAAGGATAGAATAACCCCTAAATTTCTATTATTGATTAACTTCACTCTTATTGCTATCTTTATTGGTTCAGTTGTTCAGTTTTATTAGTTTATTTTAATTTTAATGAAGTTATTTTAATTTCAGTTAATTCAATCTTTTATTACCTTCTATAAAGTGCATTTAAATTGTTAGGTGACTAATTCAATCCTCATGGGAACGATATCTTGTGTGCTACAATATGCTATTCGTACACTTACAGTATTGTATGCATTAAAACAACATAAAGACTTAAAAAATAATATACCTTACTAGAGCTGCCAACCTTAGCCTTAGCATAAGTCTTACTTCGACTTGATTCAACATCCACTGCTTTGCTTCCAAAGATTGCACTCTTTCTTTCTTTCCAAATGTGGTAAGTAATCATACCAAATGCTAACTTAAAAAGCTTCCTTTCACATTTACTCTTGAAGTTTGCTCTTTTAAACCATGTTGGTGTATCCTTCTAGCCTCTACTTAGGCATTTATTCCAAGGATCGCTAGTAGATGGTTCGAATTAAGGAAAATACACAAGAGAAGAACAAATGGCCATATGATTCTTGCTTTACTTTGCACAAGACACATTTAAGATCGTCAGTGTGGAACATTAGTCTATCTCTAGTGCTTAATCTTTGAGAGGTGGCTAGCCATAAAATGAAAGAATGTGAAGGTACAATGTTGGAGTCCCATTCCAACTTCCACCAAGGGCTTTTGATCAATGTTCCCAATAAAATTTTCCTACATAAGGTTGCAGTGAAGCTCCACTTTTTAATCTGCATCCACTGTACACAATAAAGGGAATATGGATTATGAGTATAACCTGTCATACGTTGAATTATGTCCTAAAATTCCCTGGATGAGTGGAAAGGCCAGTACCATTTGCCCTTCCTAGTCAAAGATCGCACTTTTGCATTTGTGGGCTTGGAAATGTCTTAGAAATACCTTTATAAATTGTATTAAAGCAGGACATGAGTACTTTGCATATTGCTTATTTGCTTTATTATATGTGATTGGAGTGACTTGGGCTTCAACAAGTGAGCCGACGAAACATTGTGGATCAAAACGAGCCCACAAACAACAGACTTGAGTAATGCAGGAGACGAAGACCTTTACGTTATAAAAATTTGATACCCATCTGCTTCTTTGTTGCTTTCGTATTTGCTTCCAAATCAAAGCTTATTCCTTAACACTAAACACAAAGCTGAACAACCCATTTGATTTAATCGTCTTCCGGTCTCCAGGAGACCAAGGGAGAGGGACAGTACAAAAGGAAACAAATTCGTCCACTATAACTTGTAAGTTACTAAAAGAAGGATGATGTCTCCAAGGCCAATGGGTGAGGATCGATCTTCACCTCCTCATTTCAGGTACTCATTTCTTTCAGTAACCCTACCTTTCTGTTGTTCGTTCCTTTTCTCTCTTTATGCTTCCATTTCGCTTTCTGAATTCAAATTATTTTTATCTAATTTTGCTTCAAGTTCTTTGAACAAGATAGCATATACGAATAAGCGAGTGGTTCAACTCATGTTGGAGTTTTTTTCTTAATTTTTTATGGGTGTTAATTGTGGAGCTTTGGAGCCTTCTTGTAGTTTATAGCTGCATTCTTCTATTCATATGAATATTTTGTGTGCCCTCATTGTGGCTTGGGAATGCTATAAAATTATAAACTTCATCTGTGATTTGTGATCCATTAGGCGACACTGGTTTCTGGGTGTTTGTTGCCTACTGGAATTGGTCGTTACAATTACGGAGAAGTAATACGTTTTATCAAGTTTGAAAAATACGGGATTCAAAAAATGAGTTATCTTGTTAGATGGTTTATTTGGTGGGTAAACTACACCGGATATTGTGGTTTGAACCTTTTTCACTGTAGTTCCTAAAAATTATCATTTACCAAGAGATTATGT
>JAOQMM010000002.1:18983355-18997758 GCA_027563515.1 Erythroxylum platyclados
ACGATCGTGACAGAAGGCGAAACATTCGGCCATGATCATGGCAGTGTGCCCTGAAGGAACCATTGAGAGGTTCAAGGCAAAACTTATGATTAAAGGTTTTAAACAAAAGGAAGGATTGGACTTTTTTTATACTTACTCTCCTGTTACTAAAATTGCATCTACAAAGATGTTGTCTGCTATTGCCTCGGTGTTTAATCTTCATGTGCACCAAATGGATGTTAAGACAACTTTCTTGAATGGTGATCTAGATAAGGAAATTTATATGGTCTAGCCCGAGGGGTTTAGAGTGCCTGGTCAAGAACAAAGGTGTGTAAGTTAGTTAAGTCTTTATATGGACTTAAACAAGCTCCCAAATAGTGGCATGAGAAATTTGAAAGTGATATTTTCAAAGATGATTTCACCTCTTGTGATGTTGATTCTTGCATTTATGTGAAATCTGATATCAATGCCTATATGATCATAACTTTTTATGTGGATGATATGCTTATTTTTGGTATTAGTTTATCTGTCATTGATACTACTAAGAGTTTGCTAAAGTCTTCCTTTGATATGAAAAATCTTGGACGTGTGGAATTTATTTTGGGGGTAAAAGTTGATAGGACTGACTCTAGTTTTAGGTTGAATCAAACTCATTATATTGAGAAAATTTTGAAGAAATTTGGTTACTATGATGTTGAACCAGTTAAGACTCCCTATGACGCTAGTGTTGCTTTAAAGAAGAATCTTGGTGACAATGTAAACCAAGTTGAGTAGTTAAAATTCTTGGTGGTGTGATGTTCTTGATGAACTATTCTCATCTCGATATTGCAAAACCAAGTTGAGTATGCTAAAATTCTTGGTAGTGTGATGTTTTTGATGAACTATTCTCATCCCAATATTACATATTGTGTGAGTAGACTTAGTAAGTATACTCATAATCCTAGTCAAGAGCATTGGAATGCATTGATTCGTTTGTTAAGATATTTGAAAGGTACTATGCATTATAGATTATCTTTTGGTGGTCATCCTCCTGTATTGGAGGAGTATTCTGATGCTAATGGGTTACAAAGAGTGATGATACACTCTACTAGTGGTTATGTTTTTACCTTGGCAGGAGCTATAATATCTTGGAAATCATCCAAGCAAACATGTATTGGGAGATCAACAATGGAGGCAAAGTTTCTGGCTTTGGAGCTGGCAGGAAAGGAAGCTGAGTGGCTAAGAAATCTTTTAGTAGATATCCCACTTTGGGAAAAACCAATTCCTTCTATGTTACTTCATTGTGATTCGTAAGCTGCCATTCATGTTGCCAAGAATAAGGCATATAATAGCAAAAGTAGACATATCAGATTGAGACATAAAATTGTTTGTACTTTAATTAGACATGGTGTAATCTCTCTGGACTATGTCAAGACAGAGAGAAATTTAGCGGATCCGTTTACAAAAGCTTTGAGTAGGAAACTAGTTTCAGAGTATACTAAAGGGATGGGGTTGAGCCCAGTTTTGTAGTAACCTCGTGATGGACACCCGTCTTGAGAAACCAAGTTCAATGGGTCAAACAAAGTAATGTGGTGACTACTTACTTGTACATTATTTGTGGAATAACACTGATATTCATTCAGTTGTTGCATTGCGTCCCTTAGCATAATTTTACTACATTTGATGAGGTTGGATTGTTTAATCCTTAATGAGTTCCATAGCCTAAGTTTGGGTGGTGTGAGCAATACATACTTGATGGACTCATCTACGTGATTATGGGAGGCTAGCCACCCTCCTATGAGAGTATTTGGGCTATCTTTCTGGAGTGATCATGAGACCAGGGTATTTTGAGGCTGTTATTTCTCTAGCAGGTTCTGTCTCCGATTTCTTGGACACCAAGTTCAAGACTCAGTTCACCTAGTTGTTTGTCTATCTTTCTCCTATATTGTTATATTTTGTTTCAAGATTTGGACCAAGTGGGGGATTATTGGGGGTTTTACTCCAAAACTTGAATGTCCATCATTATTAATCACAAATCCATCATTTTATTATCCTTTATTATACCCAATAATGTTATATGTTCATTGCTCTTCATTATTATTAACGTTCATAACATTTTACCTCTTATCATCAATAACACTCATAACGTTAGTATATTTTAATGTCTTTTATTACCAAGCAACGTATAAAGCTCTCCCCTCCTTCTATATATACGATACTTTCATTTTGTTTTTGCATGTTTTTGCCTCTTCTCTAGCTGTCATGTTTTTTCCTTTCTCCAAATACAACATCTCATGCATTTTCTCTTCTTTTTACTCATCACACACACGTCTGCTTTGTTCATTATGACCCATATCTAGTTGCTGCATTATGCTTCTTTTATTTTTGCTTTTCCTTAAGTCACGGAGACAATTCCTACTTCGCCCTTTGGAGTGCACCGAAGTTGGTGGAAAAAGCGTTAACCTTAGGGTAGGATCCCGTTGTCCTGCTGTACCATGGGGGGGAATTTCTGACTTAGGGCAGTGATTTTTCATGGCACCTTTGAATTCAGATAAGTCGGTCCTATTTTAATTATTATTGTTATTCTGCTAACAGGTTCAATTCTACAAATGAAGCAAATATTAATAGGATGTTTGGTTGACTAGAATCACCATTCTATTCCTGATAAATTCTTGCTAATAGGTTATTTCCTTATTTGGTTGAAGAAAACATATAGAATATATAATTCAAGGATTTACTTATTTCTTGAGTTTGGGGAATAAGTAAACTCATCCTCCCCCTATTTTCATCTATTCCAAATAGGTTAGGAATAAAAATGAGGACTTGTAGATAAAAATATCCTTAAGGAATCTACATAATTACTTAGCTATTATAATAATAATAATAATAAGAAGAAGAAGAAGAGAATTAATAATAATAATAATAATAATAATAATAATAATATTGTAGTTAGTAGGGATTAATATCCATTAATGAATATTTTGGTCTTTTTGTTAGTTATTTCTTTGTTATTCCAAATTTATGTTTTTTAAACAAAACATTGACATTACATCATCATTAAAAATTCTTAGGAATAAACCAAACTAAATAATACATATTCTATTATATTCCTCATCTATTCTATTCCTAAAAAATCACTATTCTATTCCTTATCTATTCTTGCAAGTGAACTAAACGCCTTGTAAGGGAATTAATATAGTTAACATATCAAATGTAGCCATTTTTTGCTTCATCAATAGCCATATTAGGTATGAGATCTTATGCATCAAATTCTTGCTCTATACGATTTGCCACTAGTTAACAATTTGATCTCTTTCCCTGAACATTTCCTTGCGTGAGTTATTTATAAATTCACCCAATGAGTCATTGGTCTAAATATATGCATCCTGGCTATTCTAGTTTGGGGTATATTTTGGTAAGATGCTATTCATTCTATTGGGGACTATACTCCATCCATTTAGGTTTATAAGAACCTCTAATTTAGCCTTTAAAGAGAATCTTTATTTCAACTCCTACTTATGAGTGGAGTTATAAAGAGGCCTATATTGCTCCAATTATCAAAGGGTCAGGGGGATGTTTCCCTATTACCAATGTTGCATTTGATGCTTCCTTCCAACCCTCTTCTTTACTTCATTAGTTGCCTAACAAACTAAGAATAAGAAGGTTTCTCACTAACTTCTCAAATACTCCTCCTATGAGATAGGAGTGAATCTACTTGACCTATGAGGAGTTTTTATTATGAAGTAGCATCTAAAGTCTCTTGACAACACCTTGTTACACACACTAATTTATGAAATTCCCAACCCCCATCCTTCATAGGTTTATAAAACTCCCTCCAACTTATGTTCACACTATACTTTCCCTCTCTACAACCACCTCAAAGGAATTTTCTTATCATTTTTTATCATCTTGGTTACATCTTTAGATATGAAAAAGTGAGAGGACTAGTAAACTTGCAAGAAATGAAGAATAGTCTTAATCAACTGAATTCTCCTAGTTGCAGTTAAGGATTTGTTACACCAATTATCCAATCTCTTCTGAAGTTTATAAATTAAAGGAATACATTTTCTTAACTCTAGTCTCCTTGTGCATATTGATAGACCTAGGTATTTAAAAGGGGGGCTGTATATTCTAGAAAATAATAATTATTGATATCGATTATGCTATAGAATGAGCACTCTTTGATACAAATATCTGAATCTTATGTATATTCACTTACGTACCTAATATTACATTAAAAGTGCTAATAAAGGCCATTAGAAAACTCATATATTCATCATGAACCCTCGAGAATATGATTAGATCATCTGCAAAGATTAAAGACACTAGTCCAACCTTTTCACATCTTTATAAACTTGAAATTAGGATTACAAATTACAATGTTCATTATTAGCCAAATAAAGGCTTCTACATATGGGAAAAACAAGTATGGAGACGTAGGATCTCCTTGTCTCAGCCACGTAGCTCCTTTGAAATCATTAAAGGCTCCTTATTAATTAACATGCTAACAAAAATAAAGTTGGTATACGATGTTATCTTGCCTCTAAACTTCTCTAGAAATCCAAAAGCTTCTATAATCTTATGTAGGAAGTCCCAATTTATAATGTTATAGGCTTGTTGAAAATCAATTTTGTTAGCATAGTCCTCTGGGGCACTCCTTCTAACATACCCCTTAAAAGTTCGTATACTATAAGCACATCATCCTTTACCATTCTTCCTTCTAAGAAAACACCCCCCAGAGTCACTGATAATAGACTTTGGCACATTCGTCATCTTATTTGCAATCATTTTTTCTATAATCTTATACAGAAAGTTGCAATATGCAATAACTCTAAATTCATCGAAAGACTTAGGATTAGGGATTTTGGGAATAAGGTATAGGATGTATTGTTAACTTCTTTAAAAATTTTACCTTTTTTAAAGAATTCCTAGATTGCCTCCGCCATAATACGCCTAATAAGGGGCCAAACCTTTATATAATAATGCCCATTAAGACCATCTAGTCTAGGAGCATTATCAGGAGCCATTTCAAAGATAATTTTCTCAATTTCTTGTTGACTTATAGTACTCACCACCATATGGATATACTTCTCTACTAATTGAATATTGATAAATGATCTTAGCATTTGAGGAGTTGTCTTGCTTGAAAGTGAGGTCCCAATTATATTCTTGAAGAAATCAATTCATGCCTCCTTTTTTTTTTCCTTTTAATTGTTTCTCTTTGCTAAAACTGAATTGAAAAAGAATTTAAAGTTCTTATCTCCATTTTAATCCAATTTACTTTCAACCTCTGTTTAATTAGGGAGTTGTGGTTGGCTAAAGCATCTATATAGTCTCCCAAGGCCTTCCTTTTCTTACTTAGTAAAGTGCTATGCCTTGGATGTTTTCCCAATTCCTCTTGGATGCCAATGAGAGAGTTCCTACATTAAATAACTTTCTTCAAGATATAATCCCTCCTTTTGATCTTTTTAACAGTTAGAGTTCCATCTTAGCCTTCTCAAATTTTCTCAAACATACAAATTCTAGGATTGTGACTGATATAGCTCTAGCAATTACCTCCAAGAAACCCTCATCCTTCCCCATTATTAAATATAAATGGATAGTGCCTCCTCTTTCTCACAAATATATCTTAAATAATTGCATGAGACTGATCAGAGAATAGAGGTTCTTTGAAAATAGCTTTACTCTATGGAAAGCTTAAGAACCATTCTTTACACACTAAGGATCTGTTTAATTTCTTTATAATATTCCACCTTGAAGATTGTTTGTTATTCCACATTAAGAATGCTCCCTCTAATTTCATGTTGTTGACTCCTATCCTCTTCCTGTATTCTTAAAGATCAAAAGTGAGGTTCTTCAAACTAAAATTTGCTTCAGCTTTAAATCTACAACTAATGCTATTAAAGTCCTAAATTATGGGCCAAAGGTCTTTAATATGGGAATATAGAGTCTCTAAAGTAGTATATAGTTGCTTCCTTTGAAAAGTGAAGATTGAACCATACACCAAAGAAACAATTTCCTTTGCCTTCTCCTATGTGAACTAAAACTTAATATGGATTAATTGATCAGAACTATGTAATATTTGAACATTAACCAAGCTATTATCAAAAGCAATCACAACTTTCCCATAATGGTGATGTTGATGATTGGATAGTATGGTCCATTTTTCCCTAAGAATTTCATTCCAAAATCCTTTCCTTGCTTAGCTTTAATTTTAAAATACATATCATTATTGGTTTATTAACTATGGAAAAGTATCTAAACATTTGTTTTTTGGAGGGAATATTTAAAGCCCTTACATTCCAAATGATTATGGACATGACGGAGTGTTAAAGAGTTTGGAGCCTCTCTATTTACTCCTTCTATTTGATTTCCTTTTATTAATCATTGTGTATCCTTAGTCTAAATGGCATTCAAATTCATATAAGCCTAGCCTTCTATAGGAGAAGAGAGATTATTGCTACTCCAAGTATTTTTCACTTTCATTACCCTCAGATAGATTTTGTGCATTTAGAGTATTGTCCTCTACATCTTCCATTTCATTTGTAACATTTTTCCCACTAGTTGCATGTTTGGATCTTCAATCCCTCTGTTAATAACTTCAATTATTTGGTTTTTCTTAGGAATTGATCTTGTGTCACATTCATTTTCACTTTGAATGCTCGTCTCTATAATTTCCAATATATAAAACATCTTAACTGACAGCACGTGTCGAGTACCCTACAAAATTTACCTAACTCTGCACACTAAAGACACTCCTTACAGATGAAAACTCTTTTATATTTAGATTCCACAAATTTGTTGATGTTAACCAAATCTTAGAACAAGGGCCTTAACATATAGTAGGTAAGCCCCTTTTTTTTACAACAATTGAGCCCTAGAATGAAGCTTAATAAAGAAGAGATTGATTCATTTCCAGGCTAGATAAACTTTCACAATCTACCACTTGAATACTGAACCATTGAAGAATTAAGCTTCAGTGCTAGTGTTATTGGGAAACATATAACTCTTGCTTCTTAAACTAATACCCTTGGTCAACATGAAATCTAATGGCCAAGTCATCTAGAAGATACATCAACAGGAAAGGTATTCAATGAGGAATCATTGAGCAAATCAATTGATGAAATCTCAAATCTAACAGACTCTACTATCATTTCAAAGTAGAATAGCTTACAATATATATGCACTTAAAAGGAGGGAAACTCAAACCTCCCTCCAAAGGAGAAACACCCTACAACATTTGAAAATAAGGATACTCTATCTCAAGTTTGGAGAACTCCCATTTTGTCAACAATTTTAACAACATTTTGCAAAAAAGAAAATTTAGCAGAAAGAAGAAAGGAGGGTTTCCCTTCAATAAACTGGATGTCTATATTTTGCCAAAATGTTACGGGACTTAATAGCCCTAAAAAAAGCAGGCTCTAAAATATATCATTTTGAAAAAAGAATCCTATCTTGTTTAGGTTACTTGAGACAAAAATAAAAGTTGGAAAGCTGAAATAGGAGTTAAGCTTTTTGGGAAACCAATGGAGCTTCAGATCAAACCACTCGTACCACTACAATGGTAAAATAGCAGTAGTATTGAACCCATCTCTAGTCTAAATTACTAAAACGTTCAACTCAGATTAGTTAATCTAACTCAAATGCCAATCTCACTTAATCTCTCGAATGTTTCAATTTTCATCATTTGTGCTTCTGACTTTTGTTTCATGTTAAGCTCCCTATGGAATGACGTGGAATGTGTAGGAAATTTTTTTTTAAAGCCTTGGCTATTAACATGAGGCCTCAATACTAAATGTCAAAGGGTTAGAGAGTGAACAAAAACAACTTAGGAAAAGAATTAAGCTCCTTCATTAACAATATGGAAGTAATAGACAAAAAATACATAAGACCTTACTTCACATAGAGAAACAAACAATCAAGGGCTTACTTTACAAGAGAAAAAGCTGATAGAGTCTTAATCAACAAGGAATGGATACTTAAATTTCCCTCAAAATTTGTAGAATTTGGTCCTCTATTATGTTTAGACCATGCTACAATAGAAATTAAAGGTCTGAATACACTCCAGTCTATTAAAGCACCATTTTGGTTTTGTAACGTCATATTTCATATTAAAGGATTCCAAGAAGTGAAATCATGAACACTCTAGGCCAAGGGTGTAAGGCATTTCAACTAATGACCAAGCTTAGTACCTTAAGAATGAATTAAAGATGCTAAGAAAAATAAAATCCCAAAAATATAGGAACAAATGGAGATAACTAAAACTTTTTTAAGAACCTGTTAGGATGATCTCTACAAAAATTCATCAGATATTAGACTGAATGAATTAGAACAACAGGCCCTACACAAATATATAAAAGCTCTATTAGTATACAACTCCTATTTAAAGAAAAAAGCAAGGATTTCCTGGATGAGAGAGGGGGATAAGTGTACTAGATTCTTCTTTAACACCATTTTAGTATAAAGAAATATCAACATAATCAATGCACTCAAAGATGACCAAGGCAATATTCAAAAACACCAAAATATGCTCAAATCCATACCCTGTAACTATTTCAAGAAAATTCTAGGTATCAGAGGCCAATGTCAATCCATAATTGAAGCAATGCATCAATTCATAAATCCTTAAATTAATCATCTTACTAACACGATGCTAACTATATAAGTTATAGCTGAGCAAGTGAAAAGTTCTTTATTTAGCCTAAAACCAATGGAAGAGATATTCGAGATAACCTCCTCCTAGCACAATAACTATTAGGGATACACCACCAATCCATCGATTAAGAGCTACTCTCTCAAAATAGAAATATATAAATTCTTTGATACACTGGACTGGCAATTTATTCTTAGCTTCGTGGAAGAATTTGGATTTCCTAAGCAATTCATATCCTGGATTGAAGCTTGCATAACAATAACCACCTCTAGTGCTTTAATTAGTAGAGAACCAACACATATTTTTCATGGTGCAAGAGGAATTAGGCAATGACGCCTTGTATCCCCATACATTTGCACTCTTATAATAGAAGTTCTCTTCAGAATTTTGTAGAAACACTTCAACAACATAAGAAATTTTACTTTCCATAAAAAATGCAAAGAGCTTGACCTTTTTTTTTAATGTTTGTAAATGATATGCTTCTATTATGTGGTAATGATCCCAAATCTCTATCGGCCATCATCAATTCTCTGTAGTTTTTCTTAAAAATATCAGGATTAAACATTACCTAGGAAACGAGCAAGATAATAACTTCAGCTAGGATCTCTGATGTTAATTACCTAGTGCAAATATCTAGAATGCAAAGGCAAGAATTACCTTTTACTTAGCTTGGATTACTTATCTTTACAAGGAAACCAAGGGCAGTAGAATGTCAACACTTGATATAAATGATTATGAAAAGAAAAAATGCTTAGTAAAATAAGTCTCTTTCTTTAGCTGGAAGGATTCAGTTGGTGAAATCAATCCTCCTAAATCTCCAAACTTGTTAGTGCTCCCACCTAATGTTGCCTAAAGGAGTTATTAAAGATGTAGACAGGATAACAAAAAGGTTTATATAGACTAGAAACCTAGAAAAATTTCATAGAGCTAAAGTTAAATGGAATGAAGTCTGTATCATTAAGAAAGAAGGTGGATTGGGCATCACATCCTTCAAACTCAAAAACCAGTTGCTAATTGCAAAGAATATTTAGAGATTATAAACTAAAAAGGAAGCCATGTGGGTCAAATAGATGAACTCACATTATTTCTCATAATATTCCTTATAAAATCTCAAGGAAAATAAAAATCAATCATGGCCTCTCATTGAGATATTGAGATTAAGAAGCTCCATATATCCCTTCTTTATAAGAAGAGTTGGAAATGGACTTAAGACTTGCTATAGGATGACAACTGGTGCGATATTAATCTTTTACACCAGCAAGAAGAACTCAACCCACTCAAAGGAAGATTCCCATTGGATACTAAAGTGGTAAAGATAATCTATGGAGATTCTTAGGTTTTCAACCACAGAGATATATCTCTAATTTGTAACAACTTACCAAATTACTGACTTGACATAGTAGAGGATGATACACTCATCTAGATGTTAGAGTTTAAATCCTTGAACTTTCCAACATATCTTATCTGGATTTCTTTATTCCACATTCTCTCAGAGTCTAGTGGAATAAACTCATCTGGTCTAAAATCCTAGTACCTAAGGTAGCATTCCCTTTTTGACTAGCCAGTAAAAGCAAGAATTAGACCAAAGATAGGCTAAAAGATACAAATCCACCATGTATGCTATGCAAACTTCAAGTTGAAACAGTGCAATACCAATGCTTCGATTACTTTTACACATAATCCATCTAGTTAGGATGACATCATATATTGAAAATTCATTGCAATATTAGAAATTGGGAATAGATTTTCAAATGGGTGATCAAATGGACCAAGAGGTTGGATAATGACTCAGTTGTGCTTAAGACTGCATTCACCTATTGCATTTACACCATTTGGAGGGAAAGGAGCAACAAGGTCCATAATAAACCTAAAATAGATAAATACAACTTAACTAAAAGACTGACACATTAGATTAAGGAAATTCTCATGTCAAATAATTATAGCACGAAAGTCAGCAGTAATGTAAGGAGGGATTGGATGTTATAATTCCAATTTTCTGTTGCTAGTTATCCTTGAGTAATTTTTTTAAATACTCAACTTATTCAATTATTAACCTTCCAGCATGTGAGTTCGCACTTCTGTAAGGCTTTTAGAATTTCTATTCATCAATACAAATCATTTATCTTTTAAAAAAATACAACATAATTTGCACTTTTTGAATTCACCAAAACTTAAACATTTTCTTTTTCTAAAGCAAAGTAATATCATTTTTAACTTAAATAAGTGGTAACTATGAGAAAAAGCTTAACAAATCAATCATATCAATTAAGATTTTTTACTATTCATTCAATTGCAAATTTCACCAATTTGATAGGAATCTATTATTTGTTCTTTAGTAATTTGGTCTTAATATTAGTTGAAGTTTCTCTCCTCACCAACTTTGCTTTGCTACTGATAGCTCTTAGAAATTTAAGACAATTCAAAGAAGATTCTGGATGGATAAATTTCCAACACTACATTTGAGATGAAAACCTTTAACCACAATGATTTCTCTAATATAGTTTTATGTGAGTATGAGTAGTGAAGTTGAATCCATTTCTTTATTTAGGAAAATTCTGTTGGATCTTTCCCTCCACATCTTTTATGTGCAATAATTTTTACACATTTTAAAAATCGGTAAATCATTTTTTTTTGGATATTTAAAATCCAATGGCTAGCTTCATACCTAATCTCATGGGACATGTTGGAGATGCATATTGCAACGTTTAAGAATATTCATCAGTATAAAATAAGAATAAGTGCATTGAAAAAAAGAAGTGGTCAAAACATTTAAAGACTGATTTACAAAAGACATATAGACTATTAAAGGAAGAGTTCCACTTGATTCTCTCAAATGTCATGAGTCTTTTATTAAATTCCATCCAAAGTATAATGGAAGTCTTAGGTAAGTATCTTTTAAACCAAATCAACTTCCACAAGTTTAGATCATGAAAGAAGGCTTGAATTGTTGGTTTATGCCTTATAGCCAATCGATTGATTGTAGTTTAGTGACAAAATAATTTAAAGCTATTCTTTATCTTGTACATATTTAGATGTCTATGATAAAGTTTATGGGATAATTATACATTGCAAATCAAATTGTAATGAGATTATAATTATGAGATTTATATTGCATTTATGTATTATCCCTAAATTGTTCCTAATAGTAGAAAGACTAGTACATTTTATGTTTTTCCTTATGAAGGAAGTAGTCAATCTCATATACTAAAGTATGGAGATAATTAAGCAAACATATGGGTTCTTGTTAGAGAACAAGTTTACTGAACTGACCCAACATGTGAAATCCATTTGGAACATTACTTCTATGTCTGCAGAAATTCTCATTGTGATAATTGTATAAGTGTTCCTTTAATTTGAGATCTCCAAAGTTATCTTGTATAGGGATTGATGTATTTTCATAGTACTTATGACCTGTTTTAATCATGAGTAGTTCAATCGGTAGTCATTGGACGTAGCATAAATTATATGGAGATAGTTGAGTGATCAAGATATGATTCATTAACTTAAAGTAATTAGGAAGAATATTATGTTATTCTCGTTTAGTATTGATTTGGAAAATCCTTGGCTAAGGTGAAATGATACTTTGTAAATAGTTTACAAATGTAATTAATAGAATCAATAGTTAATGACATAGAACTAATATGATTGGACTAAAAAACAGTAGATAATAATTCCATGGTCTGTTTAATCGAAACATTGTATGATGAAAGAATTGAATTATACGGAAAATTCATACACTGAAAGTTTAGGAAAAATTACTTTGACATTCCTAAATATTTTGCTGGTCATGATGCGTTGCTAGACTCTAATCTTAATTTATGATTAAAGGTTCTTCTTGTTAACCACTTTTAAGGGTTTAATTTTTTTCTTTTTTGAAAAAACAAAATATATCAACATGTCCAAACTTACCATGATATACTATATAATAGGGATAATGATGATACATAAATGCATTATTTGGTATTCTATGTGTGCATACATAATAAGGAAGTTTCCTTTGAACATGGATTTTTTTTATCATTCTTCAAGGATAGTAAAGTGAACTACCGTGATTATAGATATGATGCCTACTAGGAAGGAAGGTTTGATGTATGCTTTAGTGGGGCCTAAAAGGATGTGAGTAGATTTACGTGTTATCATAGAAGATATGCCTATTCTTCCTTTAAGAGTATTTAACTCTATTTCTAGATTTTGAGTCATATATGAAAGCATAAGTTTTGCTCTTAGAGTGTGACCTAGTGGATGTGTCTTGTGTGTTTTTATGATAAAATGTGGATGTTTAATGCTTATTTCTCTTGTAGAAAATGGGTCCTTAATATATAAATGATTTGCTTTAACAAAATTAGTTTTAATATTGGAGACACTCCTTTAGTTATATCCAATTATATGCCTATTATTAGAATTCTTTTATGTTCCTAACATGTTTTTAAGTTTCTCACTTCCCTTTGTAAATTTGGATAATGAATCCTTAAAAGCATAAACCTCCTTCCGTAATGCTTCATTTTCATGCTTTAATGTATCTAATGCTTGATTGTTAATAGAGATCACATTTTTTTTATGCTTTAATGCTACGTAATTGACTTTTATCATTTTCATTCTCATTTATGCATGTATCAAACTATCTTTGAACTTCTTTGAGTTGGAAAAACAATTTCTCTTGGAACTTCTTTGAGTTGGAAAAACAATTTCTCTTTGAACTTCTTTGAGTTGGAAAGACAATTTCTTCTTTTTTCATTCACAATTTCTAAACTTTCGACTAATTCATCATATGTTAAATCATTATCACTATTACACAAATTTAGGTTAGATTCTATCTCATTATCATCCACATCAGTAAAAAAAATATGAGCTATTTCTTCTTCTGAATGTTTATTTTTAGGATTCGTTTATGTCATCCCAAGTTAAGGTTTAAGTGCTTTCTTATTGTTCTTCTTCATCATTTTATAAGTTCTTTCATACTTCACATTATCTTTATGTACAGGTTTTCTACATTCAAAGAGAATAATGTTATGGAATTTATGTTTTAAATCATTTTTACCTCCCTTGAAGTCCTTTCTTTTAGAGAATTTCTTCTTAAAAAATTTCAGAAATTTTATAGTGATTAAGGCAATGCTTTCTTCATCTCTTTCACTGGTTGATATCCCTTCCTCTCTATTCAATTCTTTTTTTAAGTTTTTTTTTGGTGCATCATTTCTTCTTTTATCTTTTGAGCATCGTTGTTATGTGTAAGGAGAGATTAAATATTTTATTTCAATGTTAGTGATGTTATATCCTTAGCTTTTTCTTTGGTCATCTTTAGCTTCTCATATCTTTGAAGTGACCTAAATAACTTTCTTACTATTTCAACATTACTATAGGTCTTTCCAATACCTTTTATAGCGTTAATAATATCAATAAATCTTATGTATATGCTAGATATATTTTTAAATCTCTTGACTCGAAATGGGAGCAGGTTTGATTGCACATTTAGAAGCTGTTTTCTTTCGCTCTTCATGCATTATTTGAAAAAATTTATATTGATGTGTTAGTATACTCACTTTGCTCAACTTTACTTAATCTGTTCTCTTATGTGTCATTTCTAATGTATGCTAAATGTTATAGGTTATTTCACACATAAAGACCCTATTGAATTTATTTCTTCTTAATATATAAAATAATATGTGTATGAATCTACTATTCAAGAAAATTAATATCTTATCTTAAAGTTACCATTCTTCCTTTAGTTTTGAGACCTTTTTATTATCTAAGGTTTATGTAGGTATATAGAACCATTTGAAACTATATCCTATAGG
>JAOQMM010000002.1:18997981-19008239 GCA_027563515.1 Erythroxylum platyclados
TCCCTCTTGGTTGAATAATAATGATCATGCTCCTGAATAAGACATTATGCTGTTTGTCATAAGATTTTGTTAGAAATGCTAGTTAAATAGACCTACTTTAATACCACATGCTAGTCCTTAATGGCACTTAAGAAGGGTGGTGAATTAGGTGTTTAAAAATTTTAATAATAGTTTATAAACAACGCACTTGATTAATAATAATCAATATAAATAAGACCAGGAAATTGCTTAAAATAAATTAATCAAACAATTGAGTAATAATTTAAAGAGAATAGGGAAAAGAGAATGTAAATCAATTTATAGTGATTCAACAAGCAACCCTTGCCTACATCCACTCCAAAGAATCTTCTTTGAATTTCATTATAACTCTTCACTTAAGGTGATAAAAAACCATTACACAATCTTTTATAGGTAAAGAGGAAAAGGGTCTTATTTTGAAGTGAAGACTATCCTTAATCTCTCTTGGATCACCCCTAAGTACACAACCAAATATTAAAACTTAAAATATCTCACTTTATTACTTGATAACTCCAAAGATCCTCACTCACACAAATATGAGACAATAAAACGTAAATGATTGATAAACACTTTGAAATGTGTGTATAAGAAACCTAAACACTTTTTCATACTAAAACTAATAAGAAAATACCTAAGTATAGTGCTTTGGGACCTTTACTAGTCATTTAAGCTAAGAACTAGCCATTATAATAGCTATTTACAAAGCAATGGTTAATCATTTTTGCATATTGATCAACAAGTGTGCACTAAAAATATAAATTCACTAGCTGTTAAGAAACTAGTTGAATAGCTTGCATATCGGTCAACTAATATGACATATTAATTACCCAACATATAAACCAATATTATAACAAACTCTTAGTACATCAAATTTAATAGCTTTAAACTATATTAATCAACCACTAACACATATAAGTATACAAATGACCTAAAAGACATGATTTTAATAAACTTTAAATGCTCAAAACTAAATTAATTAATACAATTATGATTTAAACATTTCCTAAAATATTCTATAGAGAGTTTTTAAAATATTAAAGGGGGGTTCTTCTATTAAACCCAAAAGCTTTAATGCTTCTTGATGAATGTAAAGACTCATGCAAATAAGGAGAAATAAAATGTTCTTGTATGGTGAGTCTTTTAGAGCATAAATTAACAATGTGAAATTATAAATAATAACACAATATGTAAAATAACCCTAATGGCCCTTAATCTTTTTTTTTGGTTTGATATTTATTTTGTTAGTTGTAAACATTAATTTCTCTTTTTCAACCTCATAAACTACTTCTCGAGCTTATGGTGTCATTTTATTCTTTTATTGATTTACTTTAAAATAATAAACTTATTAGTATTAACTATATTTTGTTATGATCAAAACATCAATTAGAATCTTCCTTGGTTTAACATATTGGATATCCCATGTGGTGCTTCCCAAGAAGATGTCCAAGGACATAGAAATTCTGATGAGATATTTTCTTTGGTCATGAGATATCTATCACCCCTCCAGCTGAAATTTGATTACTATGGGAAAAAGGTGAACTAGGAATGAGGCCTGTGAATGTCACCAATAAAGTGTTGTAATCAAAATGAATTTGGAGAGTCTTCATAAACATAAAAAGACTGATGAGATTTTTTCTTTATCATTGGACATCTATCACCCCTCCAACTAAAATTTGATTACTATGGAAAAAAGGTGGACTAGAAATAAGGCCTATGAATGTCACCAATAAGGTGTTGTTATCAAAATGAATTTGGAGTATCTTCACTGAAAAAAATTATTTTGGGTTCAATGGATTCATAACCATTATATGGACAACAATAACTTTTTGAAAACTTATAATGCAAATACAAACACTTCATGGACTAGGCAACAAATCCATAAGCTAAGAAACAAGCTATTTCGGGAACTTAAATTCAACATAGGTAATAGTCTCTCTACCTAGTTGTGGTTTGATAATTGTAGCTCTATAGGGCCTCTATAAATTATGCCTGAGTTTTGGCACCTAAGGTACAATAATCAAACCTTAGGCTAGAGTGAATGAGAATATTAAGGACAATATAAGACATTTCATATTTAGGGGATTCTCAATCTTTCAAAGTTTCATCCCCAACTATTTATACTTATTAAAGGTTGTCTTATTAATGTAATTAATGGATATAAAAGAAAAATAATTTAAGGCCTTTCTCCATTTTTGTGAGAATTTTCTCTTTCATCTTTGACAATAATTTAATATATCATACCGAGGCAACATTTGGCAATCAAAATCATTATAATTTTAGTTACAATAAACATGTTTGATTAAGGTCTGAGTTCTCCTTGGTTTTGAAGACAATCATAATGTTTCAATTTCTTATAAATCGTATTTAAGGTGATTTCTAGTCTAAGGTTCGCATTATGGACGAATGTGACCTTTATGAATATAGCAATAACCAAGTAAAAATGATGATCTTCCATGGATTGAAAACCAAAAATGAACAACTTGGGAGCGAAGAATCGGTTTACGGCTCATAAACCGAGCTGATGACGTTTAAAATGCGAAATTCTCCAGGATTTGAACAGCCAAGGCCAGTCTTTGCCCGATTGCGACAATAAGAAATGTTTGAATGTGATGACAGACCAAAGGAACCTTGTGACGTGGGGAAAAATGCAAATATCCTGAGATATGGTGCAAATAGAAGTGTGCTAATATAACCTTATGTCCAACAAGAACGTTGTGGGATAACTGACAGAAAGTGAGTGCATGCTTCTATGGGGATGTATAACCATGCATAGAAGGAATAATCAGAACATCAAGGTGCCATTGGGTCCTTTTTCTAAATAAGATATACCTAAGCAGTTCAAAATTAAATTTGGTTTATGTTGATTATTTTTATATAATTTTTATCATAAGGATTGTTGTAAGAAAGTGCATATCAATTAGTAGATAAACTCTCCATGTATAAACACGCAATTTATTTTTTCTCCCCTGTACAATGATGAATTTGTGATAAATTCTATCAAATCATGTGAAACTTAGCCAATTGAAAACAAATTCGCTAAGGAACTGAAAAACAAAAACAGTGATTGGCCTCAAAACCATTGCCCTTTGTACTTTTCGTCTCCGAAATGCTAATCTCTGTCATCTGCTTATGTAAGAGAAACTTTCCACATTAGACTAATTGTCTGATCATTTTTACTTGGAGGTTTATTAGACTGGACTTCAGAACAGAAAAGAAACAAATAAAGATGACAGCAGCTACATCTTTGTGGATTGCGGATTAGCCGGTCATTACTTGCAAGAAATTGTGTATTAAGATTTTCATCTCTAATGACATGATTCCAAAAACGTAATAATAACATAATTTCAGAACAGTTCTTCGTCAATTGTGCATTCATATTCTTACTTTGTGAGTATAAGGGGATATTGTGTGGCTCTTTCTCATGTCACAGCTATCATATGCATTCAAAGTATTTTCGAACAAAAAATTCTGAGTTCAAGGTAAGAAGAAATTCGTGTTAAATTTTTTGACGAAGTTCATTGAATGTCAATTGAAACTCCTTATGTGTCTTTGCTGGGATCAAGATGAACTTGAATATGCAATTAGTTATATAGCATCGACAACTTTATGTTTTATGAAGATCACATCAATGGTTTGGAATGAGCTCAATTTGTATAGAATATGAAGGTTTGTTTAAATTCTGGATCCATATATTTAGAAAAATATGTGCAAGATGTCTGTGTTGGGCCGCTGGAAAGATGTCTTGCATCTTTATCAGGTTCTTACAAAATACGTACTAGAACATGTTTCCTCTTATAGTGTATATTCGTTGCAATAACTTTGTAAACTTTCTATCATATGTTTTACTTAATCGAAAGTCGGAAAGTCAAGACTATAGAATTCTTGATCCTGCTCTTGATCCATGGAGGAGACATTATAAATACGCAAGTCAACAAGTTCTAGCTCAAGCTCGAGCTCGTGCAACCACGTTTGTCTAACATCATCCTACCAAACCTCCTTAACGAAAATCCACCTAACCTCTAGATTATGGTACACCACTTTCTTCGAATCTTGCATATAATACCATCAGATTCGGTACATTTTCTTCACCTTACTGTCAAAACATGGCCTCTAAAGCCTATAGGCTGTTGCTTCCGATTCTTCTCCTAAACGTGGCTTTAGCATTGCATGCCACTGGAATAGATTACACTTATAATTCTAAATCTGTAGCAAACCATCACCCCAACTATACTAAGAAAGTTTTCAATGCTATAGACTCCTGCTGGCGAAGGAACTCAAATTGGAACACCGATCGCCAAGCCTTAGCCAACTGTGCAGTGGGGTTTGGTCAAGCTGCCATTGGAGGGAAGTACGGACGTATATATGTTGTCACCACTCCGTACGATGACCCTGTAAACCCTAAACCAGGTACACTTCGATATGGCGTCATCCAAACACAGCCTCTGTGGATCATTTTCAGCAAGGACATGGTAATCAAACTCGAGAACGAGCTAATTGTGAACAGTTACAAGACTATCGACGGAAGAGGTGCTAAAGTGGAAATTGCACATGGACCATGCATAACAATCCAAGGCGTTAGTCATGTTATAGTGCATGGAATTAGCATCCATGACTGTAGGCCAGGGAAGCGTGGGATGGTTCGAAGCAGTCCTACCCACGTTGGTCAACGTCGAGGATCCGACGGCGATGCTATAGCTGTATTCGCGTCTTCGAATATTTGGATTGATCACTGCTATCTTGCTCGTTGCACCGACGGCCTGATAGATGTGATTCATGCATCAACTGGCGTCACGATATCGAATAATTACTTCTCTCAACATGATAAGGTGGAGGAGAACGGTTCATCCTCATTAAAACAAATTATTGTTTAAACATAATGTTGACGCCGCTGTAATGTCTTATATGGCTCTAACATGCAGGTGATGCTTTTGGGACACAGCGACCAATACCCAGCAGATAAAGTTATGAAAGTAACCGTGGTTTTCAACCATTTTGGCCCTGGTCTTGTCGAAAGGATGCCAAGGTGTGTGCAGAAACATGTTAATGATCATGAGGCGATAATTCTAGTGGGGTCTCTCACTTAATTTTGAATATATCTAATCCGAAAAGTGTAGACATCTAAGTCCTAAAGTTTGTCCCGTTTCAGGGTAAGATTTGGTTTTGCACACGTAGCGAACAATCGGTATGATCAATGGCTTAAGTACGCCATAGGTGGCAGTGCCAACCCAACAATCTTTAGTGAAGGAAATTACTATGTAGCTTCTGATAACAAACAGGTATGTATAAAGACTTTTAGACACGAAACTTGTGAACTTCACATTAACAACTGAGAAATTTTTGTTCCCTCGATCTAATTAGTTGGTGATTATGGTTGGCATGCGTACAGGTTACCAAGAGAGAAGTGTACAGCAATTGGAAGAATTGGAAATGGAGATCATCAAGGGACGCATTTATAAACGGTGCTTATTTTGTACAGTCCGGTTATGGAAGCATTGGTCCAAATTATGCAGCACGTCAATCATTTACAGTAGCTCCAGGATCTTTGGCTCCTGCATTAACTTCAGATTCGGGACCTCTGAAGTGTGTTGTTGGTCAAGCATGTTGAGTACAAGTAAATGTTCAGTCTATCACCTTGGTTGCCAGATAAAATGAGTCCGATATGTAAAGATTAAAAAGAAAAAGACCAAGCTGCTGGATTCAGAGATGTCAGGGTATGCAGTAGAATCTGTGTTTAACGATATACGACACTATGGATTGGTGTCAGCACTTATGGCATGCTTTTACATTTTGGATTTTTTGTAATTTTCAGTTTAATATATTTCAATTTTAATGCGTCTTCTTTGTTGTTTTGTTACATTTCCGTAACAAATATATTGCAGCACTCAGCATATTTCCAGTGAAATACTATATTATTTCATGATATTCATAAAATCTATAAAATTTATTTAGTAAAATAATTACATGGTATAAGGCAATTCCATATATATGAGATAATTAAATTAAACACTAGATTGTAATGATGCACATATCATATATATCGAAACCTATCTTCATGGGCCAATGAATTGATATGGTATATAAAAGACTACTCATCAGTTAAAAATTTACCATATCTCTTGTTTTGTTCTATGGTATAACAATTACTTTATATACTAATAAATAAATAAATAAGGTATGAAATTATTTATTTATTTTGTTAAAACTTATTATTTATTTTTAAATGTTTAAAAATTTTGTTTATAAATTTCTGGGAATAATTTTAAGCACCTAAAATTATGATTTAATCATAATTGTGATATTCAAATTAAAACAAAGTATTATTTATAAATTATACCTAGTTATAGATTCAGTAAGATTGATATTTATGATGAAATAAAATTAGACATATAAGTTTATTGTTGTAAAAAATAGCTTATCTCCAAAAGATAAAGTACAAAAATATTTAAAAACCCTATTTTTCATAATTGTTAAATGAATCCTTAAATTTTGATTTCCAAAATATCTCATATGAGAATATTATTTTTTTTACAAGTTAAGATCTATCCTATTAGGATAGCTTTATAAGTAATACTTGGATACATTATAAATTATGTTGAACAAAGAGAAGTTCCAATTCAAGCTTTAATGATAACAAAGTAATTTTATTTCTAAATAAAAGAAAAATAGTAAAATCGAAAGTTTTTGGATACCTAGTGAGATTTTCTCTCTTCTCTTTATCTTGGTTCCACTCATTTCCCTTATCATGTTCTTCTTCCAACTTCCTAGGCAACTCTTCTTCTTTCTCTTGTCTATTACCATCTTTTGGCTTATGTTCTTCATCCCCATATTACCTTCCTTTTCCTCTCTTTTTCTCCGTGAGTGTTTTAAAAGGATTCTGGTCTTTTGATTATTAGGTTTTCTCCTACCTTTCATGTTTTACCATTACTATAATGGTATTTAAAATTGTCATCCCTTGCGTCAATATTCCTTTCCTTTCTTATCTAATGAATTCAAGCTTTTTAGACTTTGGAAAGGCTATTATCCTTTGGACAATTTCCTCCCTTCACTTTCCATCCTCTGGCTCCCATTCATCCTTCGATTCTAAAGGCTTAGGTGCTCTTTTCCACTTCTATTCCTCTTGCTTGTATCAAGTCCCCTCCATCTCAGTTTCTTCTTATCTTTTCCTCTCTAGCAAGTTCTCCTTTTTCCTCAGTTCAGATGAAACCAACCCCTTTAACACAAGCTCTTTCCTCTTCCAATTTCAACTTGAGCTAGAAATTCATATTAGGGGAGCCCTCAAACAATTCTCTCCAATATTACCCTTCAGTGACTTTTGATAGTCTCGCCACTATTTCCCCTTTGTTGGAAATCCTTGAAAAGGGGCAAGCTTATCGCCTTGAACAATATCAAGAAATGCCTAACTTTCCTTGTAATCAAACAATAGGCTACGAAGCTCTCGAAAAATAAGGGTGGAATTGATTTTTAATGAGGATAATCTATTTCTCTTTACTTTTTCTTCCAAGGATGTAGCTTAGGAAATACTAGAGGTAGGACCATGTTATAAAATTTTCTACCCCTTTTTCTTCAGCTTTGAAAATGTGGTACCAACCCTGTAGAAGTTTTGTATAGGTAAATACTATTTGGATAAATTTTCACCAAATTCCTTTAGGATATTGGTCTTCTAAAAGTTTGAGTATATTGGTTAGTTTCACTGGTAAGCCTATTTATATGAATGTGTCTGCTATGGCTAGGGGAAGAATGAGATATACAAGGATTTGTGTTAGTTTGGATTTAAGATAGGAGATTCTTAAAGTAATTCCATTACAAAGAATTAGTGAATATCGTTCCTTAATTGAGGACCCCATTCAACTCCTACCAATGGACCCCATCTTTTTAGCCGCAAGGGAAAGCTTGAAGACCTAGTATAAGAAAATTTCTTAAAGGAGATTGTAAGGAGCGTATGAAACTTGATATTAAGAGTCTTTCATCCCTCTCCTCAAAACCTCCCTCTACTGACGAGAACACTCATGCCTCGTAAGGGATTGTCTCTCATAACTTGCAAGCTTATAATTCTCAAGAAGAAGTTGTCATAGTTAATGATATGGGATGGGTGCCTCAACTCATTTTTTAATCCAACTTTGCTATACCTCAAGAGTGGACTAGTTGTCCTAGCTCAAATCAGAATTAGGCCAGAATGAACATTAAGGTAGAAGTTGGGTGCATCTATTTTTATTTCTCCTTATATGTCATATCAAAGCAAATTAAAGAAGAATAATAAGGTAGAATCTAAAGCAACTCTACCTACTAATTCACCAAGTAATACAATAGAACTATTTAAAATTGTTTAGGAAAGGAGATCATAACATAACTCCATAGGTAATGTCTCTACCGCTCCCTATTTATCCTTATTTCTATTTTAACTTAGAACATAAAGGGCCTTAATAGCGTGTAGAAGCAAAAAACAACTTTTGATTATATTAACTCATCAAAGCCTTTGATTTTTTGGCCTTTGGAGATCAAATTGAAAGAAGATAAATGTGTAAACCTTTGGATGTTTAAGAAGAAGTGGAATCTAGTCATAAACAATGTTGGTCACCGCTATGAAAAGATTATGGTAGCTTATAATCATGATGATGTTGGTATTTTTAGTTAGACAAATTCAGACCAATACATTCATTTAATTATAGAGTTAAAAGGAATTGAGATAGTATAGTTTGTATCACTTTTATCTATACATCTAATTTGCATTTCATAGATCTATAATATGGATTGAGCAGAGCAGAAAACTTTTTATAACATAATTAATGAAACTTGGTTGATTATGAGGGACATTATTAGCATTAGAAATAGAAGAAAAAAGATTTTCTAGGAGACCTTACTTTGAATTTAGTTCTTGCCTTTCCATCATTGATGTAACTAACATTAAATTTGATGGATGTTTTTTTTATACCTGGAGAAATAGAAAATATTGGAATTAGTTTATGAGAAAAAATTAGAAAGGGTCATAGTAAATTATGAATGTCTTTTGATATTTCAAAATAGTAGAGCTATCTTCAATAACTCCTTGTATTCCAATCAGTCACCTATTGAGATCCATGACCATATCATAGTTTAGAGGAGTATTTCCTTATTTAGATTCTTCTAAATTTTAACCAATTGAAAGGGATTTTAAGAAATAATTAACAAAGGTTGGAGTTGTACCATTCATACTATGAATCCAACAAATTCTACAAGAACCTTATGGAAATGAAGAAGGAAATTAAGTTACCTAGAATAAGTTTATAATCATATACATGCTTGGTTCAAGATAAGGCCAGTGAGAGTTTGTTAAAAACAAAAAAGAGCTCTATGACTTTCTAGCACATGGTATTATGCAATTGAATGATAAAGCAATGAAAGCTTATTATAAAGCTCTAGAGATCATTTTCCTTAATAATGTAGAACTTTAGCTTTACTTGGCTTGAAAATGGGCACTACAAAACTAAGTTCTTCTATATATTACTACTTTCTAGGAGAAATTTGAATTGAATTTATGCTTGGAGGGATGAGAATGAGAGACTTTGATTGAATAATATAAGATTCTACCTCTTTTTAAGGAGTACATCATAAACACCTTAGTCTCTCTAACCTATAGCACTACTTTTACTTCTTCCTTAGGCCCTTACATTACAAAGCTTTAATCAATTGAACATTTTGAATTTTTCACTAGGCCTTTCTCTTTAGAGGATATTGAGAGGGTTGTGTCTAGTGTTAACCCAAACAAGGCTCCAAGTCCTAATGTGTTTAATGCTCGTTTTCTATCATTGTCAATCTCCATAAATGCTAACATGTCAGGCAGTGTTGGAATTTTTTCAAGCTCAAAGACGCTTAATTTTTAGAAAAAAAACTCATATTTTTTTAATTCATAAAGATACCCAATCCCTCTTGTTTGAAGGAACACAAACCAACTCATTGTTGTAAGAACTTTATAAGAATATCTCCAAGTTGCTAGCCTTAGGACTTAAATCAATTATGATGCCCTTCATCAATTCCTCACAAGAAGCTTTCATTAAAGGGTAGGAATATTAGGAACTAATAGAAATTTTGCTTTGAAGATTGACCTATATAAAGCTTTTGAAGAAGATTTCCTAGCAGCAGTAACACTTACCTTTGTAAGGAAATCCGAAGCCCAAGATCCTTGTGAGATGAAGCCAAAACCTTGTTCGTTTTCCTTTCAGTTGTTGCAGTCACAGATGCACGAGTAGCGTCGGAAAAGCCCGTC
>JAOQMM010000002.1:19010884-19023039 GCA_027563515.1 Erythroxylum platyclados
AGGCCCAAACTTCTTTTAGGCCCACAAGTTATAAGCGGTCTCTAGCAAGACGTTATAACTACCTAATATTAAATAAGTTCGGAATACGACACTACCCGTATCATTATAATTGGTCCGTAGGGCATACACTAACAGCTTTTAATTATAAGGATTAGGAATTCATCTTTCACTTTTTGAAAGCTTTAGGATTTTCTGCTCTTATATATCTTAGATTGCTCAATGCATCACTACACCTAGTGTTCTCATTGATGGGGAAGCTTCTAAATTATTCAAAGATGCTAAGGAGATCCTCTTTCTACTTATTTGTTTACAGTATACATTGAAATCCTTTCCAAGACTATTTTTCATATTATTAATTTGGAAACTAATGTCAAGTTCTAAAAAAAACTGTGAACAGTAGCATATCTTTAAGTTTTTCTTTACAAATGATCTCTTTTTATTTTGTAAAGCTAGATCAAGATATGTTTCCTATCTTATAAAAGCCCTTAATGTTTTCTCTAATCTCCCTAGTTTGTGTATTAATAAAGAGAAAAGTTATGTGATGGTTAGTAAGGATGCATCTCATTCTTCATAAGATCTTACAAATATCTTAGTTCTAATGGTTAAATTCTCTCCTTTCACCTATCTTGTTATCTGAATTAACTTGAATAGAATATCCTATACAGATTGTAACCCCATTTCAATATGATAAGAAGATAAATTAAAAAATGGAGCAATAATTGTTTCGCTTATACATATAGGTTATACTTGATCTTATATATGCTCATTAATATGCTTATTAACTAGTCATCCCATCTCTTCCTTCATAAGAAACTATATAAGTACATTGACAAAAAATATTTTAGAAACTTCCTTTGGATAGGAGATAATAGAAGGAAAACTTATGCTAAGGTTTGCTAGAAGCATATCTTCTTACAAAAAAGTGAGGGTAGTTTGGGAATATATTACATAATGGTAGTGAACAATGATTTTCCAGTAAAAAGGTTATATAGAATTATCAATAAGAATTAGTCATTAT
The DNA here is from genome assembly GCA_027563515.1 of Erythroxylum platyclados. Classification (NCBI taxonomy): domain Eukaryota; kingdom Viridiplantae; phylum Streptophyta; class Magnoliopsida; order Malpighiales; family Erythroxylaceae; genus Erythroxylum; species Erythroxylum platyclados. The sequence continues at coordinate 19,011,903 of JAOQMM010000002.1, forward strand.
ACGAAAAATAGATCTATGGACATTACTTAAAGAACAAAAACCACTGGACTGTTAAGACTAGATAAGGCTCTTTATAGATTCTGCAAAAAATTATGAAACTATGGGAAAATTTACTAAACTTTATCATATTCAGGATTGGAAGTGGTGAAGATACATGGTTAAGGTTTGATATTTGGGTTCATTAGGTCCCTTGTACCTTATTCCCTATTTTTTAAAAAATAATAAAATGTTCCAGTATAATTGACTAAAAATGAGCTTACAAATAATAACAAGACTCCCATATTGGGTGCCTCCAACTTGGTTTAACATATGTTCATACCTAAACACACACTTGTTTTTTTAGCAACCAATGGGTGTCCTTAACGATCCAAGAAAAATAGCTATGAATTTTACATTCCTTCATTTATGAATGGCCAATACTTTTATGGGAGCCAGAATATGTCTTCGCAATCTCTAACATCACCATATGGGAGAGAAACGTTTCGTCATATGTTCTTATAAGGTCAATAGACATCCAGATCGCGCTGCAACATTGGTAGGAGTACTTTTTACAATCATGAATGTTGAGCACCAAACTATATGTGGGAAGGATTGAGCATGTACAACCAACCTTAAAGTGCACCATACGAGAATGCTTATAATTCAAAGTGGAGCAACTCTTACGCTTATGGATGGAATGAGCACACTCTAGTTCAATCTTACAGCACCAAGCACCTCCAGTTAACAAGCCAACTATGGAGGATATGATGGTCGATTTCATTCAATAATCAATCATGAGGCATCAAAAAATAGAGGCTCGTATACAAATTATGGTGAATCAGATGGACTAGTTGGTGAAGATATTATCTAACAAGATGCAAGGAAGTTTGCCTAATGCTACTGAAACAAACCCTATAAAATGTGGAATGGCAACCACCCTTAGTAGCGAAAAAGAGTTCGCAGTAGAAAAAGAAGAGGAAGAGGAAAAGGAAGGAAGTACTACAGATAAATTAATGGAACTCCTTGTCGAAATGAAAGCTAACAAATGCAAATTCGAAAGTGAAGAAAAGACAAGGGTTGGCTTCATGAATGGAGTGACATTGTAAGAAGAGCTTTTAGAAGAAGTAATCTCCATCCAAGAAAAGGAAATAGGGGAGTAGTAGGAGGTAATTGAAGAAGATGATCCAGAAGCCTTTGTCCAGGAAGAAGAAAGGTGGATTGAGGTGGTTGAGGAAGGACTAGTAGAGGAATCAAGTAAGTAAACTACTGATGAGGCGTTGGTAATGACTTTAAGTACAAAGGGTTCCCACTTTCTCGAAGACAAAATATTCGAGTTAATCGACGATTCAAGGAATTTTTTTATTCCCTATATTATTAACAATTTATCATTAAAAAGGGCATTAATGTATGCAGTTCGACTTATTAATTTGATAAATTATGTCATTATTATCTTGCAACAGGTTGCTTACTTACAAGCTACAAAACTCTTATGTGGAGAAACGGGTGGAAGAAAGCCACTGATTACAGACCCAGGATGAGGGTAACATGCAAGATACATCAACCTAATGATATTAAAGAAGCGTCCCATAGGAGGAAACCCATAAATTAGGATAGATTTTATTTTATGTTATTTCATTTTCATGTTTTTAATTATTTTCGTTATTTTTATTTTCTTTTATCCTTTTTATCCCTTTTTCTTTTATGTTTTGCAAGGATTTAGTTTACTATTAAAAGGATCAGACTTGTTTATAACGGTAATGGTGTTTATAATGGTAGAATCCTTTGTTATTATAATTTAGACTTGGTGGAGGTGAAGGTGATCAAGATGAGTGATCAATTCATGCACCTGCACTATTGGCTCATAGGTAAGTGCTACTTTGAAATAACTCTTATTTATGCTTTGAATTTTGCGTTTCAAAGGGAAAAGTTATGGGAGGAACTAAAGAATATCCAAGATAGCATGCAGCTTCTATGGTTAGCAGCAGGGGATTTTAACTGTTGTCTTAAGTCCGATGAGGTAAAGGGAGGAGCAGGGTTTAATTCTGGATCTGGGAAAGAGCTAGCAGGTTTGTTCCAAAGAGTAGAGTTACTGGATCTTACAAGAATGGGAAGGTGGTTTACTTGGGAGAATAAACAACAGAGGAATTTATTGATTAGGAAGAAGCTTAATAGAGCCTTGGTGAACCAAAGATAATTAGATTCATTCACTAAAGCTTCGGTTTTTTATGGGGATCCTATGTTTTCAGATCATGCTTTTATTTTGGTTCAACAATTCTGTGTAGGTTCTAGAGTAGGAGCTCCTTTTAGATTCTTTATGAGAGCAGGAAGTGCAAGGTTTTAAAGCCTTTCAGCTCATGCAAAAACTGAAGCTAACGTAAATAGTCATTCAAAAGTTTAACAAAGACAGATATAAAGACATCAATCAGTTGAGTAAGGCATTGGCAGAAGCTCAGCAAAAGTGTTACATAGACCCATAGAATATGGCTTTAAGGACTATTGAAGCACGGTGTTTAAAGCAATATCAGGATGAACTGAAATTACATAATTCAATAATGAAGCAAAAGGCTAGACAGACATGGCTTAAGGAGATGTTAACTCAAAATTTTTCCATGCTTCACTATTGGCAAGGAGGAACATAAACACTATTACTGAACTAAAAGATGAGAGGGGGCAAATTATTTCCAGTTCGAAAGAATTATCGAACCATATCAACGGATACTTTTGTAAGCTCATGGAAAGAATAGAAAGACAACGGGGAGGATTAGGTGAGAAATGGAGATGCTCAATGCCCCATTCACTCCACAGCAAGTGAAAGATGTATTGTTCAATTTTAACGACTCAAAAGCCCCGGGGCTGGATGGATATACAGCTGGTCTTTTTCAAGATACTTGGGATATCACGGGTTCACTCCTAACTGAGGTGTTGCTGGAGTTCTTCTTCTCTTATGATATGCTGAAAGAGATTAATCATTCCTTCATCTGTCTAATTCCTAAGAAGGACAGAGCTAACATGATATCTAATTATAAACCTATCTCATGCTGCTCGACGGTGTACAAAATCATTGCAAAATTACTAGCAGATAGATTGAGAGTTGTTTTATCCGAGGTTGTGAGCTTGGAACAAGGTGCATTTCTTCCTTTATGAAGTAAAGGGGAAAATATAATGATTTTGTAAGAGCTAATGGGTGAGTATCAATCTAACAAAAACATTAAAAGTTATTATATGAAGATAGACTTGTATAAGGTGTATGACACTATTAGTTGGGAATATATTCAAGAATGTTTAGAAGTTATTAGGTACCCGTCAGATTCAGGAGATGGATTATGCGATGTGTCAAAACTTCCTCCCTTAATGTTTTAGTGAATGGTATACCATCGACTCCTTTTAAAGTCACGAGAGGAATAAGGCAAGGTGATCCTCTCTCACCTTACTAGTTCACGCTAGCAATGGAAGGTTTTTCAAGACTCATCTCCAAATTGGTAGAGAGTAATGGCCTTTTTCAATATCATTACAAATGTTCAGAGATGAAGATATCCCAATTGTTGTATGCGGACGATGTGTTGTTGTTCAGTAAGGCTGAGCCTCAATCTGTCAGGATGTTGCTAGGAATGGTGCAGATATTTACGGGTTGGTCTGGTATTAGGGTAAATGTTCAAAAAAGTGCAGTATATGTATCAACAAATGTCAATAACCCTAAATGGTTTGCAAATTTGGTTGGGTTTCAACTACAAGAGACTCCCTTTAGGTACTTAGGAGTGCCTATCACTGCAGGCAAACCAAAATTCTCACACTTTCTGCCTTTGATTGAGAAGCTGAAGGATAGAATATGTGCTTGGCAAAATAGATTTTTATCTCTAGCTGCCAGAATTACCCTCATTACTTCAATGCTGAATAGTATGCAGGTTCATTAGGCAGCAAATATAGTTGTTCCTAAGAAGGTGATCAAAGAAATGGATAGAATTTTGAAGGCTTTTTTATGGTCGGGGAACATTAGCAATGTAAAACAAGCAAATGTAAGTGGAAAGAAGTATCAATACCTAAGAGAAATGGAGGTTTAGGGATCATATCATTAAATCAAATGCAGAAAGTGATGTTATATAAGAGGATCTGGAGGTTGTTCACTAACAATGAAGCATTGTGGGTTAAATGGGTAAGTGCTTTTCATATTAAAGATCATAATTTTTGGCAGATGCCAATTCCTACTGCTTGCTCTTGGATTTTTAAATACATGTCGAATCTTAGGAAGCACTTATACCTGTATATGAAACATCGGTTAGGCAATGCGGAAAAGATTTGGTTATGGTATGATAATTGGACTGATTCTAGTCCACTTTCTCATAGAGCAGATTTAGATATTCTTAAAAATAGAATCCCGATGAATGCAAAGGTTGCTTGGTTTATACAAGATGGGCAGTGGGTTGGGGGTTTTGGAAATTTTCAGTTGCTAGCCAATTATTTGCCGACCATACACACTGAAAGAGGAGAGGATATAATGGTTTGGATGTTGCATGCTAGTGGGAGGTTCAACAATAAAACAGGACACCAATTATTGACATTACACATAGAGGTCGTTCCTTGGGCTGAGATCATCTAGAAACAGATTATGAGCCATAAAGCAGCGATTTATACATGGTTAGCTATTAAGAACAGTTTCAAAAACAAAGATAGGTGGTTTAAGAGTTATGAATCGCTCTGTGTTTTATGTAAACTAGTTAATGAGAGCAAATACCACTTGTTTTTTTAATGTGAATATAGCAGTTTGGTGTGGAGCAGAAAGAAGACTATGCTTCGGCTTTCAATGTTTAATTTTGCATGGCAGGAGACAATGAACATGATCATAAGATGCTTGAGAGATGGTCAAAGGAACAGTATACTTATCAAGATGGTGTTTCAGATGGTAGTGTATGCCATATGGAGGAAGCGCAATAGGAGGATATACAAGAATGAAGAACAACGAAAATATGAGATGGCAGACCAAACTATAAACATGATTAGAGTGGTAATCACAGCAAAAGAGAAGCAGTCCACTATCTGTCAAGATATTAGAGTTTTGTGGCTAATTTGATGTAAAGTTTCCTATTGTTGTAAAGTTTGTATAGCTTACGCATATACATATTTGTATGATCCTTGTTTAGGATCGTGAACAAGCTCTTGCTTTTTGTTAATATACTTCTTTAGTTTTCCAAAAAAAGGATCAGAAATTAGAAAAATCGTCATATTCAAGAAAGTACCATAACCCTTCGCACCTATTTTATATAATTTTATTGTGTACATTGGGGACAATGTACAAATTAAGTGTGGGGAAGGGATTCATGATTTTTAATGAATTCTTTAAGTTATAATAGTCCTGATTATAATATTTTATAAACTGATATCTTGACTTAATTGAAATTTGTCTATAAATACACTATTTCATTGTTGAATTGGTATTAGAATAAAATTAATTTTCTAAGTCATATTTTTAGTATTCATTTAAATGATCAAATTGAATATATTGCATATTATTTACAAACATATAAACCCATCCTTTTCATGAGCTTTTGAGCCTAAGAGTGAAAATTACAAAATTTTTAAGCTCTTTTTATTCTTTCATGTGTGTTATCATATTTAGTAGAATGACTCTAGAACTTTCTTTTATTATGCTTATTGAAACCATATTTGTTAAATTAGAAGCATTGACATGATAAAGGCACTTAGGTTCAATAACTTGTTTTAGCCTATTTCTTTGATATTTATCATACCCATAATTTTATCCCTTAGGAAATAACCAAGTTGAGCCTTAGCCTTTTTCATTGTTATTAACCCACATTATTAACCTTTATCCTTTTTTTTTAAGACCTTTTTATTATTTTGAGCCTTGAACATTATTTACTTGTTTGAAACTTGAAATTCTTGAAAGGTCCATTATTTCTTTAATTGTGGTACTAAATGCTAGAATTATTATGTTTTTATTGATAAAAAAAATACAAACATAAGAAAGAAAAAATGTGAATAAGTGTATGGTACTAATAGAGTTACACTAAAAGGACCATGTGTTTTGTAAACAAGTCTTGAAATTTTTCTTTAGTAAATTTCCTTCAAATTCACCTGTTATCCCAACCATACCGTACCTAAGCCCCGTCACAACCATATAAAGACCTTTTGATTTTTGTTTCTATTTTATACATAAGTGGTGGAGATTTGATAATATCGTAAGCCTATGGTAAGCATTTTATTATTCATTGATTGAGAGTTTGGTACTTTTCACCCTAAACACTTGAGTGTATTGAGTGAAATCTTAGTGAGGGTGTAAAGGTTTATGCTTTTGATTTCAATGCTATTATTGATGTGATTATTTTTAATATTGACTTAGAAATTTAATTTTAGGATAGTTTGATTCTAATTTGATTCAATAGGATACGATGATTTAGTGTAAAAATGGACAAGTTGAGATTGATAAGGGATTGATGTTGTAAAATTGATAATTTTGATTATTGTTTGCTTGAGGACAAGCAAAAGCTTAAATGTGGGGATGTTTGATAGATGCATAATTGATCATATTTATAGCCTATATTTGATGTATTTTTGTTTGATATTTTATAATTCTATTTTATATTTGATACTTAATTCGCTTCAAGTGTGTTTATAGGTTATAATTGCCTTCGTGGACTAAAAGAGAAGAATTCAAATGAAAACATGGAATAAAACAAATATTTGAAGCATAGAAGGGATACAAGGTCATGCACCAGTCCGTGTACTTCTCTCAGGTCGTGCAGATTCGCGTATTCTGGAGATTTATAAATTAGAATGTTATGAAAAAAGACATTTTCAAGATTTATGATGATAAAAAAAAAAGAAATATTGAAGATATTTTTTAGTATTCATAGATGGATAGCCATTAGATCAGATAAGTGGATGACTGACAACTAAAAGAACGGTCATATGGTGGTGACCACACATTACATCAACAAAAGCTAGACTTTATACAATTAACTATTGAGTTAAAATTATTCTAAAAAATAAAACTGTTGAGGTAAATTATGTTCTTTAATATTTTTATCATTTATTAATTAATTATATTATAATTGTTTTTATGTTTTTAAATGGTAGGTTTATTTATGTGCCTGCATTGCATATAAGTGAAAGGATGACAACGGCGATAGTGGAGTGTTTAATAGATTGGAACATCAACACCAAGCTCTCAACCATAACTCTAGACAACTAAAACATAAATGACTTAATGATGGAAATATTGAAAAACAAGTTACGGGTTGGAGTTTGTTGATTAGTAGAAGGTTATTTCACATGTTTTGTTTTGAACATATCATTAATTTGATTATGAAAGATGGGTTGGAGATATAAAGGAAGTAGTAGAGGCGAAATATAATAGTATAGTATATTGTTAGAAAAGTTAAAAAAATTTAAAAATTGCACGAAAACTACACATTTGGTGCACAAAATAATTAATTTTAGATTGTTCGATCAAATGAAATTCAACATTAAGTATGTTGGAGTTGAAAACCAAGTATATTGAATTATATAATATTTTGAGATAAAGAGATTCTCAGTATACATGCCTACTGAGAGAAGAGCAATGGGAGTTGGCTAAAGCACTTTGTATGAAGTTTGAGATATTTTATAATGTTCCTAAGATGTTCTTAGGAACAAAATATCCAACTTCTTACATTTGCTTTAGCTACATATATGAGATCAAATAAGCTTTATCTGGTTTGATATTTGATTTTAGTAAGGTGATCCAGATCATGACAGAGCAAATGATAAAGGAAATTAATTCTTATTGGTCTATCTTAATATAAATTGTAGCAATCATTTCTATATTGGACCTGAGATATAAGATGGAGGAGCTATATTTTTTTTATCAAAATTTGTATCGTGATTATGCTCAAGAACATGTTGATATCGCTAAACAATTTTAATATGATTTATTTAATGATTATCAACTAAGATTGAGCTTCAGCTTCATTATCATTTGTTATTGACATGGTGCGACTCTCGAACTTTTACAATTCATCAAGAAAAAAAAGCTGGTGTTTCTTATAATAGGATGGAGTTAGACAAAAATTTATAGGCAAGTGTTCTAACCTAGGTTGAAAAAGCACAATTCGATGTATTTATGGTAGAAGACATATGGCAGCGCTTTTCCAATCATGCAAGCAATTGCAAGAGACCTCTTAGAAATTCCAGTTTGGTAATGCGTTGTAACACGGCACAAAATAACTAGACTTAAAACTATAGCTAGTGATGAGTCTAGGTCGATCCCATAGAGAGTGTGTGTAAAGCTTTTGAAATGAAAAGAATTGGTGTTTAGGTTGGTGGGTTTGGTTTGGTTTGGTTTCAAATAAGAAAATAAAGTGAAACTAAACTAACGAAAGCAAATTAAATCAGACAACATAAAAATGAGAAAAGTGATGAATATGTTTGGGACCATGTCATCGGTTCGATCTCGACCTACACACAACTAAACATACTTCATTGAATTGTTATTCTCATACGTCTCCTAGAAATTATTAATCGTAGGTTAACAACAAGCTCTACTAACCCTGGTTTGCCCTTAGGTTGTGTTTAATTAAAACAAGCTCTTTAACTAAACCTAACTACTGAATAACCTAGAACAAGCTCTCTAGATTTAATTGGGCAACTTCATTACAAAATGGAAAATAGATTAATCAAGGCAACAACCACATAAGCTCGAGTTATTTAACAAAGTTTACAAGCATAATGTCCTAAGTTTCCACAGAGAAAACAACAGTCTGGTGACTTTCCTTGAGGATTTCTCCTTTTGAAGAAGCAAACAAATCGTCAGTGTTTCTTTCTTCTGAAGGGCTTGTAACCTTCCTTAGGAGACATGTGGGATCTGTGGAACTTCTTGTAGGAGATCTTCCTGTGATGATGTTTCTTTTTCGTATGGCACTCACAGTCTTTTTTCTCCTTACACTTAATTGTCAAATAAGGCTTTTTGCATGCCTTCTTTAATAGAGGACCGCCTTTAATCATGTTTTTGAAAAACAGTTGTTGATCACATATCTTGTCAAGAGAAGCTAAGGCAAGTTGATAGATTTCTCCAAAAGATATATCTTTCATATCTCTTCGAAGTGTAGCAATAGTCCTTTATAAACAATCTTAGACTGTTCTTTCTGCATGTCAGCTTCCATTCATTGAAGGATCTCTTTTACCTTTCTGAGTTCTTGCTCCTTCGTGGTAAAATCGGGGCCAAAATATTGAGTATCAACATAGTGTCGAAGAGTCGCATCAAATTGGGCCATTTTAGCTTTGTAAGATTTGTACAGTTTCTGGATTTCTACAAAAATTGTATCAACTCGTTAGTGAGTAACTTGCATTTGTTAAGTCAAGCCATCTAGTTTGCAATCAATTTGTCGAAGGAATTTGTTCTGGGCCAAAGCATTATCAGTTTGCCAGTTGAGAGTTACATCAATAGGATTTGAAAGCATTGTTCCATGAGTACTTATGCCAGAAGCATGAATATATGGGTTAGAGATAACCCTTTGTTGGCCATTTGCACGTCTCTCCAGGGGAGGAAAATCTTCCTCATAAGGATTAACCATCATACACGAAATGGTTGGAGTAGGAACAATAGGAATAGAAGGAATAACCAGCTGAGGATGTTTGGAAATTAACTCTGGATAGATCAAATGTTCCTTATCAACAGCTTTAAGTAACTCTCGGATGTTTTGAGGTTTTGGTCTTAGGTTTTTAATCCCAATCCAAGGCTTGGAATCTAGATCTTGATCATCAGAAGGATAAGGCAATGGAGGAGAAGGATGACAATAATAGATTTCTCTTGGTTGTTGTCTTTGTTTGTTCTTCTTCTTCCTTCTACGCTGATTATAAAGCTCATCATCATCACTATCTGATTCCTAGTTCAGACATATCGCTCAATTTGGTTCACACATGGATGGATCTACGTCCCAGACAAAATGTTCGAAATGATGACTAATATAGACAGGGTCTCCATTTGGTTTGAAGTAGTGGATTGGAGGGCAAGATTTGCCTTCTCTACATGAGAACATAGGTTGAAACATCAAGACAAGACCTGATGTATGATAGGGTCCAGGTTAATCTTCATTGGGCCTGGTGTAGATGGATTTCTCAGTTCCATCTCACAAGGTCTTGAGAATAGGTGGAGTGGTGGTGTAAAAGGAATTCCTGTGAGGAACATGAAACACTTTTTGGTAGTTAGTGATTCATTGAGTAGGCATCAACTTTTCAAGCTCTGCTGGTGGTAACTACTTCGGGATCTGGATGATGGTAGTTTGATCATGAACTTTGTCTACTACCATATACAAAGCATCTAACGTAGAATTCGGAAAGTTGAGATCTACGGCATGATTCTGAAAAAGGTAGATCATCTGGTAGTGAAGAGTAGCCATAATGGCTGTAGGATCTTGTTCTGCTCCAGTAATCTGGATCTGAACTTGGGGTCATTCAAACAAAGTGGGATCATCTAGCCTAATATTGAAATCAGGGGCGATGGTGAGGATGACACTTCTATTGTTAAGAGTTGTCAACAGGATATCAATTAGTGTATTTTGGTACGTCGTATAAGCAGTGTCTAGAAGAGATATCCTAGCTGTAACAGGTATTCCCTTCCTTCCATGGAGTATGAGAACAAGATGAATAGCTCCAACGTGAAGGTGTGCATGGTTCTACTCTCTCCAAAGAGAGATGAGCTCCTTTGGGATCTCGAGCTTCACGTCCTGTTCTGCTAAAGTTGCTTGCAAACCATACTGTTCTAAACAAAAACTCTGGATGATTTCTTTTACTTTAGGATGGTATGTGGAGAGGATAGTGTGTATACTCTTTATCTAAGAACGATCACGAAAACATATACTGTAAGGACTAAGCAAAAATAGAGAAGCATTAAAAATACGATTTTCTTCGAAGAGATAGATTATTTCTACAAGGTGTTTTATGCAATTAGATATAGTACGTTTCACATTAAAAAAAAGATTGATTATAGAGACCGTTGAAGAAAAATGAATAGGGTCGCTTGGTAATGTATTTATGTTTTATGCAACCTCCAGTTTTGTCAACTTTCCTCCTCTTCTCTCCCATTATACTCTTCTTTCTCCTCGTCCTTTTCTTGTGTCATCCTTGTCCCACCTCCCACATTTTTCTAGTTATACTTTACCCTCTTCAG
>JAOQMM010000002.1:19034188-19051036 GCA_027563515.1 Erythroxylum platyclados
TTTTTAGCAACCAATGGGTGTCCTTAACGATCCAAGAAAAATAGCTATGAATTTTACATTCCTTCATTTATGAATGGTTGAACCAAAGCAATTTCCTTAAAGTCCTTTTATTTGTCTTTAAGTATCTATTGCTTTCGTTGTGCCCAACTTCTAATACTTTTTAGCCTTTGACGATTTACTTCTCCATTCTTTTTATTTCTTATTGATGACCTGAACTCGGTATGATTTTAATTAGAGCTTATATTTAGAGCATCTAGATTGTTGCTTGTTCTCCACAGTTAAGGAATATTTTGAGTCGGATGATGAAAAGCCACTGCTTCCTCCGTTTTGACTTGATATAGATATTAATGAAGTTGGATAAGCTACTGTTCTATATGCTTCAAACAAAAATATATCATATTCTTCCAAAAAATGTCATATATTATATTTTAATATACAATCATCACCCTAAATGTTGCCAATTCCCCAGAACAGTTTAAGCAACATTTTATCGAATCATAAAAAGTAAAATTATTAGGTACGAATTATTTTTATACTAAAAACACCATAAATATGTCGCTACTTATCAAGAACAATTTAATGTTAGTGGGGGCAAAAATTGGCATCAAATGATAGGAAACAAAAAATGTAGCAAATATTATTTAGACATGTCTTGTTCTATGATAGTTATAGATTATTTGCTAAGTTTTAATAATTTCTTTAGTATGCATTTTTAACTACGAATATGTGAAAATTTAGCAAAAAATGTAACCAAAAATTGCTTTCAATGTTTTGCTTAAACACTTATAATTTACTTTGGTATTTGCTTTTTATTTTTGTTTGTAATGTTATTTGGATAAATATTTTTTTGATCCTCACCATTAATTTTGTTTAGTATCATTATTAAGTTAAGTGCCAATAAAGGAAATAAATATTAAGTTGTAGGGAAACAGTAATAATTCAAATGTTGATGCATCTAATATATAGTAAATTCATCTAATTGTATAAATAAATAATAAAAACATAATATAAATAGATCATGCATTGTTCCTACCCAAAATATTAGAAGTCTGTGTATTCCTTATATTTTGTAAACAAACAATATGGAATGTGTCTGAACATAATGCCAAATATTGTAGCAAACAGTCTTGTCCAAATCGATACCCCTATTAGCAAAAAAAAATATTTGTTCAAGTCAACTAAAATTATTATGAGAAAATTATATAATAATTGTAAACTTTAAATTTAAGCAAACACCACATAATTTTACCATTCACAACATAGTTAAAATGTTACTATCATTTTATGGGTATGGTGGCCGCTCAATTTCATCTTCATCCATTTTGTAATTTGAGAAAAAGAATGTAGTAAAGTTAAATTATAGTATATAGGAAGTGATAGAACAAGGTCAGGACTTAGAATCAATACCATTCACTTTCCCCTTCATTTCCATCATAATCTGATCTAAGTAACATTTTGAATAACAAATCATGCTTTACTAATTTAGCTTGACTTTCTTCTCCCTTGATTACTTCAACCTTTAATTTAGCATTAAATTTGTTTTTCTCAAGAAGTTGTTCAACGATTGTCTTATATGTAGAGGTTTAAACATTTGGCTTGGGTCTATAGCCAAGGCCTTTAACATAACCCAAACAAGTATCAAATATTATATCGCAAATCTCATATGCACTGAGCTCATTACCCTCTGATTTAGACATCTCCAACATCTCTTACATCTTATTATAAAGTAAATAAAGAAAACAAAAATTCAATCAATATATTACTATTATATTAATAGATAAGAAATATATGTTTAATTGAACAAAAAATTGACAAAACTTTTATACTTACAAGAATTGCTTTTTGCTTCTTGTGATACCCATGCTTTACCTTCGTTAAAGCAAGTGAATTTATACAGTGTTATTCTATCACATTCTTGTCTATTTAGTTCCTTCTCACTCCATTTCATGAAATAAAATAATTAAGGAACAATAAATTCTTTAATTCTTATTTATTAAAGTACAACTTGCAAAAATAGATGATAAATATTTATGTTGAATGACTACAAAATAATAATTTGGGAGAAATTAGGATAGGAAATGGAAGAATTGGATCTATTTTTTAAGGACACACCAATATAAGCAACATACACAACTGTGTAAGGGATTGTGTAAGTCACTGTGAATGTGTACGGCTTGGAAGACATTTTTCTAGTGTGAAGAGGGACACGCTTGTGTAAGTCAAACACACAACCATTTCCCATACCTATGTAAGCTCCTAAGAATGTGCATATATGTGATTTTGAAGTGTTTTTTAGGGAAATAGTCATGCACAAGGTCATGTGACTAAACATGTCCACTCTATAAACCCTAATTTCACACTATAAAAAGGTAATATTAAAGGCTAATTAAGAGAGAACACATTAGAGCAACAGTAAGAGTTAAAATTAAGAAGCAAAGACACAATTTTGAACCTAGGACAGTAAGAATATGAAGATTACTTTATGGATACGAGAGAGAACAACTTTCCATCGAAGTTTTAAGGGATTACGTTAGAGAAAAGGGTGTATATATCATGGATTTTTTCTTTTTAATTATTCTTGTAAACTTTTGGAGTTGGCTTTGTCTTCTATGTTTATGAACTAAATTTTTTTATTGCCTAGATATCATGATCCCTAAATTGGGATGGATCTTGTGCTTTAATTCTTTATCTAATGCAATTTGATCCTTGATTCATAGTGATTTAATTATGCCTTTTTATTCTTGAAATAGTATATGCAGGATATTAGTTTTATATATGATTTCTTATATTGAGAAATCCTTTTATATGAATAGATCTACTATAATTGGAAGGAGTTGTAAGTAAACCTAGAGATAGGTTAGCATGAATCATTTATATTAGGGTTAAACCAAATATTGAACTTCACAAATCTTAGGGATAACTAGAAAGAGTTTTCAGTTAATCAACTAAGGATTAGTTATTAATAGTCTTGAGAAAGATATTAACATAAGATAGGAATTTCCATGATACAATGATCAATAGTTGAATTTCATGATAAAGGGTTAATACTTAAGAAATCTTAAGGGGATTCACTATATAGGTACTAGTTATTTGATATTTATTAGTCTTAGTGTTATTTACATTATGTTTTATTATTGCATTGAACTTTAGTTTAGCTTAGTTTTAATTAAGCCATCATCATATTTTTTGGTTAGATAATAGAAAAGAGGTTTTTACTAGTACTTATAGTCCCTGTGGGATCGATAAATGATATTCCCTAATGCTATATTACGGTTTGATAGGTGCACTTACCTGTGAGGTCTATTGAGTAGAGATCAACATCGTATCATGTTCCTATTTATCCATTCACTAACTTTGGCTACCTTTAGTTTATTTTCCATGACAGGTTAAGTCATCTTAATCTTAGTTAAGTTACCAACCTTTCTCTAATTATCTAATAGAATTAAAGCCTTTTTAGCATTTCCCACTGCACAAACTACAAGTCTTTACATTGTTCTTCACAATTTCAGAAGTTGAGCAAATAAATATGAATGACTGTTATTCCTAAGCTTCCCATAAGCTTTTTCCTTTTAGGATAAAGGAGTATGTCCCCTTCACCTATAATGATTCTTTATGCATAAGTAGCCTCCATATTCTTTTCCCCAATAGGATTTTATTGCTTAAAGTTATAGGTAATGCACCAAATCCACCTTTATCTCTTAGTTGGAAACATCCATCTAGCACACTTTGCCCTAGAATTTTCTATTGGTACCTCCAATCCATAAAATTTTCCTTATCATTTTCTTCAGGGTCTTTAATAGCTCCTTAGCTAGAACAAAATGTGAACTCCAATCCATGTGTATGGAGTTGATCATTGACCTAATAAACATAACTCTTCCAATAGGTAATAGTTACTGATTGCTCTAGTTACTTATCCTTTTTTTTATTGTTTCAATTAAGGGTAAACACTCTCTAAACAATAATATTCTTGTAGAAATATGTAAACCTACGTACAAAAGAGGAGATTGTTTTACTTGCAATCCTGAGCTAGCTACTAGTCAAGGGAAAATTTGTTCTACACTTGTGATTCTCCTGTTTGTTAATGGCCAGTCTACATAGATCCTTAAAAGTTTGTAAAGACATCATGGGATTATAAACTATCTTATCATATACTCTTGATAGTAGTAATAAGTCATCCAAAAACATAAGGTGTGAAATTATTAGGTCTCTATATTTTGTATGGAATTGAAAAGATGAATCCTAAGAAATGTTATGATCTAGCAATCTTGAAAGGAATTCCATATATCGCATAAAAAGCTATAGGATTAAAGGATCCCCTTACCTAATTCCCTTATTTCCTCTAAAAAGCCTAGTTGGCTCACCATTAACCAATATTGAATATGAGGGAGGAGTGAGACACATGACTAGCTAATTCTTGAACTTTTTAAGGAAATTAAAGACCTGGAGAATTTATTCAACAAAAGGCTAGCTGATCGAGTCATAAGCTTTATACAGGCCTTTGCACAGTTCCCTATGGAGTTTAGTTCCTTCTTCTTTCTCTTTGCCAACAATTTAGGTATAATTTTATAGAGAAAATCAGAACAAAAGCAATTTGTGTAAATCAATAATTTCCAACATTGACTTAGTTAACGTATCTTTAATTATAGGCTAAGCTTTCTAAATAAACACGCTATTCAAACTATTAGAGCTTATGGCCTTATTAAGGTTCATTTCAAAAACCACATACTCAAATTCATTTAACTCAAAACAAGAAAACAGTAACTGAATCATATCAATTATAAAGTGATTGTTGATGAATGACCTAAGCAATTGAGTTGTAGACTTACTCTTTGCTTATGTGCCCTGCGAATCTTTAAAAAAGGTGAAATCCATTTTGTTAACTTTAATTGTGAAGATATTGAAACAGCATTCTGATTGACAATTAAGTGGATCCTATTTATGTTACTTCTAGCTAGAATTGCATTATGAAAGAATTTTATTATATTCACTTCCTTAAGCCAAAGCACTCTAGCTCTTTGCTTTATCATGGAGCTATAGTTAGACAAAGGTTTTCAGTAGTTACTGAGAGCCCTACTTTCTTGCTCCAACCACCATTCATCACCAAAATGCTTATGTATTTCATTTTGTATGCTTTCCAAGATCACCTTAGTTTGTTTGACCTATAACATTGTGTTCAAGCTATCATTAGTCTTTAGTAGCTTTAATTCTTCTTTTATCCAGGTTAGCTTCTTAACACATATAAAAGAGTTATATCTCTTGAAATCCTTATCCACCCCTCTCCTCGCTGTATTCATGAATTCTTCATAATATGCAAGAACATTTTTTAATATAAAAGGAAATTTTGTTTGCCTTGTTTAAGGAAATTCTACAATAGGATTAGGGAATGATCTAAGACTTGTTGATTTAGGAAACCTGTCTTTCTCTCTAGATATGTATTTAACTCTACCAAGGCTCCATAAATTTTCTCTCTAGTAAAGCACCTAGATGCTTGTTTGTTACTTTAAGCAAACAGACATCCTTCAAATCTCAAATTTGTTACTCCCAATTTATGCACACGTTCTCTAAATTCCATTGAGTGATTCTTCAAACACATGTTTCCCTCTTTATATGACCATAATAAGGTGTTATTAAAGTCTCCTAAAAGATTTGAGACCGATCATGTGATTCTATTTGGAAACTGAAATTTGAACAACATACAAAGTTTACAGCAAAGCTCTTGTCCTCCCTTAAACACTTGACTGTGGTATGCATATGTTGGTCACTAGAATGTGAAACTTTAACATTCATCCTCTTTGTGTCGAAAGACATTATGATTTTTCCATAGTGGTAATAGTCCATGTTTAAATTTTAACACACCAATGGCTACTAGTTTATTTCTAGATATAAAATCTCCAAGAGCCCATTATTTCACGAAACAATAGACATTAAAAGGGTTTTTTGTTCCATGAAACAATTGACATTAAAAGGGTTTTCTGCGGGAGGAGCATCTCATCTTTCAATTCCATTAAGATTTCCTCTTACTAACAACTATGAAGTCATTGATTGTTTCCCCATATTCTCCCTTAGTAGGAGAGCATTTAGGTGAAGAGAATTTTCCTACCTTATTCTTATCCACCTTATCTTGATCCAATACCATCAACTCTAAATAGTCTCCTCTCCTAAATGTCTTTTACTCTCCATTTTTTCCTTTGAGATACTTATCCATTGATAGGAGACTCGAATAATGTCTTTATACAATGTATCATCAGCTCCCAATCTCACAATTGGAATGGTACCTAGGAGATTCTTTCTACTTTCCACATTTATTCATAATCTAGCATAACTAATTCTCCACCTTAATGCATCATTTTGTCCATACAAATCGGTTGTCCAATAAAGCTTACCAAATCACTCAAACCTTTTGTAGACCAGTACTCCAATGGAACTCCATGCAGGTTTATCCAGATGAGGATATGATACTTGTTTACATTTTCCTTGTTCAACCTAGCTTCCATGACTGAAAGAATAATCATTAGTTCATTATATGCCAAAGCCTAGCCTCTAAGGTCTCCTTAGTAGTTAACTGTGTATAAAATTTGAAAAGTATCAAATTGTCTTTAGATAGAAGCACTTTAGTCAGATCCCTATTTTTCCATGCTCTCATTGCCCATTCCTTTATAGTCGGGACAAGAAGGGGTTTACCATCGAAAAATCGAACTAAGGTGGCTAACTAAACCTTTGATCCTTTCGTTAATACCATGATGTCTAGTGCCGTTGTGCTTCTTCCATATTTAAGAACTAGGGGTGTACTAAGGAATTCTACATTCTCCTCTCCAATCACTTGCCTCCAACTTAACGAAGGATTAATGAGGTGTAAACCAATTCCTTTTATGCTTGGTGCTGTCAGAGGGTTTGTTATATTTTTTAGGGTTAGGATTTACAGAGAAAATAAAGGTGGGAAAGACAAAATACTTTGATCAAACTCCAAGGATTTTTTTCCACATCTCCTAGGAAGGAAAAGTTTGATGTTGCATAAAGCCCTTCATTTAAAGGTGGTTGCTAGAATGGGTAAAGAGTAGAAGGCAGGAAAAACTAATAAATAGAAAAGACAATCCCACTATTGAGGAGTTGGGTGAGTATTACTCAAGAGCGCTAAGGTCATCGCCTCAATATGGGATAACAAGTACCCCATAAAATTAAGTTGAGAGATGAGCAATAAGTTGAACAAAATTGTGACCATATATTTCTTTTAAAACGGTCTCACATTCCAGTCATCAAAAATTAATAGCTTTTTCGAAAATCAAAATTTAAAAAATTACAACTCAATTATGCTTTTTCTCTATTTATAAAAGACAAATACTAGGACTTAAATCCTAAAATTATTCTTGGAAACAATTTTTAATATCAATAACACATCCAAAGCTCCTGTATTAACTCATTATTACAATCAATAATTAGAGAAAACAATATTTAAAGTGTCCTCTACTTCAAATGATTATAGTTTTTTCCATTTAGCCATTGGCGTTTTAATGGCTTCGGGTTTTGCTAATTCAACATTTCAATTGGAAATGGTTAACTCAAGGATTGATTTTGAGTATTAATAGTTTGAAGGTCTAAGGTCCCGCTACCACCCTTTTGTTCGTATCATAATTTTCAAGCTGGCCTGACAACTTGCTGGCTATAATGCTTTTCTCATACCTGGCATTCCAGTGCTAAAACAATATTGTCACTAAATCCATCTCTAATGTGGCCTGATTTACATACTGACATTATGCATCAAAGAAAGATTTTGCAATGGTGAATATGTAAGAGATTCATGACTGTAGCTTTTCTGGTACAGTGAAGAAAGAAAGACAAGCAATGAAGGAACTAGTTTCATTTCTTCTTTGGATAGTCCCTAGCCCCAAATATAGTTGATCCAATTCTGACATTTGTACTTCCCAATTCAATCTGCAGAAAGACAAGTTAACCAATTAGTCGTTGAGCAATATACTCCCAATCTACCAAGTCAGCTCTTCCAATAATTTTGTTCAGGACAGAAAAATGGTTTCGGTTATTGGTAAACTTGCTAGAGAAAATTCCTTACAGCTTGCTCAAAGTCATTCGACATGCCCATTGACAGCTCACATTGCTCTTCTGGGATACCGAGTTCTTTGCAAACTTCACTTCTGCAGTTTGCTAATGTCTAGAAGAACCATATACTTGTTATGATAATAAAGCACAAGATTCCCCTTTTATTTTTCATATTATAAAGGAATATTCATGCAATAAGAATGCTGGAATAGAAAGGATGATGAAATAATTCAAAGCCCAATGAAATATGACACTTATCACCTTGAAATTTTCTGGGGTTGATGTGTAGTCAAGCATCCCAATTGTCATAAGGCCACAAAACTCGAGGTTTGGACAGCCCTGGGCAACATGTTTTGCAAGCTCCACACATCCTGAGGGCTCAACACCAGATTTTGCTGCATCAATCTAATAGAGATCAATCAATTGACAAACTACCTAATTTATGAAAGGATATCTGTTGTTAAAAGGCCATTAAATTGATGAATTCAGTTGAAAAATAAATCCACACAAGAGCAAAGCAGACTATAGGAACTGGGAAACCATTCTGTCCCAAAACTGGAAAGTTGTTCTCCCTAGACTGTCTCGTTAATGATGAGATTATCCAACTAGAATATGCATTTACATTGAGGAATGTTGCAGAGGTGATAACCAAACTGACTTGAAAGCGAAAGATATATTTTCCAAGATATATTAATTGTAGACTTTTAGGCTTAGGACAGACAACTAAAAAATGAACGAAAACTTAATAAACCATAGACATATAAGATAAGAACAGCATATATGGAATCTATGAAGCTCAAACATCGTGTTGATCAGAATACAGAACCCACTAACAATCATTATAACTTCTTAACGTTGCACAATTACAAAAGTCAAGGACTTAACACTTTGTCGTATGTAAAAGGTACATATATTTTAGTTAGTGTTTTGCTGTGTTTTCCATATAAATTACCTTGATTTAATTGTTTTAATTATATTTTAAGAAATTATTGAAAATGTTATCTTGAGGATGAAATTTTCCAAGAATTAAAGAGTTTTGCAAGGAAAATCATAAATCTCAATCTTAACAAAAACATGCATACACTCGTATTAGCCCATGTTCTTTTTTAAAACTTGGAGTTGGAAACACGATTTATTAAACAGGTGGATAGAAGCCATGTCACATGAAGAAAAATAGGCATTATGACCAATTACATGAGTTAATAGTTGTATCACATGAAGCTGAAAAAATAGTGCAAAACACAATTATGGACAAGGACATGTCTGTTTTCATATCATTTCCCAGAAATCATGGCCAGATGGCTGGAGACAGGTGTTTCAATGCCCATATCTATGTTCGAAAAGAATACAATGGGAAACACAGCTGAAGAAAAGGATGTGTTTGTGCCTATATAACTTCCAAAATGAGAAGTAGTGAGTCTTAACACATGTCTGCCACTGAAGTTAGATATAAAAGATGAAGAAACCCTTTAAAAGGAGACTTGCATTCGTTTGTTTTTAGAATTAGGGTTAGCCTCCAAGAGAAGAACAACACCTTAGAGAGCATTGGAAGGCTATTTTCAAAAGAGAAAAAGCTTGAAATCCAGTCCAATTATGCAAATCACATTGACAAATCGAGATCAACTTTAGACTCTTCGTATATTTTTGATTTGTCAAGTCTATTGTGTAGAACATGTTAATTGACTAAGTATTTCATACATTTGCATAGGAAAAATCCTAATTATTATCTTTGTATGGATTGATTTTATTCTATTTATAAGAAATAATTGAAGTGTTCTTAATGTTGATTTAATAAAAGTCAGAAATTAAACCATATCCTACTTTGCGTGTGAATGATTTGAGAGAACTTACTTGTAAGTGAACCATAATTTAGATATTAGGAGTTGCATGAGGTAGTAGAGATAGAGTTACATAAATTCTTGTCTTAGGTTGTGAGTAACATTTTGTGATAAAGAAAACTTTAATAGTGAAGAAAAGAAACTCACCAAACTTCAATTAGTGTAAAAGTTCCTATACAAGTCTCCTAAGATATCACAGCAACTAAGCAAAATTAATATTATGAGAAGTCCGATGGAGTAGCCTAGTGCAAGGCTCCCCTCAAGCCAGACATTGAGATATAGATTTTGATTCTCAAGGTGAGGAGGAGACCTGATTGGCTTATAAGGTCTAATAGAGCCAAGAAGAACGCATACTATTAATATCCCTTATAATCGAAAAAGTAATCATTGATCACTCTACTTGATGGATAACTATCAAATGAATAATTGTTCTCTCATATATATCAATAAAAAAAATTATAGAACAGATAAGCGATTGTAATACTTCTTTCCTGCCCCACCAGAAACTAAGTTGATTTCTAAATGCTAGATGATCTCAAGATTAGATGCAAATAATTGCTAAGGAATGGAAAGACAAACATAATTTCCGAAACCTTAATTTCCAAAAAGGCAGCAAAAAACCAGCAACAAAATTGAAAAGATCAATTCAGCTGTAGAGGTTATAATTATTGGCAGAAGCAATGGTTAAAATATTAATGAGGCAAGACTGCACCACATTTACTCAGATAATTGTATTTACTCACACTTTTCACCACTGGTATTCACTTGGACCAAGACCTTCAAAGGTTTTCTTCCCAGAATTCCAACTGTACGATCAAGATGATTGGCAATCTGCAAATTTGTGAAGCAGACAAGTTTTACGAGAAAAACTTCAACCCAGAACTTTATTTTAGGAAAAAAATTTTAATATGGAGTTTATTGCAATGACAACAGCGAAAACTTTTACCCAATTGAGGAAAATTTCCAAAAATCCTCACCTTTTCATCGTCTACAGTCTCTACCATTGCAAGGTTTGGCACACCGGCTGCCCAAGAACAATTAAAGCCCATGAACTAACGCATTCCCACCATGAAATTGTTATCTTGTCTAAACTTCACCGACTATAATATTGAATTGAAATACCAATACAACAAATCCAAATCAAATTAAGGCATTGACATACCCAGCAAAGGTTTTACTTTATTGCTCTGTAAATTCCCAATAAAATGCCAGTCTACATCCTCTGGAAGCTGCAAGTGATCACCGATACAAATTCAGCCAAACAAACAACAAAACAAATAAACTAAAATGAAACAGAGTAGGGGAGAGCGAGAGCAACCTTAGGAGCTTTTTCGACGAGTTCTTGCACGTAATTCTCGCCAAAACACCGGTGACCGGCGTCGTAGACTTGCTGGAGAACGGAGACTGGCTTGGTTTTGCTAACGGCCGCCACTCGGATCTGCTGGGACACGCGACCGGCCCGTTCGGCCGCAAGTTTGACCCGCTGCAGAACGGAGCGGAGCGCCACCGCTGCAACTCCGTCCATTGCTGCGGAAGTCGCTGCTGCCATATCTGATTCTCCTTCTTCTATCTTGGCGGTATATCTGGAAGTTGATTCTTCCTCCAGAGCGCTCATCGTTTTTCACCAACAACAGCGAGACCACAGAAAACGGTGCGTTTCCGCATGGACCTTTGGGATTTGTACATTCTTGCTTTTTACATTCTTCACGATGACAATTCTACCAAAAGTATCTTTTAACAATACTATTTTTGTTTCCTTTTCCTCAAGTTTGATAAATGTACTAATTCTCTTCTTATTAGCAAAATATCGAAATTGAAAGCAAGCTTATGAATACCGTACTAATATTAATACTAAATTTAGTTTTGGTATAGTATTGTATTGATATTGATTAATATTGAGTACCAGATAATTTTTTAAATTTATGAAATAGTCCCTAAATTTTTAAAAAATTACAAAATAGTACATTAGTATATTGTACTTTATATTTTATAATTTTACAACAACCTTATCTCCAAAAATTAAAATAATAGAAATTTAAAATAACAACAATTTATTTATTTTTATTAACATTAATTTTCACATATTTCACGTATAAATAATTACCATAATTAATATAAAAAATTATTTAATCATCATACAAATAAGAACAATACAAAGTATTTAAAATATAACAATTTCATCATATAATAAATAATAATTACATCAAAAAAATCAAATAAAAAGAACAATAAATATCCATTACTCTCTAATAATTATAATTTAGAACAAGAGTTTGTGTTGAAAAACCAACTAGAAATGAAACCTAAAACAAAAATATTTACAATAACATTACATATATAACATTTTACATATGAATAAGATATAAGTAAATTAAAAAAAAAAGAAACAAAAACATAGAACTTCTTTCAATCGGATAGGGGATACCCGTTATAACTGTATTGACCACAATTCTCATTTGGTACAAAATCCTCATCATCACCATCATTCAAATATTGCACCAAATGATATGTCAATGTTTTCCCATCTAAGATTATCTTCAAGTCACTCTCATATATCAAACCCAGTTTCTTAGAAACTTAATCCGCCAAAAAAATCGATATTATCAATATAAATTAGATCTATTGAACTATTTGTTCGATTAAGAGTTCTAGTAAATAATAAAATTAAATTATTAAAAAATTACAAGAAATTATATCTAACTTAGTAATGATAATAACATATCTTTCTCGAAACTTAAAACTGTATAAAACAAGACAAAATCATTCAATCTTTTATGTTCCAATATATTCTTTTCTTGGAATTGATGAATTCAAATGTGCTCCAATTTCTTTCACAACCTATTGCACTCACATATTGACTTAGAATTCAAATTGCAAACTTCTATAATTCTAGAACACCACTTCCAAATTGGTCCCATTAAGAAACTGTAAGTTGTAAGACAACAAAAGTAACGTTCTAAACAAAATAAAGTGATAATTAATTTTCAACAAGTAACAAAAGTGAAAAAATATATACCTAGATTAAGTATAGCTCTTTGTCGAATAGTAATTAACATCCTAAAATCCCCAAAAGCCTCCTTACAAATCTTCATTTGGGAACTTAGGAGATCTTGTAGCATCTCATGGGCAACAATTGTTGTAATAGTTAATAACATTCTCTTATTAACTTTGACTTTATTTGTAAAACCTGATCTGAAATAGACATTAAGATTAAAAATGCCTTAGCTACAAACAACGAAAAGTAAAGTTGTCTTTCTCATCTCTCGTTAATGACTGTAAGATAAGGTGTATACAAAGGAGGTCTATTTTTTATATTGGCCTTGATTGTTTCCTTTGCCCTTTCCATAACATCATAAAAATAACACATTATTACCTTTTCATCATTATCAGCTAGACGAAGTACCCTCACCAAAGGCACACAAAATCAGATGAAAAATTGGCATTGGGACCAAAATTTAGTATCTTCAAGTATAATTTTGGAAACTTCTAATCCAGCATTAGACCTAGCATGTTAAGATACAACTCATTTATTACTTGTAAATATTTGTCTCAACTCTTTCTTCATCATAATAAAACACTTAAGTGATAAAAAATTTGTTGCAAATCTTATAAAGGCAGGACAACACAAATTCCAACCATTACTAAAATATTTTCTCATTAAATTCAAGACCTATTCATGATTGTAGATGAACTTGGTTATCTTTTCTGCTTTCTGCACAATCTCATCAATAATTGCAAAATATCTAGCATCTCTTATTTTTTCTAGCATTAAGTCAATGCAATATGCAACATAAGGAGTTTATAAAAAAGAATTGTATTTACTTTGTAATCTTCTTTTACGCGCTTTATGTAGTGTTTCAGCTTTGGTATTTGCTCTTATCTATTGAAAAAATTATAAGAAAGTAAAATTATTCCATTCCCTACATTAGATCACTGAAACAGTCAAAACTGATAACGGTATCCTAACAATGTGATCTAAACTTCCTGTCAAAACAATTTCACCGAAACTAAACTTATCTACTGTTCTGGTAACTTGGAATTGAATGTCCAAACTCTGCGTTCCTTGTGAAGCTATCCGAAACCAAGTCGGAGACAAGCTAACTGTTGTGCCAGTAGGTGATATTACTGAGCATAAGTATGTCTCCGGTTTGCTACCCACGTTCTTCATAGTCCGCCTTACTGTTTGGTTTCCTGTTAATGCTGATATTGTCACTGAAGGCAGGTTCAAGTTGGCAGGGTAGTTGAGCGTTTGATTGCACCGTACTCCAGTAGCAGCTTTGATTGTCATGGGATCAATCTTCGGCAATGAGCACAGAAAGCTGATGTAGTCATCAAATTCTGCTTCAGGATCCCTTGTTATGCAGACGTTATACCAATCACAAACGCTAAACAATAGTAAATTAGAATGTGATATGATGATATATTGATTACCTGATGAGAAGATAAGACCAGGGTCAATGGCTCGATTTGGATTAATCAGGCCAGCGCCTAAATCAAAATAAGTGGAGGGATAGAAGCTATCAATATCTGACCCTTCAGCCTCTATGACTTCTCCATAGTTATCATATTTGGTGGCAGTGGTGGACATGGCTGACGCAATCATGGAGGGAGTCCACGATGGATTACATTGCTTGATAAGTGCTGCTATTCCCACTATGTGAGGCGTGGCCATGCTTGTTCCCGACAATAGGGCGAAACTGTATCCTGAACAATTTCACCAACCACCAACTTCTTTCTCATCAATACATTCATGTCCGTCCGAATCATGTCATTTTCTCTTGTCAGATACCACAAAACCAATCTAAAGAACTGATAGTCAAATTACTAGGACAATAAAATATGATCACCTTTCAGTAGTGGCTGAGAGACGCTAAGTGGGCTCCAAGCTGCCCATATTTGGTGGCCTGGGGCTAAAATATCTGGTTTAAGTACATCAACAGAACTCCCGTTAATGTCCGCATAATCAGGACCTCTGGAAGAGAATCGACTAACAACCGGGGCTCGCGTGCCAAATGAAGCAACTCTGCCCTCACCTATAGCTGCTCGTCCGCAAAAGCTGGAAACGGCTCCTGTCTCATCTCTGAGGACTTCTTGTTCATAGTATGCTGATATAACCTGCATACAACATAGATGAATCGTTCATGTCATATAAACTATGTTCAAGTTGTGAAATACATATACAGTACCTGTGCATCAGCAACTTTTGGTATCATAATGCCAGGAACAGCGAAGGGTATAGGTTCTGCAATGAAATCGCCGTAGTTTGGATTGGCAATTAAAGCAAATCCCATGAATCCTAAACCTTTTGCTGTGTCGATGACTGCATTAATGGTTGATGTTCCATTGTAGAAACCAGCTGAAAAGGTGCAAATGACAATACTGCCTTGCACCACCAGAGCGTCCAATGCTTCTGGATATTGGCATTCCTCAGCATAAGGAGGTGTCCTTGGGAATGTCCCGTTTGCCTTAACTGCATCCCGAGCCAAAACTAGCTTGTACGTAAGCAAATCATCTCCAAAAGTTGACCCTACGTAAGATTTGCACCAGCAAAAAGTTATTATCTCTTGGTAATACAGCAAGAGATAAATAATTTTGTAATAAATATAAGTGTTTCAACTTTCTCTATAAATAATTTTGTAAATTAATCATGAATGTTAATAATGAAGCATTGTAGAAATCTTACCTGATAAACCAATACCTTCAACCTTTTGGCCATTGCCAAGTAGAAGATAACCATGATAAATCCGGTCAGTGGTGGAAGCGGCAACACCAACAGCCCAAGGGCTGTAGGAGACAACGGTGGAAAGAGCAGGGCCTTCATTACCCGCTGCTTGTGCCACGAAAACACCAGCTCGTCGAGCAAATAACATGCAAACATCAAATACGCTTAAAAACGTCGCGGTATCTTCAGGAGGTCCATCAGGTCCTACCGACAGTGTTAATAAGTCAACTCCATCTTCTGCAGCCTAGGTAGGATTAACAAGTTCGTCATTTTCAAGGAGCTTCTGATTCAATCATAAGCTAAGTGAATCTAATAAGTGTATATAAAAATGTTCTCAATTATACGATTGTACCCGCATCATATTATTTGAATAACATGTCAAAATGGGGTGCAAATTTTTTGATTCATCTTGCAAGTTATACAGGTTAATCAATTTGTATCGGTAAGGTCATAACTTCAATGAAGAGAAAAGGATATACTGGATTGTATGTCCTTATGTACTTGCATCAACAGTTAAATAAGAGTATTCCACTTTTGAGTTCTAGAGATAATGATGAATTGTTTGAATACATGGTTAAAGTCTCATATCAATAGAGACCAGTACAAAGTCACAAAAGAAAATAATGGAGACCAGCTGGTAGGACTTTCCAGAGAGGAGATTACTATAAGTTGATAAGATTAAAAAAATTAGATGGTAGAGAGGCTACAATAGTGTGGGCAATGAATGAGAATGTGAAAATGCCTCAAGAGAAATATTTAGAAGTAACACCGCAAGAAGAAAAAGGGGAGAGGAGAATGTGGGAAGGATTAGGTACTAGAGGATTAGGCTAAAGGTAAGGTTGATCCTTGGAGCACTAACATAATGACCAATACCTCCTATTAGGAGTTCGAATCCTCTGTCCCCCCTTACTCTGTCTCCCTCTATCCTATAAAAAACGGCGACATTTTCTTTAAAGCAAAAACACGCTATTTTGGTAAATCACGGGTGTGACTTACCAAAATCACGGGCGTAACTAAGTCATACCCATGACTTGTTAAGTCATGAGTATGACTTAATCACACCCATGACTTAACAAAGTCATGGGTAGTCACATGCATGACTTTGTTAAGTCATGTGTCACCGATTTATTTACAATAAAATTTAATTATAATAAATTTGATTAAATAATTAATAATAATATTTTTATATAATTAATAATAAATTGTATATAATTAATAATAAAATAATAAAACTTT
>JAOQMM010000002.1:19070843-19081600 GCA_027563515.1 Erythroxylum platyclados
ATTTATCCAAATTCAATCATTTAATTCCACATTTAATCATGCTAATTCCGATTAGGGTATGTTTAGGGATGTTACAACCTTTGGTATGGGAAACTTGATAAATTCAGAGGGGAAAAAATCAAATGGAAAGATATATGCCTACCTAAACAAGAAGGAGTTTTGGGCCTTGTGTCTCTATAGGCTATAAATTATACATTGCTTGCCAAGAGGATATAAAGACTCTTTAACAATAGGGAGGCACTTTGGTCAAAATGGATGCATGAATATTACCTATCTTTAGCTAGCTTTTGGCAGCTCAAGGAGAACAGGGACCAATAATGTCGCTTGATTTAAATGCTCAAATTTAGAACTCAGCTTTCATCTTCTTTCAAATGTTTGATAGGGAATTGGGAGAGCACCTAGTTTTAGTTTAACAATTAGTCCAATCTTAGTCCTATACACTTAAGTAAGGATCTACACTCTCTTACCTTGATGATTCCTCTTTAAGTAAAGTTGAGTGGTGTTATCTCTCAGGGTAATTGGAGTTGCAACTTTAAAAGAGTTAGCAATATATTTGAGAATCTTCCTAGTTATCAAATGTATCCTCACTTGATGGATCGAGTAGTTTAGGTAAAAGACCCCTCACCGAGGTTTACAAATAAATATTTTTATGAAATCTTTAGAGCTTATGCTCCAAAAGTATAATGGTGTCAACTCATTTGGTCAAACTCGCTTTCTCTTTAGGCCCTTTTTATTAGTTGATTGGTTATCAGGTAAAGGCTAAAGATTAGGGATTGAGGTTCAATTAATCTTGTGCTTACTATCTTAGATAGTTCTTCAAACTAATGATCACATGTTTAGTTCCTCAAACTAATGATCACCTGTTCTTCCAACGGATATAATTATAGATAATTTGGTCCAAGATATAACACTTGTTGCACCTAGTTTGTAATGAAAGTGAATGGCCAAATATAGTGGTTTGGGCTATACAAACTATCAACACCTTGAAGTAGGATTCACATGCCTTCAAAACTGCTGTCTTATGCTACATATGTGCTATTAGACCCTTAATTCCTAATTGTAGAATTATACAAGCATTAGGGAACCTTGACTAATGTTTGACACTCGGTGTGATTGAATAAGGCAAAGACTTACGAGTAGGTAAGAAAATGGGCATTATTGATGAGTTGGCATACACTGGTGCATATTGGTGAAAATATTCGATAAGATGTAAGATTCAAATGTGAGACCACAAGATAATTTGAAATGGACCTTGGGTTGAAGGTTAGCTAGATCACATGTATGAGGGAGACATGTGAGAGCTCTATAAACTTAATATGTATTCAAATAAACAGACCATAACTAATGGACTTGACATGGGTAAACATTGAATCAAACCAATATGTTATGAAAGGCTTTGGGCTTAGATGACTCATCATCAATAGATAGAGATCAAGTAGAGATCTTAGATACGTGGTGGATAAGATCACAATAGATATACATCAGCTCTAAAAGATAATGACCATGTGGAAGGATCATTTGAAGATAGTGGAGTTCTTTATGGATATAGATATATCTTTCTCAATTAAATGTAATCTCTTATCTTATTAGTTATGATGTAGGTAAATCCTATAGAGTCCTATTTGACGATGTCATCTTATTGGAATATGATGTAATCTAAAAAGGTTAACATGTGATCCAGTTAGTTCAGTTTAATTAGGATTCTGAATTGTAAAGGCAGAGGTGCCTATAAATAGCTTATTTGAGCCTTGCTCCTATAAAAGAGAGATAAAGTGGAAAGGAACACATTGAGGGAAAGAACATTCCTTTGTATACTTTTAAGGAAGTAATAAAGGTTGGCTTTTACCATAGTTCTTGTGTGTTTATTGTTGCTTATGATTATTTAATACTTTCTTACTATTCTTATTTGAGTGTGAGGCATTTGAGAACAAGGTTTTGTTAATCAACAATCACGTGGAAACGATAAGCCTTGCTTAAATGGACCTAAGTGGGATTTTTGTGTAAAGGAGTAAGTGTAACTTTGGTATAAGTTCGGTGTCTAGAGAAACCTTTGTAACATATGCCATTTAAAGAGAAAGAAACAATAGGCTATAAAGATCTTGCTTTGGACAAGTATGTAATGGTTGCATATACTATTTACTAGATTAGGAAATCCTAATTACTAACAAAGATAAATTGACTTTGATCAATTAAATGAGGAATAAACGGGGGTTCGAATAAAAACTTTGGGTGTTAATCTGGTTATTGATTTGTAGCTTTTGTTAACTTGGTATCTAGCTTTTGATACCCCTTTTGTGGGATTAAAATTATATGTTACTTATTGTAAGCTTAAAGTTTGGTTAATTTGTATATTACATCCAATGGAAAAAGCTGGTTTGGGGTAAGAAAATTCTCTCTAAGGTTTCCTTCATCATGCGACTCGTCAATATAAATAGGATATCTACTCTTAATAAAATCAAAAGTACTTTGTTTGAATCCAATATGCGAAGTATGCAACACTAAGCTTGAATTTAGAGATCATCTATTCTTTAAATGCTACCATTCAAAGAGCTACGAATTAGAATTCAAGAGCTGAATAACCATTATTATACTAATGATGATTAGGAGTAAATAGTTATATGGGCCTCTAAGAGATAACATCTAGAGAAAGAAGACTACAAACTATTCAAGATAGCATTATGCTTTAGAATATATGTCATCTAAAAAGAAGGGAATGAATAAACTTTCAACAACAAAAGTTAAGATCGGTTGATCTTCTATCAGAGCACAATTGAATGGACTAGAGGAATCATTCTAGAAAACATAAACACTAGTCTAGTATCACGAAGCATAGTAAGAAGATGGAGAATAGGATGGTTCTACTTTAATCCTAAGTTGTTGCTATCAAAACTAAAGGCTGTTATGAGGAGATACTGATTTATCTATTATATATTTAAGCCTTCAATGAAGCTTATGAATTTTTCCAAGTGAATGGTTATAACTATAAACCGTTGGTATAATTTATCCATTTATAAGTAAGAAAGAAAAGATGTGCACAAGATCTAATCTATGACTTTGTAATGCTTGATTGTGTTCTTATGAGATTGATTGTGTTCTTATGAGAGATTATTTAGCATACTCCATCGTTATTCTCCTTTCTTCTTCTACCTTTTTAGGTTGTAATTTTAAGGGTTAATTGCTAAAAAAATGCCTAAACTTTCAATTTTTTTCAATTCTAACCCTAACTTCAAAAAGTAACAATACAATGCTCAAACTTTCAATTTTTTTCAATTATAGCCCGACGTTAATATTTCCGTTACGTTTAACTAACGTAATTTGCCATGTATTTCAGAAACCTTAACTATTAATACACGTCAGCCAATATTAAGACAACAAATGAAGATTAATGAAATGATGTCATTTAATAACATAATTAAAATGTTGTTTAAAAATGACCTAAATCAGATTACACAGCCCCGACGACCTTATGCTTTGATTTCAGTTGTTCCCTTCATTTTCAGTTTGTTCTCTCGACACCCTCACCCTTCGATTTTCTGATTACGCAACTTGATGCGCTCACACTAGGGGCATCAGGAGAATGACCTAAAAACAAAGAACTTACTTGTGTAGTACGCTGAAATGCGAGGGTAGTTTGGGGCGTTAAAAGAACAAACGGAAAATAAAGGACTAAGGGCTGAGGGCATCGAGAGAACAATAGATAACGTCATGCTAGAATTGAAGAAAATTGAAGTTTGAGCATTTTATTGTCACTTTTCGAAGTTTAGGCTAGAATTGAAAAAAATTGAAAGTTTGGGCATTTTATTGTTACTTTTTAAAGTTCAGGTTATAATTGAAAATTTGACAAAAGTTTGAGATTTTTTTGGTAATTAACCCTAATTTTAATGTATCTCTATGTTCATAATTGGTCTAATTTCTTTCATTTGATGAAAGTTTATCCCAAATTCTAAATCTTTTTTAAGAAATATGGAATTTTTGTTTCTTGTCATAAAATACAATCATTCCTAAAATTAGAGGCAATGAGTAAAGAAATAAAATAAAATAAGATATAAAGAAAAATTACAAAAAATAGGAGAAATTT
This sequence comes from Erythroxylum platyclados, assembly GCA_027563515.1. NCBI lineage: Eukaryota > Viridiplantae > Streptophyta > Magnoliopsida > Malpighiales > Erythroxylaceae > Erythroxylum > Erythroxylum platyclados. The sequence continues at coordinate 19,074,922 of JAOQMM010000002.1, forward strand.
AACAAAAATAAAATAAGAAAATAACTATATAGGACAAAAAAATAGTCAATAGGTTTCCTATAATCATTTTCCTCCTCGAAAATAGCTCTAAAACCTTGGTGAAGCGTTATATTAATATGTGTTTTTATACTAATACTATGAAATATTTCCTATTACTAATCCATCACCCACAAACTAGGCAAAATCACCTCTCATTGGTAGGCAATATAATACTAAGTAAGAGTTGAGTCCCACAATAAAACAATATAGATAGAAACTCTAACATTATTAAGTAGCCTAAAGATAATAGGTAGAAAGATAGTTTTTAAGGATTTTCTCATAAATAAATATAAAATAAAATAGATATGAACTTATTTTAATAATAGTCATTGAAATAAATAACAAAACAATAAATCAAAAGAGAATGAAAACAAATAGTTTTGCTTAGATTTTGTTTTTGCAAGGGGATCTAATTAATATATACTAGATATATTCTCCAAAGTAGAAGGACTTCCTAGATACTAAAATTACACTCTCTAGAGTTATATCCATTTATTCTTCAGCTGATTAACATGTATCTCGATCATTACTAATAACCTTTGATTGCATTACACTATGTAAAATCCCATAAAAGGTTTTACACTTACACTAAAAATATTATGTAGATCTTTCTTAAGCTTCTTCTTCAACCTCCTCTATTTAAGTGATACTCCACCCACAAGTAAGCTCTCTTAAGTCTTCCACGTGTAAACTTAGTTCAAATTTAGATGCTGACATGAATAAATCAACACTAAGATCAATAAATGTAGCTGATTTACCTATTTCGTGTTAGTAAATATTATAATAATCGTAAGTGCACGGTGTTGCTGTAGCTAGTATTGGCAAGTACAGGTCGATCCTATAAAGACTATGAATAATTGTACTTACCCTTCCCCTATTTTCTAGCCTAAGGATTGATTTTAGATTTTTAATGAAAAGAAATTAAAATTAAAACTAATAAAATAAAATATGAAACAATAATGAACATAAAGATAGTGGAATTCACTTAGAAAGCTATTGTTATAAAAAATTAGTATTTAGGTTTGAATCCCCTTAAACCCTTAACAAATTGACCTTTTATCATGCAATTGTTTTATAGGTGTATTAGACTATGGAGACTACTATGGTATGCTAAGAGTTAACCTTGAGTCTACTAACAACTAATCTTAAGGTCTTTAACCGAATTACTCAAGTTAAAACTTATGGGATTGCGTTACCGATTTATGAGCCCCTCTATTAGGTTTAAACCTAATTCAGAAAATTTATGTCATCCTATTTCTAGGGTTGCAATCAACTCCTCATAATTATGGTAGATCTATTCACACTAGGATTTCTTAATCTCTACATATGAAATCATATTATGATCTAATATCTTGGGTTATTAGAACATAAATAAAATGCATAGTTAGATCACAATATATCAAACAACCAATCACATTAATAAGTAAATCAAATCATGTCAAAGTATTAACATAAGGTTCATCTAACCTAAATACTAACTGGACTTTTAGTTACATATTATCGAATACAAAATCAAACATACAATGAAAGAAAAACGAATCGAAAATAATGGAATCATAATTATAAATCTCCCTAATTGTCTTTTATTGAATGTTCTTGCGATGTAGAGGGTTGATCTTGTATTCAGATGGATTTTTTGATGATTTCTTCATGTTTTCCACTTCTCTAGACCAAAATTGTCCCTTTTGGATGTTCTCCACATCTGGAAATTACCTCCAATAGTCTTCTCCTCTGATTTGTCTCTAGAATGTCGAATTTATATGAAAATCTAGGTTTTTTGGGTTATACACGGTCCCATGCACAATTGTGCATCGGACCATACATAATCAGAATTCGTCGAGTATCGCAAAAATGCACGGGCATGTAAAAGTGCACGACCGTGCACTCCTTCCAAGTTGCTGATTTTCTATTTTATGCCACGTTTTCATCCAAATTCTTCTTCTTTAAGTCCATGAATGCAATTATCACCGATAAACACACTTAAAGCACATTAAGTACTAAATATATAACAAAAGTATCAAATATCAAACAAAATATATCAAAAAAGGGTATTAAAATATAATCAGATATCCATCTATCAAATATCCCCACACTTAAGCTTTTGCTTGTCCTTAAGCAAACCATAATCAAAATTATAAATTTATAACATCAATCCATTGTAAATTTCAACTTGTTCATTTATACTATACATCATTACATCCTATTCAATCAAATTAAAATACAACTAGAATCAAGTTGTCCTAAAATTAACTTCCTAAGTAATATTAATAGTAATCGTATCAATAATCGCATTGAAATCAGAAACATACATCTTAACACCCTCACCAAGATTTCATTCAATGAGCTCAAGTGTTTTGGGTGAAAAGTATTAAGACTCTCAATTCATGCATAGCAGAATTCTTACTGTAGGTTTACAGTAAAATTACACCTCCACCACTTATGTACAAACTAGAAAAAAAAAATCAAAACTCCTTTATACAGGTTGTAATAGGGCTTAGGTACGGTATGACTAGGTTAATAAAATGGGTTTAAGTGAAGGAAATTTACTCAAAGAAACATTACAAGACTTGGTAACAAAACACATAGGTCCTTCCAACACAACTCTATTGGTACCACAAATTTATTGTTTTCTTTCTTTTTTCTTCTTTTTTTCTTTTTATACTCTTTTTTCTTCCTTTTTTTTCACAATATTCCAATTGATACCACAATTCAACAAATATTGGACCTTTCGCAAATCTCAAGTCTCAACAAGTAAATAATGTAAATAATCTTCAAGGTTTAAAACAATAAAAAAATCTTTAAAGAAAAATAAGATAAAGGTTTATAATTTGAGTTTGATCAATGAAAAAGGCTAAGGCTCAACTTGGTAATTCTTAAAGTTAAATTTTAGCGTATGGTAATTTTTAAAGAAATAGGCTAAAGTAAGTTGGTGAATCTAAGTGCCTTTATCATATTGATACTTCCAATTTAACAAATATGGTCTCAACATGCATAATAAAAGCAAGTTCTAGAATTATCCTACTATACAAGATATCACATACGAAAGAATAACAAGAGGTTTAAAATTTTTGAAAAATTGCTCTTAGGTTTAAAAGCTCATAAAAAATTGGGTATATATGTATGTAAATAAATTGCAATTTCATTCAATTTGAGTATTTCAATGATTACTAAAAATATAAATTATAAAACTAATTTCATTCTAACCATCATCCTGTTGCACACCAATTCAATCAATATTCAAAAAGGAAATAAAGTATTCATGGGCATATTCATCCAATTCAAGATATCAATTAATAAGATATATAGTTAGGATTATAATAAGCTTGAAGAAATCAGTTTAAAATTCAATCAACCCATCCCCATACTTAAATTGTACATTGTTCTCAATTTACACAATATAAGCATTAAAAATAAGTGAGAGGGTTTTTGGTACTTTCCTGATTATGACGATTTCTCTGATTCTAATTCATCCAATATGAAACTAACATCCTTGAAAAATATAAAAGAAAAGGATAAAAAAAAACAAAAGAAACAACATAACATAAAATAAAATCTCATGCTAAGATCATGAAAGCAAACAAAAGATAATATCAAAATTGAAATAAAATTAAAACTAACTCATAGGTTGCCTCCCATGCAGTGCTTCTTTAACGTCTTTAACTCGACGTAACCTGCATATTGACATCATCCTAGATCAATAACCACCCTTTTCTCCATAAAGCAATTTCATATCCTATAAACAAGCCACCTGTTGTAAGATAATAACAAGGACATAATTTATCAAATTAATAAATCCAATTTCAAGCAATAATACCCGTTTTAATAACAAACTGTTAATAAAATAGGAGATAACGAAACTCCTTCTATCATTGGCTAACTCGAATAGTTTGTCTTCGAGGAAGTAGGAACCCTCCATACTTAAGGTCACCACCAACACCTCATCAGTAGTTTCCTTACTTGGTTCCTCCGCTAGTTCTTCCTTAACCACCTCTATCCACTCTTCTTCTTCTTCTTCTTCTTCTTCCTGGACAGACGTTTTTGACGAATTTTCTTTAGTTATCTTCTACCACTCTTATATTTTCTCTTCTTGGATTGAGGTTTCTTTATCTTCTTCTTCAGGAAGCTCTTCTTAGAATGTCACTCCATTCATGAAGCCAACCCTTACCTTTTCTTCAATCTCGAATTCGCGTCACTCAGCTTTCATGTCAACAAGGAGTTCCATTAATTTATCTATAATACTTCTTTACTCTTCCTTTTCTTTTTTTGAGAGATCATCTTCACTACTAAGGGTGATTGGCTCTCTTGCATCTTGTCAGGTAATATATCCATCAGCTGATTGATTTGATTCATCATAATCTATATACGAGCCTCCATTTCCTGATGCCTCATGTTTGATTCTTGAATAGACTCAATCGTCATATCTCTTGGAGTAGTAGTTACCTCCTCACTTTCTTGAAATGTATGTTTATTCAGGAAATCACCTGTTGACTCTTCTTCACTCAGCGACAGTTGGAAGCTCAAATTATACTCATCATATGTAGGAGAAGAAAGTCTCTTATCAGATTCATATTGACTAGCTACTGTCTTGGTAAGACATTCCATTAGTCGATCTGTAACACTTTCCTTTTCTTTCGAAAGCACTTTTTGAAATATCCTACCATTCATGAAACTAAGCATTGTCTTTTATTTACTTTGAAATGTGTATCGATCAGCTTTCAATTCGACAATGGCTTCCATTAATTTATCTTACAGATTTGGCTCGTTAATTGGGGTGCTTGGTGTTGTAAGTATTCTGTTGGAGCGTAGTCGCTCTATCCATAGGCTTAAGAGTTACTCTATTATGAATTGTATATGTTCTTATATACTGCACTATGAGGTTGATAGTACATGATCGTTCACTCCCATTTATGCATTGGTGCTCGACATTCATGATTGTAGTAATAACTCCCACCTATGTCGCTATACGACTTGAATATCAGTTGAGCTTCCGAAAATATGTGACACCTCACTCTCCCATACGATGATGCCATAGTTTATGAAGACATATTCTAGCTCCCAAAAAAGTTTTGTTTGCTCCATCCTTCCATTGTAAGTTGCGGCTATGACAATGAATCGAAATTCCTACAATAAACCTTAAACTCAAGATCAAGTAGAGAAATTCAAAAGATAATTGAATTAATAAACCACAAATACAATAAAATAAAATAAAATAAAGAAAATAAATACCAAAGCAAACTTAAATAAAAAAATAAAAACAAGGATAAAATAAAATGAAATGAAAAGGACTAGAGTAATAGTATTAAGGCTTTCCTAATATCAAATTCCCTGGCAACAGCGCCAAAAAATTGATTGACCTATTTTGTGTTAAGCTAATACCAGTAAGTATGGGTCGATCCCAAGAAAATTATGAATACTAGTACTTACCCTTCCCCCATTATCTATCCTAAAGATTGATTTTAGATTTTTATGAAAATAAATTAAAACTAAAACAGATAAAATAAAATAGGAAACAATAATGAACACAAAGATGCTGGAATTCACTTAGAAAGCTATCGTTATTAGAAATTAGTATCTTGGTTCAAATCCCCTTAAAACCTTAACAGATTGATCTTTTTTCATGCAATTGTTTTGTTTATGTATTAGACTGTGGAGACTCCTATGGTATGCTAACAGTTGACCTTGAGTCTACTAATAACTAATCCTAAGGTCTCTAACTGAATTACTCAGGTTAAAACTTATAGGATTGTGTTACCAATTTATGAGTCCCTTTATTAGGATTGATCGTAATCTAGAAGATTTTTATCATCCTATCTCTAGGGTTGCAATCAACTTCTTCTAACTATAGTAGATCTATTCATACTAGGATTTCTCAATCTCTGCATATGAAATCAGATTATGATGTAATATCTTGAGTTATTAGAACATAAATAAAACATGTAATCATATCACAATATATCAAACAATCAATGGCATTAATAAAAGATTCAAATCATTTCAAAGTATTAACATAAGGTTTATCTAACCTAAATACTAACTGGACATTTAGTTACATATGATCGAATACGAAATCAAACATATAACGAAAGAAAAAGGAATGAAAAATAATGGAATCATAATTCTAAATCTCCTAATTTTCTTCTATCAAATGTTCTTGCAATGTAGAGGGTTAATCTTGTATTCTGATGGATCGACGATTTCTTCATGTTTTCTACTTCTTTAGACCAAAATTGTCCCTTTTGGACGTTCTCCATGTCTGGAAATTACCTCTAATAGTCTTCCCCTCTGATTTGCCTCTGAAACATCAAATTTATATAAAAATCTACGTTTTTTTGGATATGCACAGTCCCTTGCACGACCGTGCATAATCACAATTTGTCGAGTATCGCGAAAATATATAGTCGTGTAAAAGTGCAAGACCATACACTCCTTCCAAATTGTTGATCTTCTATTTACGTTGCGTTTTCTTCCAAATTCTTCTTCTTTAAGTTTGTGAAGGTAATTATTACCTGTAAACACACTTGAGGCACGTTAAGTACCAAATATATAACAAAATTATCAAATATGCTCGCAAGGAGTTCGCCACTCTCCGCCGCACTTTCGACGAGGTCAACTCCCAGCTTCAAACAAAGTTCAGTCAGGT
>JAOQMM010000002.1:19081700-19093961 GCA_027563515.1 Erythroxylum platyclados
ACGTCTCAAGTTGCGTTCTCTCCATAGTGTATAGATACAACTTCCCAGTGCAAGTATATGAATCTGTAGATCTGTTTTTGAGTAGGCATTTTGAGCTGAAATTTTCTGAGTAATGTCTAAGAGAGAGTATCCCGGATCAAACCATGAACGTTTTTAGTCTATTTTTGATAGTTAGCTGTAGAAGAAATGAAGTTTTGGGTAATAAAACCTTGCTCCATACTATCCTGTGCCAGTCAACTGCAGGGTTTCTTCTTCTCAGCAGATCTTTGGTGGACTTATTGGACAAGTTGTGGAGTAACTTACCATTCCATAGGAAGGTGTCACGAATAGAGGGATTAGGGGTAATCAGGTTATAGATGCCTCAAGCAATTAGGAAATTGCCAAGAACTTCATTAATTAGATAGCAGATCTTAGCATGTAAAGGTTGGATCAATATAGCCTCTGGTGTCCTATGTGAATGGATTAGTTGTCCTAATCCATACCAATTATCAGACCACAAAGAAATTAATTTCCCATTGCCTATTTTGCAAGAAACTGCAAATTGGACCATATCCTTCAGCTGTAATAACTGATTCAAAAAATGAGAGATTGAGTATATTTTGTCTATTTCCCATATACTCCTACCTTTGAGAAAGTAAGAATGCAACCACCTTAGCCAAAGGGAGTTTTTGTTCTCGAGTATCCACCACAGTCTTTTGAGAGTTAATGCATAGTTTGTGGTTTTAATGGAAGAGATACCATGATCACCTTTCTCCTTAGGAAAACATAAGTCAGACCATTTAACCTTAACAACTTCCCTTCCACCATTTGAATGACTCCATAAGAAGTCCTTACATATCATCGTAGACGTAAGGTATAATTTCTTGCCTGCATTTTATATAATTGATATAGTTAAACTACCATCTTTCATGTTTAATTTAACATGCTCGAATTTTCCTTTGTTCGTATCATAATGACGATTTCACACTCCTACACTATCAGATCGCTTGTCCCATGAATGATAACGTTGGGAAAGAACAGAAGTGATTGATGGTTCTACAAAAGGATTTGACCTTTTCCTACCCCAAGTTTAGAAGTGGTTAAAATAAATGGCTTTTGTTTTGTTTTGTTTGTGGGGATAAGTCAATTGAGAGCATTTAGGCTATCCATTTATGTAGGCTTATGGTTCCTCGTTCGAAGGGTGGCCATGTACACACCAACTGCCCATCTCATTAAAGACCAACTTACGAAGCCTCACAGCACACTCGGATATCCAGTCACAAGGCCGAAAACCAGACCGCAATATTTACGTAAAGGTTAAGAGCTCCCAACTTGTCAAGGATGGCTGATGATGCCGACAAGGCTGAACGTGAGCGCATCTTCAAGCGCTTCGACTTGAATGGTGACGGAAAAATATCCGCGTCGGAGCTCGGAGATTGCTTGAAGACCCTCGGCTCAATTACAGCAGACGAGATTGAGCGAATGATGGCCGAGATCGACACCGACGGTGATGGCTATATATCATACGATGAATTCACAGAGTTTGCTGCAGCTAACCCTGGGCTTATCAAAGATGTGGCTAAGATATTTTAGTCTCTGCCTAAATATTTGGTGTCATTTGGTGGCTCCTAACATACTCATGGAATGTGATGAGACAATACCAATCTCATTACATTTTAATTTTTGAAACACTTTATTTTGGATAGTTAAAATGTAACATCTTTTTTTATCAATTATTTTCTTTTTATCATGATATGGAAGTGGAATTTTCATATTTATATTTTTATATATGCCTTTTATGTCAAAAAAGGAAAGATATGGCCTTTATGCTACTTTCTATTACTCTCTCTCTAATTTAATTACCTTCCAAAACACAAGTATTACTTAGGGATGGCAAAAGGACTTTAACTCGGTCCAAAGTTAACCAGTGTAGTTCTAATTAATCAAATTTCATATAGGCTCAAGTTTAGATATTTTCTCTGACTTTGGACTGAGTCTAGGTTCGAATTTCTTTTAAAATTTTCGAACCAAGTTTAAACTCGAGTACACAGTTTGAACCCAACCCAAAATTCAAACTTCACTCACATCATTTTATATGTGTAATAAAACAACATCGTTTTATATATTGATAAATAATGAATTCTGGTCTTGTTGAAATCTGATCAGATTTAAAATTAAGTCTAATTGAATTTCAAACTGTCTGAAAGCTAATCAGACTCAAACTTGGATTGATTGTTTTTGGCTTAATTATACTTCAAAATGGACTTGAATCAAATATTACCATTTTTTATATTAAAAAAAGCATCTAGTTCATTATTCTCATCTCCAACCTTCATCATGCTTCCCAGGGATTGCTCCCATCTTCTGTCCCTTCCTCTCTTCTCGCCTGACTCATTGTGTCATTGCTCACCTGGAAAAACCCCCTCCACCCTCTCATTCCACTTTTGTAACGGATAAGGGGATATTAGTAATTCTGCTCATCATTTACATTACTCGCCATCTTTTTTTACCGTTTTTGGAACAATTTTTAAACTTTTCTAACCACAAGCCTTTTCTTAGCTACTTTGTGATAATGTCAGACATTCCTACTTCCCTTGACATCCACAGTGACCTGGAGGGACCTTCTCCCCCCTTAGTTCCTCCCCTAACTTCTTCATCCTTAGATAAGCAAGTTGCAACTCCTTCTCTTGAGAAACAGGTGAACTTAGTTGCTAATGGGCCAAGATCTTGGTCAAGAATTATAGGGGAAGGGATTGCTAACCTCATCCTTACTTGCTTTCCCCAAGTAATGAATAAAACATGGTCTCCCCTCTGTGGGAAATTTTGGAACATAGAGCAAACAAATGAAAGAATTCTCTAGTTCGTTACTTCATTGATAAGCAACCTTCCTTTCCTTTAGTCAAGAAATGGGTTAAAGCTATATGGTATAATCTGGAAGTAGACAAGATACTGATTAGTGAATAAGACTTCTTCATTTTTACATTCAATGTGAAATAATAGGCCATTAAAGTGCTAGAGCTTGGTCCTCAGCACTGTGCTAGGAATCCTACCATCCTACAAACTTGAAAGCCTGACATAGTCCTAGACAAAAACAACATCAAGTATGCTTCAGTTTAGGTAAATTTCCACATCATATCATTGGAGTATTGGAGCACCTTACGATTGAGATATCTTGTTAGCTTAATTGGGAAACCTCTAAGCTTTGACAGATCTACAACTGAAGCTGGGAGAATTAGTTATGCCAGAATCTGCATAAAAGCTGACATTACCAACCTCTCCCTGAAGAACTTCAGCTCAAAAGACTTAATGAAAGAGGAGAGATAGTGAGTCTACTATCTCATTTTCATACAAATAGGAACTAGTCCTTAAAAGCAAAACTATGTGGAAACCCATAGAAAGGATAATCAAGGATAGTTAGTCAACTAACTAGTCTAATATAGAAGGAGAAAATACAAAGGGGAAGAATATTATGGTGTTATAGACTGAATCTATAGGTAATATAACCTCAGAAATTATTAGTAAAGCATCTTAAGAAGTGGAGGAAGCATCAGTAGTGATGATTGCTTTAATTCAGAAGGATGTTAAGGATAATGACAATGTCACAAACCCTAGCAATATTGAGGTAGTAGAACTAGGGAAAGAGGTTGAGATGAACGAGATCTCAAATTAAGGGTATAACAAAGAGGGCACTTCCCTTGTGGAGAAGGAGAACTTCACTCCTGTAATCAGAAGATCAAATAGGAAGAAGGCCAAAAGGAGTGATACTCTTGACAAAACCTAATATCAATTGCAATATTGAATTTTAAGGGATTAAACAATACGAAAAAGTAGTTAGTTGTACAAGATTATATTAACCCAATAAAAAAATGTGTTTATGGTCTTTTGGAAACAAAGATCAGGAATAGCAATTGTAAGAAGTTTTCGATCTTGTAGAAAGAATAGAAGCCACCTACAAATCATAAAGAACATCACTATGGAATAATACTAGTGGCTATTAACAATGCACATATGGAAATTCACTCCATTTAAACTAGTGCACAAGTTGTTCATGTATGGACTACCTTTAAAGACTTTAACATCAAGGTATATCTAATCTTTATATATGTTTCTAACACTAGATTTCTACAGAATGCATTGTTGTAGGAACTAAACATCATAGCTACAACTATGAATATACCATGGTTGCTTCTTGGTGATTTCTATTGTACATTGTTCCACTCTAATTCAAATTGTTAAAAATTAAGCATTAAGAATATTAAAGCACTTCAATGAGATTGTTGTGGTGAGTTTTAAATTTTTGGTTATCTGTAAGGAATGAAATTCTCTAGTGAATACCTTCACAAAAAAATTCTATAAGAGTATGGATTTATGTAAAGAGAAAATACAATATAAAATATTGTATAATGCAATTTATTTCTTTTATAATTATGCCTAGTACAATGACTTACCTTCAATAGTTTCGATTAAATCAATTAGCAAGATTTCATATTAGATATGAAATGCTCAGTCTTTGAAAGAGTCAAAGTTAATGATTTAAGGATGTGATGCATGGTTGAAGTATACATTATCTATTAAGTTTAGAATTAAATCAGGTAATAAAAGGTTATGAGATGTCCAAAAGGTTGGATATAATCTTGCAGACCTATTGAATAAATTGTTTGTTTCAATGTATACTTATAGGAGAATGGTTTGTAAGATATGCAGTGGAAATAAGATGAAATTTGAAAAGTTCAAATCTCATGACAATACATCCAATTGGGACTAATGCCTTTGTTGATACAATTGATGTATAATTGAAAGGCTACGAGACGTTGAAAAATTCACTTTCATGATGAATTCAAAGAGTTTATTTTAAAGATGATAGTGAATTTATCATGTGTACAAAATTTTAGTGGGAGTATGTAAAGACATATTTTCATAGAGAAAAATAATTATAATTTTCAATTGTTGAAAATGTAATTATCCAATAACAACTCTTGTTGGATATGAAAAGAAATATCCAAGAACAACTCTTGTTGGATATGAAAAGGTAACAACTTAATTCTAAGAATTAGATCTATAGAGATATATTGGAAGTTATTTACGTATTCTAAGTCCAAGTACATAGATAATGTACTAACGATGTTTAGTATTTGAGATATTTGATACTTTTGAAGTATTAGAGACATCCATTATTGTATGTATGAGTTGATATTTGAGTTCAAGATTACATGGATATTAACTTTAGTATTAATTCCTACTTAAGAGTTATTTTAATTAGAACAATATCATTCATGATTAAAAAGGTTCCAAAGTAGCAATAGTTGTTAATTAAGCCATAATATGTTTTTCATTTAGTGGAAATGATTAATTGGATCAATATGTTCTTTAGTGAACTTGATATTTCTATGCATTGTTCAAGACAGTAATGTATTGTAAAACATTAGAGCCATTAGGCATGTAAAAGGAGTTAAGGTCTCATTAAAGATCTAAAGATGTATTTAGGCAATTTTTTTTCTAATTATGATGATAATTAAGATAAAAGTTGTAAGATTTAGTAAATGCTCAATATAGAGAATCTTGTAGAATTCTCTTATTAAGTCACTATCCCAGCAATAGCATGATTATCATATGGTGATATGGTATATGATACTTAAACAATTGGCTTAGTGCAAGTGGGAGATTATTAGTTTATGCTCTACAACCAATCGGTTTGGTTGTCGTTAAATGATAAACTAATTTAAAGACATTCTTTATCTTGTACATATTAGATGTATATGACAAAGTCTATAGGATAGTTATACATTGTAAATGAAATTATGATGAGATTATAATTATGAGATTCATATTGCACCTATGTATTATCCCTAAAAATTCCTAGTCATTGTTCTATTAAGACTAGACATTAATAGAATATAAAAAGATTAGCATATGTTTTATTTTCCTTATAAAGAAAGTAGTCGATTTCATAGACTAAAGTATGGAGATAAATAAAAGTGTGGGTTCTTGTTAGAGAATAAGTTCACTAAACTGACTCCATATGAGAAATCCAAATGGAAAATTACTTGTATGCTTATGGAAATTCTCATTTGTGATGATTGTATAATTGATCCTTTGAGTTGAGGTCTCCATAGTTATCTTGTATAAGGATTGCTATGTTTTGATACTACTTATGACCTATTATAATTATAGATAATTCAATTGGTAGTCATTGGATATAGCATGAACTGTATAGAGGTAGTTGAGTAATCAATATGATTCATCACCCTAAAATAATTAGGGAGAACGTTCTATTGTTCTTAATTAGTATTGATTCGGGAAATCCTTAGTCAAGGTGGGATGACGTTTTGTAAATAGTTTATAAATGTCATTAATGGAATCAATAGCTAATGGCAAAGAACTAATATGATTGGACTCAAAATATAGTAGACATTAATTTCATACTCTATGTCTAATTGAAACATTGCATGATGAAATGATTGAATTATACAGAAAAATAATGCACAAAAAGGTTAGTCAAAACTGCTTTGACATTCTTAAATATTTAGATGGTTATAATGTGTTAATAGACGCTAATCTTAATTTATAGATATAAGTTATTTAATTAAATAACTAAAAATAAATTAAAGGAATTAATTTTTCTAATCATAAACATGATCTAGGTTATAATTTATATCAATTGCCAATATACTTAGGAACTTAATGAGACTCAAATAAAGAACGAGTTAAAGAGATCAAAGATATTTTAATCAAGTTAGACTTGAATCTAAAGTTTGAGAAATTTTGTGATTAAATATGAGATATTTAATAAATAAGGATCAATATAAGATGTTGGATCTTATTTGAACATAGTTGATATTTAATTAAACTTAATTGTAATTCTAATTTCAATTTCAAATAAATTACTAAAATGTCTAAAACTTATTATAAATAAGCTTGAGCTCTAACAAAGTTAAGACTTCTTGCTTAACCCTCTCTGTAAAAGTTACAAAGTTCTCTTAACCTGTTCTATAAATACTGTTAGAAATCGAACACTTGTGCGACTATGATGGCTGAGATAGACCGATTTTAGAAATAATTTGAAGGATATGACAAGAAAATGATCAAGCTTCGGAATAAGGTACGAATTAAGATTCATTCTTTATTATAAGTTATAAAAGTCAAAGTTAAAGTCAACACATCCAGTGCATAGGGTTCTCCACTTTGCAGGGGTGTAGGAAGGGTCATAATGTAGGCAACCTTCTCTTTGTATTGTGTACAAAGAAGTTGTTTCTGTGACTTGAATATGTAATCTTATGGTCACAAAGTAGCAACTTTATTATGATTTATGTGTTAATTATTTTACGTAATTGAAGTGATATTGATTTTGGGAAATCAAAATATGAAAAGTTTCACAATTATTGGGGTGCGGTCGAGATTAGATTCTGTCTCAATTTTCTAACAGATAGGGCCAAACTATATAATAAGATATGATTTACATTTATATTTTATTGCTCTCATATATCAATTATATTATAGAATTTAAGTTAATCTTAATTTTTAAGAAATTAAATAAAAATATTTTGCTTTTTTTTTTTTTTGGTTGTGCACTGGTCATATCCTACCTTAATTTCTCAATCAATATATATAAAAGATGTGACTAGTGGTACCACACTCATCGCTTATATGTTTAAATTTGATCACGAAACAAAATATGGATGTGAGCATTCATTAGGAAGAACCGAAACGAGCCAAATCAAACCAATCAGGCAATCAAACAAGGCACCTACCACATTTTCATGTGTGGGGCCCAAAAATCGACACTAATCATTCAATTAAATAAATAATAATACAAAAGTGAGAGAAAGAACAGAAGAGAAGCCCTTCTTGAAAATGTTGCTTAACGCCACCCTTAAGACATCGCCTTCCCCACACCACACGTTTCCTTTTCTCTTGTCAATGCCTTTCCCATCTCTTGATTTTTCCTCTCTCTCTCTCTCTCTCTCTCTCTCTAAAACCATAACTGCAACAGCACTATTTGCTTTTTCTTTTCTCTTTTTAAGAACGAACATTATTGTATTTATTTTCTTACACTGTTACTATTAATCTATCAATGGACTCTTCTTCCTCCTCCTCCTCCTTGTCTACATCTCCGGACGCCGACACTCCACGCGCAGCTTCCTCATCTGCCACAGCCGTACGACGAGCACTTCATCTAGTCCATTCCGAAGACCTTGATTCCAAGCTGGAAGGCGCCAGGGAAATCCGACGACTAGCTAAAACTTCACAAAGGTGTCGGCGTCAGCTTTCTGAAGCGGTGGAGCCGCTTGTTTCCATGCTCCGCTTCCATGGCTCCTCAGAGTCCCACGAGTCAGCTCTTCTCGCTCTCCTCAATCTCGCTGTCCAAAACGAGAAGTATATTTATATATATGCGCACCCTTTTCTTTATCATTTACACTAAATAGTTTTTGTGTGAGAATGAAAAACGCAGACTTGGTTATAACTTGTGTTTCTTTAGTGGATCAAACGTTTTTGATTAGTCAATTGAGATTTATCATAATTGTGAATTTTCTCTGTAATTAAATTTTTTTTTCTCAAAGATGAATTTTCATTGCCAAGAAATTTGATGGTTTAGAATTTAATTTGACAATATTAATAACTGTCTCTTTCCCAACTCTTCCTCTGGAATTTTGAAGTGTTCTAACCTATTAATGGATTTGTTTTATTTTCGATGTTTTATGTAATTGAAGAAGCCTCTGGTGGGTTGGGGAATTTTAAGGTGGTTCTTTGCTTGCGACGTGCGTCTTGCTTTTTCGGTTGGCTTCCTTTTCAATTGGTTTTGTTTCTTTTGAAGACGTTATGGTTTTCCTCGGATTCCTCAATTGGGTTATTAAAGTTCGTTTTTGTAGAATTTGAGAATCTATTCTCACTCTACTGCTGTTTGCCTTTTCTCCTTTCCATGTGATTGGTTTGTTTCTGTTTCTTGACGGACAGTGGAGGAATCGTAGGGATTTGTTTATTTTCAGTCCTTTAAATGTCAAATTTGCTTTATTGGGAATTGGAGTTGTAGTTCTAATCCTTTTCTTTAGTTTTTGGTTGCTCGTCTCGTACAGTTGGAGTTGCCCAGTCAAAAGAATGGGTGCTTAAAATTCACCAATAGTTGTTCCTACTTTGGAAATGAAATTGAGTGCCTTTGAAATTTATTTGGATGTGACGTGAACAAGAGTTCTTGTAGAAAAACACGTGGGCGCTGAAAATATCTGTCTGAAGTAGCAGTTTATTCCAAGCTTTAGTATGGGGGAAATATTATATTATTGCATTTTAATATCATTATCTTTGTTGGTGGATTTCTTAGTGATGAAAGTAGCACCTTTTAGAAAGAATTGCATGTTTTTTAATGGTCGAAGCTTATTTAATTGGAGGCGGTGAATGTTCTTTGTTTTATGTTCTTTTTGTTTCTTTTTCCACCAACTTCGCTTTGAAGTTTAGTAAGGGTCAGAGAAACAATGATGATAATGGAAGGAGGTTCTGTACCTTTTAGATTTTCTTTATTGATAGGAAGTTATAAATATTTTTCATTTTAGTAATTTAATTTTACACCTAAAGCAGCTGTTCAGTTGTGCTGTAATCCGATTAATGAATGATTAATAACTAGGTCAAACAATTGATTTAAGGCCAGGATTGCCTAAACAATGTCTCACAAGCTATATGTAGAGACCTGATATGTGGCAAAGCTTGTACTTTTGGCCTTAGTTCCTTTCTTGTCTAATCAGCTTGCTTCATGACACTTTGCTCTGTGAACTCATCAGGATAATATATTGGGAGCATATGGAATTATACCTTTTAGATTGACATTGATAAATCATTTTGAAAATGGTACCTGTTTGTACATTAAGTATAATTAAAATGCTTAAAGATAATTTGTCATAGGACAACCAATTATCATTCCCCTACAATAGTTTTGACATTGAACACTACTCAATTTAAGATGGTTTTCTTCCTGGCATAATATTATGTAAGTTTTTCTAATTTGGTATTTTAGAAACAATTTCTGTGATCCTGCTGCGACAAAATTCAAGTTCTTGATGATGGTAGTATTGATATGATGATTTGAAGGCATTATTGATAGAATAAGATTTATAAGCCCTTCTATAGGGGACATGCATGTTCTTCAGGGAGAGTTAGCCTGACTACAAGCTTTGTTCTTGTCAATATGTTGCGTTCCCAGTCTCTCTAAATGGGATGTGCAATAGTTGCTTTGAATGAATTACCTATTCTGTGGAATTTCCCAACTTTGCCTTGTATAACACGTCCATTTTTTGTTGGTACAGATTTGTCATGAATTACTTACAGACCTTGCAATTTCTTGGGTGAAGTTTTACTCATCCAGTTTTATCATGCAGGAACAAAATCAGCATCGTTGAAGCTGGAGCCTTGGAGCTCGTAATTGATTTCCTACAGTCAAACAATTTAAACTTGCAGGAATATGCAACTGCTGCTTTGCTTACTCTTTCGGCCTCTGCTGTTAACAAGCCAATCATAAGTGCTTCTGGTGCCATTCCTTTTCTTGTTGAAATTCTCGGAAAAGGAAGTGCACAAGCCAAAGTTGATGCTGTTATGGCTCTTTCTAATCTCTCAACGCATGCAGATGATCTTAAGATCATTCTTCAAGCTAATCCAATCCCTGAGATAGTTTCTTTGCTGAAAACGTGTAAAAGATCTTCAAAAACTGCTGAAAAATGTTGTTCTATCATAGAATGTTTAGTGAATTTTGAAGAAGGTAGAACAGCATTGATATCTGAAGAAGGTGGAATTCTTGCTATTGTAGAAATACTTGAAAGTGGATCTCTTCAAAGTCGAGAGCATGCTCTTGGGGCACTACTGACTATGTGCGAGAGCGATCGATGTAAGTACAGAGAACCAATCCTCGGAGAAGGTGTAATACCTGGACTTCTTGAGCTAACAGTTCAAGGAACAGCCAAGTCACAGTCAAAAGCGCAGATGTTGCTGAGGTTACTAAGGGACACACCATTTCCACGTTCTGAGCTTCAGGCAGATACTATAGAGAATATCATGTGCAATATTATCTCACATATAGATGGGGATGATCAATCCAGTAAAGCTAAGAAGATGCTGGCTGAAATGGTACAGGTCAGTATGGAGCAAAGCTTAAGACATCTACAGCAAAGAGCTTTGGTATGCACACCAAGTGATGTGCCCATTACCAACTGTAATTCTAAAGTTTCTTCAAAATGATTGTCTTCTTTCATATGTAAAAACAGAAAATAGTGGAATAGGGATCTATGCCAGTCCAGGTCTTTGTGTTGGTATCGCGTGACTGGTAGTGTTAATAATCAATCTGTAGTATGAGGTTGAAAAAATTTGTTCAGAGATGCTTGTAACCAGTGAGATCTATACAAATACAACTAGTAAATTATTCATTTTCTTTCTATTTTTGTTTTCATTATGGTTTCCGCCACCTGTGTGATCCATCTTGTTAGGAAAGAACACTATATTTCATGAGTTTGTCACTTTGTAAATGTGCATCAGTAGAACGTTGTTATAATCTTTGTTTGTGTGGTTTCTCGAAGGCGTTAGTTTTTTACACCATTGTATTTCTTTATTTCTATCTTTAGAGCTTTATCTTCTCTAATAAAGTTTGTGCTACATTAGTGATTGTATTTCTCCACTTCTTTTTGTTATGTAAATTAAATAAATTATATTTCAAAAGAATGGTTGGCTTGGAGGAGCAAAACATGAGTTAGAGAGATACTAAAACATTCATGCAGCACTAAGTTCCTAGCTAGAACTTCACTTAACATATTCATGCAACACTAAGGTACTAGCTAGAACTTCACATAACTACATATGAGTAACAGGCACTGCTCTATAATGGATACCCTAATTACAATGATTCACATACTAGAAAATTTTTTAGGATTAAAGCAAAGAGGTTTCCTAATTCAAGCACCAATTCTTTCTAGTAGTACCATTGGTTCTCAAATGGCAGTTACTAGTTAGAAGGAGCTTCCTTATTTAGTGAACCAATTTGTTGGCTACCACATACTTGTCTATATGTAGCTTCTTGTGAACTTTGTTATTTCTCTCTTCATATGGCATAAACACAACAATTGAAAGTAGTTTAAAGCACGATGGAATTAGTAGCTAACCACTTTTTCCAGCAACTTACCTATTCTATGATCTGATGCCACTCATTCACATTGCATAATAAGTTTATGGATTGTTGAATCCTTGACCATATGGTTTGGGAATAAGCACATTGAAAGAACAGGCGGAGAGTTGTTTCTAGTATCAAATGGAAGA
>JAOQMM010000002.1:19129340-19141080 GCA_027563515.1 Erythroxylum platyclados
AAAAATAGACATTGGTTTATTTTTTATTTCAATAAAATATTTTATTTTTTAATTACTTTTATAAATTTTACTCTTATCCATTATATACCGGTTTATAGAGGTTTAATACCGGTTGAACCTTTAAACCTTAAACCTTTCCTTTGACCGGTTCAATGTCTGGTCCGGTTTTTAAAACATTGGTGTAGAGTTGCATGAAATTAATTATCTTGTTAAAAATATATCTTCTACTATGCCTTTGTTAAACCAAGGCAGATTCTAATATTTAGTTGAATGATGATAAAGTACTTTGCCACAAACATTTTACTGTGTGAAAGTTGGGTAAAATATTGCTCAAGCGGTCGTCAATTTGAAATAAACCGAACAACATTGTATAAACTGGCAAAACAAGTTTAAACAAAACAACCAGGCGAGTTTGAACAAAACAATTATTCACATTGTTTATTAACAGTATAAAAAGGCAGGGAGACTTCAAAACCGAACGCCCAAGTCTCAAGGAAACCAAGAAGTATAAGAACAAAACTTTCAAGAAGAAAAATGTGTTGAAGGCCACATGAAATGATACAGGTGAATCTGAGAGCGAGGAATCAGAGCATGAAATGAGGAACTTGTGCTTCATGGAATATAACAATCAGTTAATATCCTTAAGCTATAATGATAACAGTGATAAAGATTTGACATGTTATGATTTGGTTCAACATCGTGATATATTGATTACAGAAAGCAAGAGACTATTTTCCAAGTGTAAGGAAACTCATAAATTACTAAGTGAAGGCTTAAATGGAAAATTGGAAGCTGAAGAATTATTTACAATGCATGAGTGAGTCCCTACAAGTGCATGATGAGACTAAATCAATTTATTCTTGCATTGAATAGAGTTCTAAGTATCATTAACAATGAAAATCAATCAAATTGATCATTAATTATTCATAAAATAAAATACAAAAAAAATTAATTATCTTATTTATTAGTATTAGTTTTAATGATACTATTTATATATATAATTAATTATTAATAAATATAATAAATTAATATTTATTGATTAATAATAAAGAAACAAATATGGTTACATATTATTTTCATTTTTAATATAAATATTAATAAATAAAAATAATTAATTTATTGGACTAGAGCATGATATGACAAGTTAGTCAAAGGGAAAGGTATACAATGACTTATTTATTAAAATAAAAAAAGGTGAAATTGTTTAAATCTATATGGACAATATCATATCCATGCTACTAATGAGTTCTTATGCAAACCAACAAGTACTCTGACAGACCCAAATATTAAATTTGAAAAGGCAGAGAAGGATGTTACAGTAGACAAGGACAATTATCAACGTCTTGTAGGGAGGCTCATTTATCTATCTTACACACAACCAAATATAGTATATGCAGTGAATATGTAAGTCAATGCATGCATAGCCTAAAAGAAGCAACTGACCGAGTATTGCAATATCTAAAAGAGACACACAAAAAAAAGGTATTTGTTTAAGAGAAATGAAGTTCTAGTATTTGAGGCATACACAGATGTTGATTATGCAAAATCAATTGTTGACAAGAGATCAAGATATTGTACATTAGAGAGTACTAGACCTTCATTTCTCATTGTTCCTTGATTAAGCTATAGTAGTGCCTTAGAT
The DNA here is from genome assembly GCA_027563515.1 of Erythroxylum platyclados. NCBI lineage: Eukaryota > Viridiplantae > Streptophyta > Magnoliopsida > Malpighiales > Erythroxylaceae > Erythroxylum > Erythroxylum platyclados. The sequence goes on from JAOQMM010000002.1 coordinate 19,130,983, forward strand.
TGTTTCAAAGTGAATTTCTTTGGAAAGCAAAATTAGAGGCATAGATAAAAGAGATCTAAATTGTACCTAATCCCAAAATTTCAACTTGTAGATTTATACACTGATCTAAGATGACTGAGTTAGAGGATGAAAATTCTCTCAGGATCAGATCCAATAATAGTTCTGCCATCGAAGTGAGCTTCATGATTTGTGATAATCTTCCAATTCTTATTAAGAAACCAAAGTAGCTTGCATTTTTCAGCTTTTTGGTTTCAAAAGGCCAAAGATTAATGGCTTTATTGATTTCACGTAGTCATACTAATGCAAAAGAACTTAAAGTCTATAAAAGAAATAAAAGAGATAAGATTAGTCAACCATAAGGTTTAATTTCGTGGATGAGGATTGAGAATTGAGTTGACATAAAAAATAAGGTCTGAAATTCAGTTTGTTTTAGAATTCCTTATTAAATAGGAAGAAGTAATAAATTAAATATGTTATTCTATTTTAGATATGTTATCCTAGTTGTTTAGGACTTAATAAAAATTTTATTAGAATAGGATTTAATTTTATTAAGAACCTTTTCCCTATTACAATAAGGGTTCTAAAAACTTCTTTATAAATATGTGTATTAACCCCTTCAATAACAAGCAATCTGAATTTTTTCAACAAACTTGAGTTTTCAACTAGAAGATGTGATGCTTTTTTCTAAGAGTGATTCTTAGGCCCTATAAGTGGTTCCTAGTTTTCTACTTTTCATTATTTGTATTCCTTACTAAATTCCAGCAAATCTAACCTAATTCCAGCCATCTTAACCTTGAATTCCAACCATATTAAACCCTGAAATTCTAATCTTAACTCAACAATCAAAACCTAAAACCCTAGCTATATTTTTAACCAAAATTCGACCTTAAAACTTGATATTCTAGGAGCCTAATATCATTCATATTTCCTAATTTTGTAATTTTTAGCTACTAGTTAATAATTCTTCTATTTGTCCTACATTAATTTTGTATTAGAGCTTTAGTTTACAATTGCGACACGTAATAGGAGGGCTTATAGAAGAATATTCAATGACCTAGAGCAAAATGAAATACTTCTAAATATTGTAAAAAAATTGGGCTTGATGATCATCGTTCACAAGGTGCTCCAAAATCCACCTTACATGTAACAAGTTCCATAAGAAAACAAGTTCAACAAATTTTGGAGATGATAGGCAACCTTGACATACATTCCCTAAAAGTAAAAACTCCCACGAGAAAAAACAATACCAACCAACAACCTATAGTTGATGCTGAACATGGACAACGTGGTAATAATCAAGAAGAAGGGACTGATATTGATCAACAGCACTCAATGTAAGAAAAAATCTTTGCTGAAAAATCATGTATTGATTTTAATTCCTTCAATTTAGTAGATTAATTCGAATCTTTGGGCCTACATGTAGAAGGTGCTCAGATACTTGATAATATGGAGAGTTTGGCAATGGAAGATGATCATGATCATGACATGAAGAGTTTGACAGTAGGAGATGATCAAAGTGCTAGCAAACCCTAAAGTTGAAACAATTGAATAACAAGTTCAAACACTTAAACAGTAAGCTGAAGAAGCAGCTCAACAGGTTGAAAGAATAGGACAACAAGCTAAAATAACATAACATGGAGCTGAAAAGATTAACCAACAACTAAATGGGGTTTTGGAGCTTGTTGGTTCAAAACTTGATGATAACATTATTGTTGTTAATGAAGATTGTGTTGTGGTGGTTAATGAAAGAGAAGTAGACTTGAATGAAGATGATGCATAGTTAGTACAACAAAGGAATAAAGAAGAAGCTGTGAGTGCACTTGCAAAGTCAAAATTTAGCAATGATGGAAAGTTAGTGCATCTAACTACAAGAAGCAGCAATATGTAATGTTCTTGATGCCTATGTTGTAGAGAAGTCATGTGATTTTGTTATGAAACCATTTACAAATATATTGTTCACGACTTTTAATGTTATCCACACTGCTAAATTATTTTTCAAAGAGCTTCTACGTCTCCATGGATTACCTTTAACCATCATATTTGAACATAACGTGAAGTTTATGAGTTATTTTTGGAAAACTCTATAGAAAACATTGAACACCAAGCTTCAATTTTGAAGTTATTTCCATCCCTAAACTAATGGACAAACAGAGGTGGTGAATAGAAGCTTAAGAGACTTGTTAAGATGTTTGGTTGGAGAAAATGTAAAACATTAGGACCTAATTCTTCTTTCCACAGAATTTGTGTATAATAGTTCTATAAATTGGTCTGATGGTAAGAGTCCTTTTGAGATAGTCTCGGGAGTTCAACCAAAGAAGCCTGTGGTTATGGTTTCTTTACGACAAACAACATGACTTAGTATTGAAGCTGAAGGTTTTGCATAACACATAAGGGATGTCTTTGATGAGATACGATGAAAGATAATAACCAACAATTTGTCTTATAAAGAACATGCTGATCAACATGATCGATTGGTGGAATTCAATGAAGGGGATATGGTGATGGTTAGGATTCGTCCAAAGTGTTTTCAAAAAATAAAATATAAGAAATTTCATTCACAGAATGTTAAATCTTATAAGATCATTAAGAAGATAAGTGTTAATACTTATGTTTTTGGAATTACCAAATGATATGGGAATTAGTCATATCTTTAATATAACGAACTTAACTATTTCTCATGGCTAAAAATACGCAATCTCTTATTGTAGTTGTAAGAATTTCAAACATTCCCCGTCTTAAAGAAGAGATCAAGGATATTCTTAATGAACAAATTGTAGCCACAAGAGATGGAAGATATCGAAAATTTCTTGTCAAGTGGAAAGGAAGACCGATTTCTGATAGTACTTGGATTTTAGAATCAGAATTTCAGAAGTTCGATCCAAACTTACATGATCAGTAATTATCACATTTTACATCAAGGACGACTTCAGACAAGTCAGGTAGAATTGATAAAAAAGAACTTAAAGTCTATAAAAGAAATAAAAGAGGAAAGATTAGAAAACCACAAGTTTTAATTTAGTAGAATGAGGATTGAGAATTGAGTTAATATCAGAAATAAAGGCTTAAAATTAGATTCTATTAGGATTCTTTATTAGATAGGAAGTAGTGGTAAAATATGTTATTCTATTTTAGATATGTTATACTAGTTGTTTAGGACTTATAAAATTTTTACTAGAATAAGATTTAAATTTGTTAGGAATATCTGTGTATTCATCCCTTTAATAACAAGCAATCTGAAATTTTTTCTACAAACTTGAGTTTTCAACTAAAAATGATTCTTAGATCCTAAGAGTGATTCCTAATTTCTACTATCTATTATTTTTTTTGTTCCTTACAAAATTCCAGCAAACCTAACCTAAATTTCAGCCATATTAAACGCTGAAATTCTAACCCTAAATTTTTAGCAATCAAACCCCAAAACCCCAGCTATACAAAATCTAAAATTTTAACATTCCTAGCCAAAATCCAGCCCTCAAAATTGATATTCTAACAGCCTAATACCAGCCAAATTTCCTAATTTTGTGATTTTTAGCTTCTAGTTAATACTTCTTCTATTTGTCCTACATCACATACACTACTTGTTGCTTTTTAGGACTATTAAGGCCCCTAGTGTTCCAAGCTACAATTGACATTGAGGGAGCTTAGAGGTTGAACTAGAAGGCTTGGCCTTGACCTTGTGACTAAAACTCCTTTTCTCAACAGTTTTTAAACCCATCCTCGGCATTACCACTATCGTGGGCGACCAATCCTTCCTCAGAAGAGACAATTCGAGCATCTGAACTAGTATCTTTTTAAATGGTGTCCGAAGGGACCATCTCATTTTGTACCAAGGAGCAAGAAGCATCAAATCCAAGCCCTTTATTTGCGAAAATTTCCATTTCTAAGTTAGAAGTCAGAGTAAATTGAATTCCCTTGCTGTCCACCTCGAGAATGTTTTGTACTTTAGAGTACCTCATTGGGCAAGCTAGGAGAAGTAAAAGGAACAACATCATCTTTATCCACTTGAGACTCTTGTATTTCAGAGAAATGCTCCGCCTGATTATCAAGTCCTATGAACTCATTGAAATTGCCTCTTTCAACTATTTTCTTGTAGCTTTCCAGATCATCCCTTGTTGCTTTAGGGAACATCTCCACTGATAGGTATTGTTCTCACTCAACCCCAGTAGAGGAATAGAATCAGGGAGCTCTTGTTTCATTTCAACTAAAACACAAAGTTTGACATAACCAATAATACTTCTAGATGCAGTAGCCTCATCCATACAGATGGCCTCCTAATGAAGCTAGCCAACATGCTCAAACTCTTGGTGGACAAGTATTTTGGGGGAACCTCGTAGAAATTTATCCAAATTAGTATGTGATTCTGTATGATATTATTGAGATTGACATTAGGTTTCCAGAGTTAAAGGAAGAGAGGTAAACTATGAAAATGCCACAATCCAACCTCTAACACCTCTTGAGCACCTGCAATTATAGAGAACTTGAAGAGAAACAAGCTATCTTCATTTAGGAGAACATCATCCAAACGTCAACTTTTTCCGATGTTCTAAAGCCCTAGTCTTGATTAGAAGAAATGCACGCCGCTTCCCTATGAAGAAGCCAACAATAGTAGAAGACCAATTTTTAGCTCCCTACTTAAGTCTCTCAAAAGGAAGTGCCACAATGAAAGAACTACTAGCGAAAGATGGAAAATAGCAGTGGAGAGTAATCTTAGAAGACTCACTAACTACTTCCTTCCAATTAAGATGAGGGTTAAGGCTGGAAAGAGGGCGAACAAAAGAGCTCAAAGGAATCTAAGGAACAATAAGGTCAGAAGAGGAACTAGGAGTTCAAAGAAGAACTAGGAGGCACAAGCCAAGCTCAACAGATGCACTAGCTAAGTTTGGCCACTAGGAGTGGGAGAAAGCTTGGATGAGATTGGTCAGTAGAAGTAGAAGAAAGCTCAGATGAGGTTGGTTAGTAGGAGTAGAAGTAGGAGAAAGCTCTAACTCTCCTATTAAAGCTAAACACAAATTACAAGCAAGAGTTGGCAAGTCATCACATGCATGATCCTTATGATTCTCACTTAGAAGCAATTTTTGGCATTTTAAGATATTCAAAATCAATTATGGGTAAAGGACTTCTCCTATTTAAGAATGAACTTCTAAATCGAGGAGCTTTTACAAATGCAAAGGAGATCAACATCAATTATTGGACACTTGTAGGTGGAGATTTGGTCACTTGGAGAAGTAATAAATAAACTATGGTTGCAAGATCTAGTGCAAAGTAAAATATATAGCACCACAAGTTTTCATGAATTGTTATGGTTGAAAAAGATTATGGAAGAAGAGTAATTGTTAAAGGATATCATCCATCCTTGTTCTATGATAACAAGGTTGCATTTAGTATATCTCATAATTTCATTCCACATGATTAAAAATACATGTGGAGATTGACCAACATTTCATCAAAGAGAAGATAACTAATTGTCTTTTAAATGTTTCACATATAAATTTAAAAAAATAACTTGCTAATGTGTTTGCCAAAAGAGACAGCAACAAATTATTTCATAATTTGGTTTGCAAGTTCGATATGTGTGATATCTATGCACCAACTTGAAGAAATTTATGGATCAATCCAATACCTAGGAGTAGTTATAGGATCTTATTTATTGTATTTTTGTATCAATTCTTGATTATATAATTTCCCTTTTTAGAGCAAGATATACATATATAAATGTTCTTGTAAACAATTTATGTGTGAGAGAATAAAATGCATTTTCGCTCTATTAATTCTCTATAGCCATCAAGTTAACCCGATCACATAGAAAATTCAATCACTTAAACAAAAAGTAAGAAAGCCAAGGCTTCACTGTTGTTTGTTAGTGATATGAAAACTAAAGAAGTATCATTTTAAAACAGATCACTTATGGATACAAATTTTTCAATAAGCAAATACATGGCAAGAGGCATGTGTAGGACTATTTTGCATACTTACCTCAGCCATGCCACACCAGAATAAAGAGATCTCTTTGGACTGTGCAGCATCCACATCCTTTATTTGTTCTTTCATTTTCCCATGAATAGCTTTAGACAACAATTGAGACCAAGAATCAAAAATACATAATGCAATAGCCTTGAGACAAATAAAAATCTACTTAAAGCAATAAGAAAATGAACTTTGACCATAGGATTGTATGTATTCCTATATTCACTCCCAAAATACTCGATATCCAAGTAAAAACCATATAAATAAGAAAAGAAATTTAGCTTTTCTACTTAAAAAAAAAATTCCTCAATGCATTATCTTTAGGTAAAACAAATTTGTCCTCCTTTAAGTTCAAAAAAAAAAAAAAAACATATTTACCTTTTAATCGTGAATGAAGATGATATTGAATGTACTTTCCATTTATCTTCCTTGATTCTTCTGGAATGCTAGATTGGGCAACTTCTTCTGACATCGTCACTAAAGCCTAATCACACACGACATTACAAGATCAATAAGGAAATTGAAATGTTATAATGTTTCCAGGAAAAAAAAGATGCAATTCCCTCAAGAACCACAAGAAATATATACAAGAGGCTTGGAAGAGAAGCTCCAATATGTGTACTAAGAGAGCATAAATTGCCTAACAAGATTGAGATGTAGTAAACTTCAAAATGATATGTTAATATTTCAAATGAAGAGATTAGCCACATGAAATAGGACTATTGCTATTATAGGAATATCATGACAACAAGAATTGAATACTTCTAAATTACAAAAAGGATGATCACATACAAGACATGTAAAGTCAACACAATTCTATGAGGCTCAAATGTCAATTGGAGACAAACCCAATGATAAATGTATTGGAAATAAGGAATTCAACCTGAAGTTGAAGTTCCATCATAGCAAGTTCTCTTTTGAAGTTCATCAAGGTATCGTCCTTGACATGTAGCTGTAAATTTAAATAATAATACAAAGTGAGTCTAATGTGTATATCCACATAAAACATTCCTGATAAACCCAACATCATATAGAATTTATATAGCTTTCAAATTTTAAGTTTGGGTTAACTCCAAAATAAGAACACAGTTCCCATAACTATGTATTAAATTACCAAAAGGGAGTCATGTTCAAATAGTTATAGTTAGCTAAATATTTTCAAGAACTTGTTTTAGTAATAACAAATATATGATTTTAAATGTATCACTAATGCTATGCTTAACAGATGAATTTACAAGTTCAAAATATAGACATACTTTGAATACATGCTAAAATGAACCATAAATGTGGGAAACAAACCTATTATTAATATCTTGGGATTAGGAATACAAAGTATAAACCCATGTCACTTACATTGAACATAATATCTTGGAATATTTTTTTAATACCATACTATATTGAAGCGGATTATTAGATCATCATAAGACACAAATATCAATCATGATCAAACGATATCAATGTTTCCATTATTAGGTATTGATAATCAAGGTGACTAAGGCACATTTATTGTTCTTTTATTTTTGGAGATGACCACTAAACATTCACTGAGTATTGTCTTCATTATTATTTAAGCATCTCCTTCTATTTAAAATGAATTCTTTCATTACATGGTACTAAGGATATCATTTTAAGAGATAGATATAATTAACATCTACAAGGTTATTGAAAGCTTTGTCAAGCAATAATTTTGATTGCATCTTTATTTGTTAAAAATAATATCTTGAGAAAAGTAAACTATGAGTTATTTTCACTTGAAGGTGTTATGTATCAAATACTGGAGATACTTCAAACATTCTCATCATATTTAAATGAAATTCCTATTTTAAGTCTTACAATCTCATTCTATGAATTCATTTTCTTTTCTTAAGTTAAGAACCCTAAATTCAAAATATATGAACCTGTCGTTTGAGGAATCGATTTTGTTGATTGGCCTCACTTAGTTTTGTAACGAGCCTTCTCCTTTCAGAATCAGCCAGCAGCGACTTTAACTGTTAACAAAGTAATACATTTTTAGTATTAACCAATGCATGTTTTGTGTGCATAATTGGTCTTCTACATCATGTCAAATTAAGCAATTTTAGAATGCTAGAAACAATTTGGAGATTTCACTAATTTACAGTGAGTAGTACAGTATTGGGCATCCAGTGAATACAATGAAAAATTCAGGATATTACATGGAAGTGAACAACATTTCACGGTGTTTATGGTTAGAGTTTAAAAACAAACAGTACATTAACTAATTGCACCAACTTTCTGTTTATTGGTTATTTGGGTGAAGCAGGTTATAGGCACATTTCCTCATCTCATTATATTTTCTCATACTCTTTTAATGTAGATCTTATTCATCAAGAAGCTATCACTGGAAATGACACGAAAGGGTAAATAATGTATAATATTTTTGGATACTATTCCATAGCATTTGATTAAGTGAAGGGTCTGAATGTTGTCTATTAAGATAGAATGGGAAATTCAGAATCCTTTTATTATGATCTAATAGGTAACGTCAAGTTTTCTTCTCACGAGCGATCCAGTTACAGTTATTAGTCCAGTTACACTATTACTAATACTACCCTCAGAAAAGTTAAAGCCAATTCTTGCTTCATATCATTTCACAAATAACAGGAACCAAAATAAATGTGTTGTATTAAATATTTAACAGTAGTTGAGAGGAAATTCACCTCATCACTGTTCAATTTTTGTGCGAGTAGGTCTTCTGGAGAATCCTTCAATGCATGCTCAATGCCACCTGTAGACTCTTCTGACTGCAATGAGGAAGATTCCTCCATACTAGATGGAATGCTGTATGATCTCCAGTATACATCGCTCATCCAACCAATTGCAGTATAACCAAGATGAGAATGACCCATCCTTGGATACCTCATCCTTGTTTTACATGAAATAACATTACAAGGAGATTTGGGGATATTCCCATAATCTAACCTTTCCAATTTCCATGGAAAGCATCGTACTTGTATGCCAAGAGAACATCTGCTAGGATCATATTATAACAACCGTTATAAGGCAGCAAAAATGTATAAAAGTTGTAAGCAGATGAAAATTTAAACTGTTAATGGTCCCTGGTGGGAGCTAAGAAATTGCCACCACTAAAACAGAAAACTTTTTGCGCATTACTTGTTTCATGAAAAACATAACTGATTAAAATCTAGCTAATTGATTGGAGGCAGGAATAGGAAAGCATCAGATGAAAAGAAACCCTCTTAAAACATCACTGCTTGGATATCTGGGGATAAGATTCACAAAGTAAAAGAAATCAAATTGTTCAGGAGACGATCCTGAAAATTACATACCCATCAGTTGTTAGGTCCATGATGAAAGTTGAAACTTCCTGTGACGCAAGAGAAGTGTGAGATTAATTTCTGGGGCCAAGTAACAGTGGAGAGTTATCAGTACACTCAGTTTGGATGTTGGTCGTCCGTGTGGCAGCTCCTAAGTGGTAGTAACATATTTCCCAGAGGATGTGATTGGAAAGGCACTATACAGTTCGAGTGGCATCTATGTTTTGGTTAAGGCCAACCGGCCAAAGCCGAGATTTGCTTCCTTGCCCATGATATGCTCGGGTAGTGATTGACGTTATTTTATGAGTAAATTAAGGTTAAGTTTTAAAAAAATTAACCTTAATTTATAATATTAATTTAAAATTTAAAAAGAGATATTATTCATCGTCTCCGTCAACGCTCCTTAATCAGTTTTAATTCTCCGGTGGTTTCTTCGTGTAGCTCCAGTCGCATAATTTCCCATAGATGCACAGACGACGAAGATAAAGGGGAAACAGGAGATGGCAAATGGGGGAATTCAATCTTCTTCAATCTTGAGAGGTTAAGCGTACTTCTGTAGGGTGCATTTTATCAAATTAGACAATAATAATAAAAATGAGAATAAATATAATGAATTATAAAAATGAATATATGGTTGGTTAAAATAAAGTAATGATTACGATTATTATTGATAATGGCTAATTTATTAAAAATATTAAGAAATAAAAATTTGTTAAATTTTTGTTTTATATCAAATTTTAATATATTTTAATTAGTTATATTTAATTACTAAAAAGAGAAAAATATAATTAATTACAATATAATTAATTAATTAATTACAATGTAATTAATATTGTAA
>JAOQMM010000002.1:19169782-19188272 GCA_027563515.1 Erythroxylum platyclados
ATTAATTAAACTTACGATCGTATCTAGGTTGTTAGTCAATAAGAGTGATTAGAATACATGTTTCTATTCATTTAATCGTAAGAGAGAATGCATAATAATGGGTATTTGTCGATGAATATATTTTTATATCAATGATCCGTATTAGTTAATAACATAGGTGACCCAAAACCAAGGTTTTTCAGCAATTTTCCAGATCTGAATATTTTTGTTTGATTTCAATTTTTGTTAATTTCTATTTGTCTAAATTAGCATTGATTCAAAACCCCCCCTTTTTATTTGTTCTAGTCTTCAATTCGTGAACAAGTACCAATAGATTCCTCGTGGGAACGATCTCAACTCTTCACTATCTACATATTTTTAATTAGAGTTGTTTTTAATTTGGTTGCAGGCGACAGCATCACCATTAGGTCATTAACTTCCTTGACCTTCCGACACTGGGAAAGCATCAACCCCCATCCATGGTCTTACAACTTTGCATATATGAATCTATCTAATTCAGAAGGGAAGAACTTACATTAGTATCTTAATTTGCATTCAAACATGGATTTGATTCAAGAGGGGTGCCTTCGGGAACGTGGATATAGGTGGTGCATGGCTATCTTCAGCTCATTCCGTAAGGTGTTAGGTTAAGTCCTGTAACGAACGCAAACCTTGTGTTTAGTTTCCACCATTGAGTTTGAAACCCTAAGCAAACTACTGATGATAAGCCGGAGGAAGGTGAGGATAATGTCAAGTCATCATACCCTTTATGCCCTAGGAGACACATATGCTACAATGGCCAGGAAAAAGGGTCGTGATCTCGCGAGGGTAAGATAACTCTAAAAACCCATCCTCAGTTCGGATAACAGGCTAAAACTTACCTGCATGAAGCAGGAATCACTAGTAATCGTCAGTTAGCCATATAGCGGTGAATTCATTCCTGGGCCTTATACACACCGTCTATCACACTACGGGAGTTGGCCATACCTAAAGTTGTTAGCTTAATTGCAAGGAAAGGGATGTCGAAGGTAGGGCTATTGACCGGAGTTAAGTCGTAAGAAGGTAGCCATGCTTAAAGGTACAACTAGATCACCTCCTTTTTAAGGAAAGTAATGCTTGTTGGGTATTTTTGTTTGAAACTGTTTCACACCCAAAATAAAGGGAGCTACATATGAATATGATTTCAACTTGTCAACAGAAGCTCAATTGTAGAGGGCTAACAATGGGAAGGAGTTATCCAAACTAAATATAGAAAAGTTGAGCGAGGTTAATAAATTTTGGAGTAAAGTGGTGTCTGCTGAATCCTCTATAACTAAACCTAAACACTACTCTTCTAAATTGATTAATGGTGTTGTTTATCCTCTTATTTAACTCCTTTAAAAAGGAGTTAAGATCTAGAAGAACACACTTATTGGTTTTTTCTAAATAAACGTCCAACTTATCCCTTGATACAAATTTGGGCTTAAACTAGAAGGAATGGTAAGGGGCTAGAGAGAATTCTGCTAAAGGAGGATGACACATTTCTATTCAAATTTATGATTGAAGATTAAGCAAAGTGTTTGAAATTGGGCCTTGACACGTGGGGGGCCAACCAATGTTTATACAAAAATGGATTCCTAATATGGAATGAGATAAAAACAACATTGAAATCATTCCATTGTGGATCAATTTCCACAACATACCTCTACAGTATTAGTCATTAGAGGGCTTGAGTTTTTTAGCTAGTGTTATGGGAAAACTATTAGCTTTTGACACAACCACTGCTATGCTGGAGAAGGTGTTTTATACCCATGTATATGTTAAGGTAAATCACAAGAATCTACTCCCTAAATTCTTGCCAATCATAAAGCTTAATGCAACCAATGAGCTAGAGAAGTCTGAAATTAAGTTATCATATAATTGGAAACTATAGAGGGGACACAAAATATGGAAACCAACTGGTAAAAAATTTGCTAAAGTAGATTACAAAGAATTAATGGGAATGGAGGATGAACCAAATTCTGAAGAGCAGAATGTTGATGTAAATGTGCAGACTAATTAGGATACTGCTCCATCTAATTAGCATTTGTGAGAAGACAAGGATGAGTAGAATGTTGATGTAAATAAGCAGACTGAAATCCAGGATACTACTCCAAATTGAGACAAGGACGGGGATAGAGGAAAGACATCTGAGATGCTTAATCCACTCATGTATCTGGTAGGAGGTTAGAGAGGAAAGGAAGAAAACCAAAAGGGGGATGGTGAGTTACCCCCATTGTGTATATATAGATATGATCATTTGGAATATTAGAGGGCATAATGAACCTCTTAAAGTTCATGCTATTAGTGTTCTTTTGTTAGAAAGAAAACTAGCTTTGATTAGTCTTTTGGAAACAAGAACAAAAGCTCACAATCTCAACAAGAAGATGAAATTTTTGGGGAAAAGCTGGAATTATGTAACAAATCATGAATTTCATTCTAATGGCATAATTTTGTTAGCTTATAATTATAAAATTTTACATATTACAATGATTAAAACTTCTGACTAGCATATGCATCTCATGTGTAAACTTTTGGAAATAGGAAATGTGATAGAGATTACTATCATTTATGCTACCAACTTTGAATTTCAAAGAGTAAAGTTATGGGAATAACTTTTCTCTATTCATACTTCTATGAAGTTGTATTGGTTAATTGTGGGTGATTTGAATTGTATTTTACATCCATTAGAAGCACATGGTGATAGGATTAACACTTCTAACTTTGATAAAGAACTAGAGAGTGTGGTTACCAAACTTGAAGTAACTGACCTCAAATCTTCTGGATGATTTTACATTTGGAGCAACAGACAACAGGGAAGATGCCTGATCCGAAAAAAAGTAGACATAATTTTGGTTAATCATTTATGGATGATCCATTTCCCTAACTCTTTTGCTCATTTTGGTGCTCCATTATATTCAGATCACTCTTGGATGGAGGTTCTGAACCTCACACCTCCTAATATTCATAATTCTTCATTCAAATTCATCAACTTCCTAACTGAAAGAGAGGGCTTTATGGAGTTTATAGATTAACATCAAGATTAATGGTTGTAAAGCATTCCGGCTTATCCAGTGTTTATCAATTCATCAAAATTCAGATAGGGAATAGGGAAGGAACCTAGTTTTGGTATGACAATTGGACTTCTCTCAACCCTTTATATCTTAGAGAGGAAATATGTTCTCTCCATACTAGAATCCCTTCTCAGCCAAGAGTTAGCAAAGTAATTGTGAATAACTCTTAGCATTTTCAAGGCAGGGGTGCTAAAAGGCTACAAAATTATTTCCCAAGCTATATGCCCAACTCATTTACTCCAGACAAACTTGTGTGGTCACTAAGCCCGAATGGAGACTTTTTAAGCACTTCATGCATCAAAGCTCTCAATTCTTCTCACCCTTTTATTCCTTGGTATAATATTGTTTGAAAACAGTCCTTAAAAGCAAAAGCTTCTTTCACTACTTGGCTTGCAGCTATGAGAAAATTGAAAACAAAAGACAGAATTTTAAAATCTATAGACATATTATATGAACTATATTGTAGTGAGCTTGAAAGCATAGATCATCTTTACTATAAGTGTGGTTACTCAGCTTTCATTTAGGCCAATATCTAGCACACTCTTAGCCTTTACTAGTCATGAATCAGATTGAAGCAAAATGCTAGAATGGGTTGATTATAAATTCAGATCAATGAGGAAAGATACACTATGCTTAAGCCTCAGTTTTAACAGTACAATCTATTCCATTTGGAAATAATGAAATCAGAGAGTGTTCAATAAGATCAACACTGATAAGCATGTCCTAGCTCACAAGTTAAATTGTTGGATAATTGAGTCCTTTCCATAAAAGACAATGGAATCTATGAAATCTAGCTTTTCCTAGAAATTTTGTAAAATCCTTATTTTTCAATTATGCTTAATCTAAATTTGTAAAGACTTTTGATGCCCTTTAAGTGTTAATGAATGAATTCTTTTATCTTCCAAAAAAATTGAAGTATTAAAATAATAAAGGAAAAATTCAAATTAGTTTAAATAATTTTTAGAAAATTGTAAATTGAAATATTAATTTTTCTTATTTAAAATGGAAGAGAGCAAGAAGTGTACCAATTTTACAATAATAACAACATTATTTCAGTAAAAATCGTGGTGTATGCAGGATTTGGAAAAATCTAAAAGTATGCATTCGATAAACCTATACAAATATATATATATATATACACTAAATAAATAAGTATATACAGTAATATAAAATGTGAGTAGGAAACCTTAATTGTTAATTAGCAAAACAGAAGTATAAATAAATAAAGAAATTGCAAAAACTTTGAAGCTGACTCAAAATTGGGAACAAGTGAGAAAAATCCACTCCAAGCTTTCAATTCACTGAAAGAGCTACCCTTCTCTTCCTCTCTCTTGATCTCACTCAGTTCAGTTTTTTCACTCTGATCTATACTTATACCTGAGAGACCCTACAAAAGTTTTTCATCTTTACAATTTCTGGCTCTGCATTGATCTTCTTATCTCTTTTGCTAAGAATATGATACAACTGTTGTTTACAGTAATATTCTCGGAGATGGCCTTCATCCTGGTGCTTATCTTTAAGAACCCATTTAGGAAACTGGTGATCATGGGTATGGATAGGGTCAAACGGGGCCAAGGACCAATCGTTGTGAAAACGGTGGGAGGAACGGTGTTTGTGGTATTGATGTCAAGTGTTTATAGCATGGTGAAGATCCAGAAGCGTTGGATCGAAGAAGGTGCTGTCAATCCAACGGACCAGATTCTCATGGCCAAGCACCTTCTTGAAGCTACTCTTATGGGTAATTCTTTGTTTCTTAAGATAGTTCTTTTATATTTTGTTTCTTCTGCTTATATAAACCCTGGTCGTCTTCGTGGGGATTGTGTGATGAATTTGTTGGCTGCAAACTAGGAACGGTTTGATTGTTGGTTAGGGAAGTAAGGACATGTTTAGTTGTGGGGTTCAATCGTAGATGATTTGTTCGGTGGTTTCGTGGTGCGACTGTTCCCTTTCCGATTTGTTAACGAATTTATTGGATTTCACTTCATTATACACGATTTCATATGCTTTAGATTGTCTCTTGTTTCTTTCGTATTCATGTTTAGATGAATTTTCCTGCTTTAGTTGTTTTTCTTTCCCGTGCAAGGCCTGCCAGTACGGGTACTGACTTGGAAAAGCGTGTCATCTTATTTGGGATTGGATGATTCAAAATTCTGATTGTTACTGAACCATGTCAAATGGAGTTCGGATAATATCATTTTCCACATTATACAGTGAAGGGAGGGATTTGACTATTTCAAGTTAAGATGCGATCCTTTTTCTTGATATAGGATAGGACGGTTTAAACATCATTACGGTCCTATTATGATTTAGCGCTTGAAATTTGAGTATTTGACATAGGAACTGGAAAGTTTCGTGTGCAGAAAGATGCATGATATTCTTTCTTTCTTTTTCTTTGATATTTCTCATTTCAACCACTCTTTAGCCAGGGGCAAAAAAAAAAAGGAGCAACTGATCTTCTTTATGATCTTTATTTGATTGTTAAGTACTTTAAGAATGTTGTTTAGGGAAATAATTCTAGAAGTGAATGCATGAACTGTTCCTTACTGGTCTCTTTCTTCGGTATCTTCGACATGAAATGTCTCCTCATTTTATCTCGTTTTTAACTTGTTCTCTAGTATTGTTGCCCCTTATGAGAATTTCTCTGGTATATATTATATATGGTCTATTTATATTTGGGATTTGCTCATTCCTAAATGCTTATAGTCTAGAACGAGGTAGTGGGAAAATGTGCTTGTGTCTTGTTTTCCTGTATTTTGGAGGATTGAATCTAGTGACATCTTTTGCTACACTGTATGATATTTCGTGGGAGACATGTTTGGAGTTTTAAATTTATCTTTAATCTATGAGAGTTTCCCTATTCTGTTCCATAGGATCCTTATGCATTGTGACAAAATTTGAGGACTTGACTTGTAGCAGACTGTCGGCTGGAGCATACCCTGTTTCCAGCGACCTTATTGACCCTTGCACCTTTATGATACTTGAGTAACTTTTTCAGGGTCCTTTCTTTTCCTTGGGCTAATGATAGACAGAATGCACCATTACATCAGAGAACTCCATATTCGAAGGAAGAGCATGGAAGCTGTAAAGAAACAAAATAGAGCTTTTGAGGATGGAAAAGTTGAAGAGAGCAAGGCCTTTGAAGAAGAAATGACCTCTCTTCGTTCAAAACTCAAGCAGCTGGAAACTGACCTGGAAGAGAAGAGAAAAGAAGTAAATGCTTCAGAAGCTAACACAGTTGCTTTAAAGAAGCAATCTGAAGGGTTCCTTCTTGAATATGATCGTCTACTTGGGGAGAACCAAAATCTACGAAACCAGTTGAAAGCACTGGACTCGAGTTTGTCTCATTCAAGTAGCAAGAAGAATACCTAGGGAATCAAACCCTGCTTTTGAATAGTTCTCATCTTCCTTTTCCTTGTTCACAATATTTATCAGTGGTGTCATGATGGGGTTGTTACAGTTTAATTATCATGCGTTGTTTAGAGTACAGAAAATTTGACAAACATAAGATGTGAGAAAGCGAAACAAAATAGGCTTCTGATTGTTAAATGTTTAATCCAAGGACTTAAATAGAATAGTTAGGTTTTGTTTGTAGAGAATTCTACTTAAGGGTCTTAGACGTAGAAAAACACAGCCTTTTCTGATTAGTAGTCCTATTAATATGAGAGAGTATTAAGAATATGAGCCCAAAAGATGGAAAGAATGGCCATGGATAAGCTGTTCCAACTCAGCAGAGATGATCATGATTTTACATTTACGTATGAGAGTTACCTAGTATCTATAATTCACTGCACAGATAAGTCTTTAAACTATTGACAGAAATCGGTACAGGGTCATTTGTAGCATTGAAGCCTACCAACATTAAACTGAGGAATACAATAACTGACAGTGGAAATAACAGGAGCATTAATTTGGATGCTACAGAACTTTTAAACTTCTTTTGCATGTTCAGCAGAAGATCGAGCAACGTTGGTGTGAAGGAGTAAGCCCACCTTCAAACTTTGTATTTTCTCGTTTCAATTCTTGAAAAGATCTTGCGTACAAGCATGTTTTAAGATCAGCATGATGTCAGCTCGATTCTAGATTGATTTATGTATCCTACTCTTGGGCAACGGAAACATTAACCTCTCAGAGAGTTCTCTTTCAAGTCGGATAAGAGCAGGCATTCGGCAACATTTCTTCTTTGTTTACAAAAATTGGAGGCGCTTGAGGATATCGGAGTATGGAGAACAAAATGTGACTTACCAGTGACATGAAGGGAATAAAGAGAATATTCTTCTTATGCAAGAATTTATGAAGGGTTATTCAAAAAGAAAAGGAGGGAAAAACTGTTTATTGAAGATTGATCTAAAGAAAGCTTATCATAATGTTGATTGGAGTTTCTTAAGCAACATCATCAGGGCTTTGGAGTTTCCAGTATATTTCATTGAATGGATCTCATTATGCTTCACCACTCCATCTTTTAGCATCCTCATTAACGGGGAGTCAACAAAATTCTTCAAAAGTTCCAGAGGTATTAGACAAGAGAACCCTTCTTCAACATATTTATTTGCGATTGTCATGGAGGTAGTCAATAGGCTTTTAAGAAGAATTGTAAAGAGAACCGACCATTTCAAATTTCATTCTAAGTGTAAAAAATTGAGAATTACCAACCTTATCTTTGTAGATGACCTGATTATCTTAACTAGGGTGGACAAAACTGCACTTCTAGCTATTATAAAGGCCAGTAGAATATTCACTAAACTATCTAGACTCTATGTTAATACTGATAAATGCTCCTTTTACATTTATAGAAGTGTAGAGGATCAGAGAAGGATGGTTGAGCATATCAATGGTTTTAGAGAAATGTCATTACCTTTTACCTATCTTGGAATTCCAATAACTGCTTTTAGATTGAGCTACGAAAGTTTTAAGCTTCTGGTGGACAAAATAAGAGCAAAAATCACAGGTTAGAGAATGAAAGTATTATTTCTAGCTGGAAGAGCTCAATTGATTACATCTGTGTTATCTTCAATCAATATACATTGGGCAACACATCTTACTATTCCAAGTGTTGTGAACAAAACCATTGACAAGATGCTAAGAAAATTTCTCTGGTCTGGTTCAAATGAAGGAGGTTATAAAGTTGACATTAAATGGTCTAAAGTTTATAGCTCTAAGAAGCATGGAGGTTTGAACATCATTCCTTTAAAACTGTTGGATAACTACATGATGATCAAGAACTTGTGGAGATTGATTAATGATCATAAGTCATTATGGTGCAAATGGGTGCATGAATACTACATCAAAGATAAGAGCATTTGGGAAACTGATCTCACATTTAGGAATATATTTGCTACATTAAAGGAAACTCTCAAATAGAGAAGCTTCATCAGACTTCATATCAAGAAGTAGGGAATGAGATGAACACATGTTGAACAAGTTTTAATCTTATAACAACCTCAATATTCTGCAAGTGCACAGGTCGTAAACGTAGTATATGAGGTCTCGATCCCATGAGGAATTAGTAAACTAATTGAATCCTAATTTGTCTAAGGCTTAAAACTGTAATTAAAATGAAAACAAAAATGAACAGGAATTAAGCAATTGAATATGTATTAATTGAAAATGAAATTGTAAAATTAATATAAAGAAACCAAAATTGAGCACAACTAATTAACAATTAGAAATTCACATAAAGAAGATTAGCCAATTATGAAAGAAGGAGATTTATCCTATCATCAACTAACTTAATCATTTTTGAGTTAATCTGATATCAGTCCTAGAAGTTCAAATGGTGATTAGTCTCTCTCGAGTTATAATCATTTAACCCTAAATCATAAACCCTAATTGAATTGCATTATGAAATTTGCAATCTCTCAATTAACAAACAACTCACACATCCAATTAGATCTTAAGCACTAGAATAGACAATCAGGTCCTCACACGAGATCTCTCTTCGTATAAATTACTGAGTTGATTGTTTGTGTGATCTATTAGATTGTTAACTCTCATTATCCAATCTAATCATTTTCTATCGGTTCACTCTCTTGATTTATTACCGAAGCATGCAAATACAACAAACGATCATGATACCCAACTCATTAACAATAAAAGTAATTAAATTAACATTGATACAAATCCCTAAAAGAGTTTAAAACATCCTTAAATCCAAATTCATCATCATCACATCCATCTTATACATCAAAATGAAATAAATAATAAGATGGAAAGAGAAATATAACTTGGAGTGGGCTGGAATGGCAGGAGCAACAAGAGCTCCCTTTTCCTCTCTCCTCTTCTCCCTTCTTCCTTTGCTTCTTTCCAAATGTAGCAAAAATGGAGGCTCCCCTAGATTAGTTCATTGTTTTGTCTTTTATAGTCCTAGGGCTTTTTAGGGTAAAGACTAGATTTTACCTAAGCCCCTATATCAGAAATAACCCTAGAAAAGTTGAGTTCAAAAACAGTCCTCCCATTTGTCATCGCACCTGTCACGATCATGGCCAATGAGTCATGATCGTGATACTTAAAATTTTGCTTTTGTCATTATCATGGCCAATGAGTCACGATCGTGGCCTGTCCTATTGGCTTCTGTCACAATCGTGGCCAATGAGTCACGATTGTGGCTTGTGTTGGGTTGCTTTTGTCACGACCGTGATTGGTATGTCACGATCGTGGCCTTGGCTTCTCCTCCGAGCTTTCTCAAAATCTTCTCCGGTCTTCTTTACTTGATCTCAAACACTAACAAACTTATCAAAACACCTCAAACACACAAAATTAAAGCCCGATATCATGCTCTAAACCACACTCAAAACATAAACACATAATCAAACTAACATAACTCTAAACATAAACATGCACAAATCATCTAATTGACAACTAAAAACATACGAAATTACCCACAAAAACATAATGCAACCTGTAACTATCAACACATTATTCTGGCATGACAATTAGATATCTGATTGACCTCTAAAAAATAAAGATGAGTTGATTGAGTTGAAAGAAATCAATCCAGACAATTAAAACCTATCAAATGCAATGATGTCTAAGAATGAGATTCTTGTGAGAATAAATGACAGTAATATGCACATGGAGATTAATAAAGTTGAATTGAACGAAAATGTGGATGGCAAAAATTAGTGGTGTCCAACTACTAATGGAATGTACAATAATACTTCATGCAGAAAGCTTTTTTATTAGCATCTTAAGATTATTTCAAGGTACATAATGGTATGGTGCAAATACAATCTTCCTAGAGCTGCTACAACTTTATGGAGACCTACAAAGGAGAAATTACCCACCGTTAATAGATTAAACAAGTTTAACTGCTTGACAAATTGGTTTAGCCTTTGTAGAAGCCAATTGGAGAGCACTTCACACCTATTTTTCAAATGCAAGTACACATTTAGAGCTTAGAAAACAGTACTACAGAAATGTACAATTAATGATCTACCAAAGGAGTGGCAACATATCATAAGCTGGAGTTTGAACCTATAATAGGTTAAGGAAGATCATAAATGGTATTATTACATAGCCTTATCCTATTTAGTGCTAAAAATCTGGGATGAAAGAAACAGAAGCATATTTCACAACAAGTAAAGAGGTTATGAACAATTCATGACAGAGCTAGTTAATGCCATTAGAATTCATATACTTACCTTTTGTGACAAAATTGCACTAAGATCAACTTGTATTGACATTTCAAGATGTAGCTAATTTTTGTATTTGCAAGTCTTGTAATGCCTTGTTGGCAAAATCATTTGTCTCTACACTCTCTTCTTGAGAGTCTATTGTAAAACATTTTGATTCTCAACCTTTTATGGCTTAATTAATTCTCATTTTTTTTAAAAAAAGGACTTAAAGAGAAAGAATAAAACCTTTAATTACTTTATAAGCTAATCTTACGTGCTCAATACGACAAAAAATAAAAAGGAAGGTAGGCCTCAATAAGGTGTATATATATACATATATGCAAACTCAAGTAATTACTTACTAGACTTAACTTAATTTAAGCACAATTCTTATAATTATTAAAAAAATTTCTAAGTTCGAAATCTACCAAAACATGATTCTATATAAAATTGTCTGTCGTAGAAATCCTGACAGTGTCTTCCTAAAAAATCCTCTACTATACTAATGCGCCTATATTTTTAGTCTGTCCTTTTAACTCTACATTTTCAGAGAGGAGCATGTCCTAGGACAAGTTCTTGTCCCAGACCAGATTCACAAGTTAAAAAAATATTATTTTTTAATCTAAACTTTAAAATTACATGCTCGTGTAATCTTGGGCATTAAAAGAAGTGTGTATTATGAAATAACCTGCATCAACCCTAATGAATACGATAAAAATTGAAATAGCTTTACCAAGTCATTTGGTGGCTACCTTCTTGATGCGTTCTATTTACTGAAGAATCGACTATGACCTGAATAGGATCCGCATCCGCCATGATTAGTATGGGTACAAGTTATTGAATCAAGTGCATAATGTTTTAAGTATAAGATGATTTATATTTTGAAACCAATTACTGATGCCTTCTAACCTATGAAGGATGTTTATGAAGGCATTAAAAACACTATTAAGAACTTAGTGAGTCTACTTTCGGAAAACTTTTATAGCAGGACCTAAAAATTTTAAACTATGCAAGTAGTAGGGGAAAGAATGACAATGTTGGTTTATTCCGTATAGTAAATCAATTAGTTGTAGTTTAGTGATATAATAATTTAAAGGCATTTTTTATCTTATACATATTTAGAAGTATATGATAAAATACATGAGGTAATTATACATTACAAATGAAATTATAATAAGATTATAATGATGAATTAATATTTCACCTATGTATTATCCACAAATTGTTTCTACTCATGTTTTATTAAGATTTGACATTAATAGATTGTAAAATGACGAGCACATTATGATTATTCCTTACAAAAGCAATATTCAATCTCATTAACTAAAATATGGAGATACTTAAATAAATATATAAGTACTTGTTGGAGAATAAGTTTACTAAGTTGACCTCATATGAGAATTTCATTTGAAACATTATGTGTATATGTATAAAAACTCTCATTAAGATGATTATATTAGTAATTTTTTAACTTGAGATGATCTTGGATGAATTTGGCAATCTAAATAAACTCATAATTATTTTAGGATTGTTAATATATTATTTGTGGTTGGGAAACTCTATGTAATAAGTTTGCCACCACCAGATTCACTCTCCCATCACTACAATGTTGCTATTTGTTCATGAAATCAAGTTATCAATTTAACAAGTTGAGTTTTGGAGTTATGCTTTGCAATAAGTTGTTGTGAACAAAAGCTTGTTATTGGGCTTATTATTATGGTTAACGTATAAATCATAATAAAGCAATAATCATAATTAGTACCTTATTTTGAAGCTTGGTCATTTTCTTGTCATATCCCTCGAACTATTTCAAAAACTAATCCATCTCAACCATCATAGCTGTACAATTGCTTGACCTTTAACGGTATCAATATAACAAGTTGAGAGAACTCTGTAACTACTACAAGAAGGTTAGGCAAGGAGTGCTAGCTCCATTAGAACTTAAGCTTATTTATTATAGGTTTTAGACATTTTAGTAATTTAATTAAAATTAAATTTTAATTATATACCAGTTATGCCCAAATAAGATATAATATCTCATTTTGATCCTTACTTATCAAATATCTCAAATTCAATTATAACGTTTCTCAAACTTTACAATCAAGTTTAACTTGATTAAAATATCTTTGCTCTCTTCAACTCGTTCTTTATGTGCAACCTATTAGGCTCTCAAATATGTTGGCAATAGATACAAATTATAACCATAAATCATATTTAGGATTAGATAAATTAAAATAATTTAATTTATCTTTAATTCTCTAATTAAAAAATTTATGTCTATAGATCAAGATTGACATCTAGCAACACATCATGATCATCTACATATTTAGGAATGTCAAAGTGGTTTTGACTATCTTTTCGTTCATGATTTTTTCATATAATTCAATTATTTCATCATACAATGTTTCGATTAGATATAGAGCATGGAATTAATATCTACTGCCTTTTGAGTCCAATTATGTTAGTTCTCCATCACTAGCTATTGACTCAATTAATGGTATTTGTAAACTATTTACAAAATTTAATTCCACCTAGGCCAAGGATTTCTTAAATTAATACTAATCTTTGATCAATAAAGCATTTTCCCTTATTACTTTAGGGTGATAAATCCTATTTTGGTCACTCAACTTTCTCTACATAATCATGCTTCATCCAATGATTACTGACTGAACTATCCATTATTAAAATAGGTTATAAGTAGTATCACAACATAGCAATCCATATACAAGATAGCTCTGGCGATCTCAAGTCAAAGGATCAATTATACAATCATCATAATGAGAATTTCCATAGAAATATAAGTAATGTTCCAAATGGATTTTTCATATGGAGTCAATTCAGTGAACTTGTTATCTAACAAGCAACCATTCTTTTGTTTAAGTATCTCTATACTTTAGTCTATGAGATTGACTACTTCCTTCATTAGGAAAAACATAATGCGTGCTAACCTTTTTACATTATGATAATGTCCAGTCTTAATAGATCAATGACTAGGAACAATTTAGGAATAGTATATGAATGCAATATGAATCTCATAATTATGATCTCATTATAATTTTATCTACAATGTATATTTATCCCATGATCTTTATCATATACATCTAAATATGTATAAGATAAAGAATGTTTTTAAATTATTTTGTCACTAAACTTCACCCAACTGTTTGGCTGTAGGGCATAAACTAACAATCTCCCACTTGCACTAAGCCACTCTTTTAAATGTCTTATACCATATCACCATATGACGATCATGCTACTAGTGGGACAGTGGCTTAATGAGAGAATTCTACAAGATTCTCTATATTGAGCACTTGCTTAAATCTTACAAGTTTCGTCTTAATTATCATCATAATTAAGAAAATTTTCCTAAATATATAGTTAGATCTTTGATAAGACCTTAGCTTCTTTTTCATGCCTAAGGGTTCTAATGTTCTATAGTACATTAAACAATGTAAAGAGTTATATCAAGTTCATTAAAGAACTTACTGATCCAATTAATCATTTCTACTAAATGAAAATGTATTATGGTTTAGTTAGCAACCATTGCTATATTGGAACCTTTCTAATCTTAAAATGATATTTTTTTCAAGTAAAATATACCTTAATTAGGATGTACTTCTAAAATTAATATCCATATAACCTTGAACTTAAAGATTAACTCATACATAGAATAATGAATATCTTTAATACTTCATAAGTATCAGATATCTCAAATACTAAACATCTTTAGTATATTATCTATATACTTGGACTTAAAATAGCTAAACAACTTCCAATATATATCTATAGATTTAATTCCCAGAATTAAACTGTTACCTTTTCATATATAACAAGAGTTGTTCTTGGACACATATTTTCAACAATTGAAAATTATAATTGTTTTTCTCTATAAGCAATATGTCTCTACATATTCCCACTGAAGAAGGCAACTATACTCAAACTAACATTCTTGTAGACATGATAAATTCACAATCATCTCCAAAACAAACTTTTTGAATTCATCAGGAAATAGTAGAGTAAATTGAATGAAATAATTTCATCAAGGTACTATACCTTTCAACTTTATTCTATACAACCTCTTGTATTTTGCTATCATGGGGTTAACATACATCTTACATGTTGTCATCAAAGTTTATGAGACATTAGTCAAATCAAAATGTCAATATACTTTGTCATCTATATGAATTTGACATATCTTTAAAACTTTAACACCAAATCCTTAACAAAAGATTAATAGCAGAATTGCATAATGAAAATAAAACTTTTCTATCTAACATAACTTATGTCTAAGAAAATCACTTCATTAACTCTTAGTATCAACTATACTAAATGAGATAAATTCCATTTAGAACAAAATATAAAATTAAGAAAATCATGTAATTGATTATATTCCATGACTACCAAGGGAGATTAGGACTTTAATCATGTATTTGTTTACTCCCAATATTTTATTTGAAATAATAGCCCCCACTACTATTCAAAAAGATTACTTTAATCTTTCTAGTAGGCTAGGATCCTATTTAAATTTAGTTGATCTTGAGTTTGTTCAACAAACCAACTAAACTTAAATTAGGTAGATAAAAACTTTATCAATCACATCTTATGTAACTCCTAGATCTGTTAGGTGATAGCTCTTACCAAAACATATCTTATATGTTATTCCTAACCCTGCCTCTAAATTCATGTCATCATGAGTTTGTTCATCCAAATCACACAAATTTAGTTAAATAGGACCCATTGTTATGAGACTAAACATATTCGGGTTAAAGTGACCTTGGGTTTTCTCAACAAGCCTAATAATAAACAAAACTCTGGTTTATTCTTATAAAAATGGGAGGCAATAATCATGAATTCAACGTTCAACTTTGTTAATTTTGGATAATTGTTAGATTAGGTGTGTTAGTTTCAATTTTAGGTTTAATTTTGTAATTGCAAAGTTAGATTAATTTTATTTATTAATTGCAATAATTTTAATTTTAATTTTAATTTTGTGATTAATCAAGTTATTAGTTAATTTTCTAATTTTATTTTATTCTAGTTATTATTTTATTATTTTTATCTATTTAATTCTTTATGTTAGATTATTTGTTTTTTATTTTTATTATGTGTTTAATTTCCTTTTCTTGTTCGTTTTCACATTTTAACAATTTAGTGAGCATAAGAAATAAGTGTGGGAAAACGGTTATTTGTTTGTATTTTATTTGCTATTTTCTCACCTTTATTTAAAGTTTTAGGCACAATGACGGGACTATGACGAGCAAAAGAGGTACCAAGGAAGAGACAACGAGGAGAAGGATCCTCTAGAGACCAAAGGGGAGCTGAGCTCTCCCACTCCAACCACCAGAGTGACTTTCGATGTTACACTTTAATACTGTGACATATGAGGAGCAATATCAATGGCTCAAGGAGAAAATTTTCAACACCAACTGAAGAATTGATTGGGAGGCACTGGGGTAGGTCGTTTTAGTCTAGTAGGTTTGGGACCTTATTGGCGTTGGAGCATGGTCCCGATTTTTTGAGATCGTGGAGCCCTCGTACTAGGAGCTCACGCTTAAGGTGCTCTCCATATTCAATATGGAAAGGCCACTATGACTAGGACCGGTTGAATGCTATTTATTTCAGTTACTGGGAGAGATGATCTATATGAGCTATTTAGAGTTCTATGTCACGATGAGTTTGTATGACTAGGAGTTCATGGGAATACTAGAATATGTGACCTTACAAAAAGACTCTCATATGGGATGTCTTCTTAACAATTTTGGAGCACTATCAGCTAGGAAGGCAATTATGACCATAGTAGATCCAAGTCATCTACACCTAGAGCTCAAATATATACATGGAATTCTGAGTCATGCGTTGAGCAAGTGGGGTGATAGCCATGGAGTTGTTAGGAATTTGGACGTGTTCTACTTGTGGAGCATAAGTGAGTGGACGTCAATACATCTAGGACATGCATTAGCCCAATTCATTTGGTTTCAAAGTGAGGAGAAGAATGTTGGAATGATATGCATCGAACCTTATGTAATAAGACTAGCATGGAGGATGAGAGTCTTCGATAGACTACCAACGATGCAAATGGTTGGTACCATGGTGACGTTAAATCTAGATGTGATGAAACACATATGGTGCATAGTGATAGTTGTAAATTATACTATGTTTTGATAGATGTTTAAGTGTACTTTTAAGTATTTCTTAGATGATTATCATGTATATAGGCTTAGAATTATGTTATTATTAGTGTTTTTAATATTGTAAGTGTTTGTATAGTTTTGAGCATGATTTGGACCTTAATTTTATGTTTCAAGAGGTGTTTGATATGTGTTTGAGTGTATGAAAATAGGAAATTAAAGAAAAGAGAAGAATTGGAAATATGGAAGCTGGCCACGATCATGGCTTGTCTTTTCATGATCGTGATAGAGAGCACAGACAGTTCTTCCAGCGAATTTCAACTTTTCCAGCACGCGACTCTTTTTGTAATTTTAACGTTTTGGGGCTATTTTTGGAACCAAATTAAGTGGATAAACCCTAGAAGCCTTAAGAACTATTTAAGAACAAAATACACTCAAAAAGAGGAGCCACCATTTTCCAAATTGAGAGAGTAAGAAGGAGGAGCAAGAAGAGCAATCCAGAAATTCCATATTTCAAGTTTGAGTTCAAATCAAGTTCTTTCTTTCTTTCCTTTGTTTATTTCATTAAACTTGATGTGTAAATTAGATTTGAATATGTTATTCACATTTAGGATGCTCTAATGGATTTTTTCTTGAGTTTTTTTGTGACTTAATTTTTGTTGATTTCAATTTAATTTTCTGGTGTTATGATGTTTGGGTATGCTAATACTTCGATAATAAATCAAGAGAGTGAGTCAAAAGTAATCCTATTAGGTTGGGTAATGAGAGTTAGTGACCTAATAAGTCTCAAAAATATCAAATTGGTAATCATACAAAAAGAGATCTTGTGTGAAAACCCAATTATTCGATAAATCACTTAAGAACTAGTTGAAAACATTAGGTAGATTTTGTGAATCGAGAGGTGGCAAAATCTAGAATTTTGTAATTAATTATGGTTAATCAATTAGGGATAAATGATTAGGTCTCGAGAGAGAGTAATAGACCCTTCGAAAATCTAGAATCGACATTGAATTGAATCAATAGCGGTTAGGGAGCAAGATAACGATAGAATGAATCCTAAGCATCATCTTTGATGTTCCTCACATATTTGTGTTAACTCATGTGTTATTTGATTATTTGCTTAGTTTCATTTAATTGTTTTAAAATTTGGATATTTTATTTTCATTCAATTCATATCCCGATACCTTAGACAAAGTTAGATTCACTTAGTTCTAACTATTTCCTTATGGGATCGACACCTTTAATACTACAAGTTTACAATCTGCATACTTGTGAATATTGGGGGTTTATTTGAAGTAAAACTTGCCCAACACGTAGAAGGCAAGGACCTATGGGTGTCATTTACTGCTTGATTGGGGGTTCTCAATGAGCCAAATGCATCAAGAGAAGACAGGGAGCCACATATAGCTGAGCATCCACCGCAATCGTCATGCCAGATAAGAGGAGTCATACATAAGGAGGCTAGTGCGAAAATACCCAGGATGTCAACATCGCACCTAGACCAAGTGAAGATAGCTCGACTGGAGAAACACGTGGGGCAAATCCTAGGTATTTAGTGTACTATCCGAGTCCAATGTGGACATTATGAAGTGAATAGGGCAGTTTGAAGCCCATAATAGATGGATAGTGGACCTATTGATATAGATGGCGAGCCATCTTGAAATGAATTTTTGACCTCCAC
>JAOQMM010000002.1:19188372-19200058 GCA_027563515.1 Erythroxylum platyclados
ATGGCGAGTCATCTTGAAATGAATTTTTGACCTCCACCATCTGGAGCGACTACATTGTCTTCAACCTATCCCTAGTTTGAGGTTGTCCGACCTGAGGAACCTCTGTCGATGGATATACTTGAGTCATAACGCGAATGAGGGATGTTTAATTTTGGTTTTCTCTTTTCTTTTTCTCATTATTTGTGTATTTTTCTCATTTTCTTTTGTCTAAACATTGGTGCAATGTGATTTTCATTTATGTTATTTTTATTTCCCAATGTTATTTTCATTTATGTTATTTTTATTTCCATATTTCTTAGTTATTTTGTTATTATTTTCTTTTATATTTTTATCCCTTTTTGTTTATATTTTGCAAGGATGATTATATCTAATATCAGATGGATACTTTATCAAAATCAAAACTCTGTAATTCTTATTATTCTAGAAAGTACCAATTTGAACCCTTTATTACTTTTTGTGTTTTATTGATATTTTATTTTTCTATGCTTATATCATGTACATTGGGGACAATGTATAATTTGAAATATAGGGAAGGGATTTTTTAAGTTTATTACCATCTTTTTATTAAATTTTATTAACTGATATCCCGAATTAATTAGAATCTGTCCAAAATAATTTAGATCATTATTGACTATTGAATTTAATTAGTATGTAAAAGGATGAAAGTTAGAATAAACTTACTTTTACAAGTCATATTTTTAATAATCATTGAGATAATCAATTTGAATGAAAATTGTGTATTATTTACATATATAAGACCTTTTTGTGAGCTTTTGTTCCTAACAACAAATACATCGTTATTTCATGCTCTTTTATCCTTTCAAGTGTGTTGTCATTCATAGTTAGATAATTAAAACTTGCTTTTATTATTTATATTGAGACTACATTTGTTAAATGAGAAGCATTGAAATGATAAAGACATTTAGATTAATCCTTTGATTAGACTATTTTCTTAATAATTATGCCCTCATATTTTATCCCTTAGGAGTAACCAATTTTGAGACATAATCTTTTCATTGTTTATAACCACATTATTAACCTTTACCTTATTTTTCTTGAAGTCTTTTTATTATTTTGAACCTTGAAGGTTATTTACATCTATTTGATTACTTGCAACTTGAAATTTGAAATAGTTCAATATTTATTTAATTGTTGGTATAAATGCTCGGAAAAATTTATATTGCAAGCATAATAAGTGGAAAATGTTAATAAAATAAAATAGTGTTAAAGTTATAGTACCAATGGACTTTAAGTGTGAGGGACCTATATTAAGAAATAAGTTTCTTGTAATTTTAATTTTGTAAATTTCCTTCAATTTTATCACCCTTTCTATTATCTTTATCATACCTTACCTAAACCCCATTAAAACCTTGTAACAAGACCTTTTGATTTTTGTTTCTAGTTTACTTATAAGTGGTGGAGATATGATTTTATTGCAAGCTTATGGTTAAGAGTTCTCCTATGCATTGATTTGAGAGTTCTTGCACTTTTCACCATGAACACTTTGAGTGTATTGAGTAAATCCTTGGTGAGAATGTGAAAATTTGTGCTTTTGATTTCAAAAAGATTATTGATATGATTATTATTGATATTAACTAATGAAGTTTTTTTAGGATAAATTAAATATAATTGTATGCTAATTTGATTGATATGATGTGAAGATTTGGAGTGTGAATGGACAGGTTTAGGTTAATAAGGGATGGATGTTTGCAAGATTGATGATTTAGATTATGATTTGTTTGAGGACAAGCAAAAGCTTAAGTGTGGGGATGTTTGATAAATGATTATTTAACTAATTTATATACCTATATTTAATGTGTTTTTCTTATTATGTAATAGTTTTATAGTATTTTTGGTAGTTAATTCGCTTCAAGTGTGTTTGTAGGTAATGATTGCCTTTATGGACTAAAAGGAGAAGAATTTAGATAAAATTGTAGCATAAAACAAAGATTTGAAGTAACTCGGAGATACACAGTCGTGTATAACGATCGTGTAAGTCTTTGTAAACATATGGAAATTCGAAAATATTGTTTATGGTCTTGTATGTTGCCCGTGTAAGTCTCTGTGACTGTGTAAAATTCTAAATTCAGGTATTTTTAGAGATACACAGTCACCTATATGACCGTGTAAGTGACCATGTATATCCTATAAACCATAGTTTTTACAATAAAAGGACATTATCGAAGGCAGAATGGAGGAGGTGAGTTTTTAAGCATTTTTTAGTCATAAGAAACACAGAGAAGAGGCATTTTTGAATAGAGGATGAGGAAAACACGAAGATTATTTCGCAAGATCTGATAGAGACAATCATTCAATCCAAATTGCAAGATGATTCATTAGAGACAAATAGGGTATCTAGCATATGATTCCTTTTATTTCTATTTTTTCTTTTGAATTTTTTCATTGGTTTTGTAGGAACTAAATTTGTTAGCGCCAAGGTGTGATGAATCCTAAGTTGTTATGACAATATGATTTAATCTTTTATTCAATACAATTTTATTGATTGATTTATTGTGATTCAATTATGTGTTATATTCTTGAACTAATATATCCGAAATATTAGTCTATTATTTGATTTCATATGATTGAGATTGAGAAATCCTTTTGTTTAAATAGATCTACCATAATTGGAAAGAGATGCATACAAACCTAGAAATAGGTCAACATAAATCCTCTAAATTAGCATCAAATCTAATAGTAAAATTCGCTAATTAATAATGCAATCTTAGGGATTTTAACTAGAAAGAGATTTTGGGTTGGTTGTTAATATTCTTAAGAAAGATATTATCATAAGATAGGAATTTCCATAGTCCTATAATTAATAGTTTAATTGCATGATGAAGGGTTAGTTTTTAAGAATTCTTATGGGATTTATCACCTAGGTACTACTTATTTGATATTGACTTTTCGTAAGTATTTTCTTTATCTGAGTTTATTATTGTATCAATCTTAGTTTAATTTGTTTAGTTTAATTTTTAATTAAATTCACATTTTATTTTGACGGTTATATAATAGAAAAAAAGTTAACACTAGTACTTATAATGCCCCTAGGATCGACCTATACTTGTCTGTGCTAGCTACAGCTATACCGTGCACTTGTGGTTGAAACTTATAAATATTTGTAAGCATAGAAATCATAAATCATGAGGTTAAGCCTTTATTCGTGTCCCCATCATTTATCCATTAAAGGCTAACTTAAGGGTAATTAATAGAAGTCTTAGAACCCTAGAAAGCTATCTATTCAAGGTTAAATCCCCCATCCAGAAGCAAAATTTGGAGATAGTTGTAGAGTTGAGCTTCTAACTAAAATCATTTCCCTCGTCTGTTAATGTCGAATTGGATGGTTATTCTAATATTTTTCTACTTGTTTCCAAATAGCTTAGAGTTCCTTTCCCACTAGATTGAGCAGATGATGTTGCTAAAAGGTACCTTAAAAAGGGTGTAGTCATCCTTCTTTAGGTACTTTGAATCATTTACCTAGATAAGATTGATATTCCATGAGTTTGTAGAGCAATGCTTATTACATAATACATGAATACTTATCTAAATTTTGTTGGTAAAAGGACACTTAAAAAAAGATGATCATGACTTTCAATAGGGTCGTAGCACAAATACATGACTAATTTAGGATAACTAGTCCTTTAATTATATCCAAAGTGTTGAGGCTACACCTTGTAGCTAGCTAAAGGATAAAAGATATTCAAGGGAAGAGACATTTCCCCCAAACAAGTTTATACCACTTGACTCTAGAAGCATGATCTCTAATCATTTTCCTACAAGAGACATTGGAAAAGAACTTGGTATAGCTATATGTCCAAATTATGTTATCTTATTAATCAGATCTAGGGGAATAACTGGGAAAGTGGGATTGAAAAAAAATATTGCTCGTATTGTCATAGAACCAATTTCCATCCTTAATGAGTACATTTACCTAGATGTTCCAAGAAAAATATTGTAGACATTTTTGGTGATTTAGGATCTTATGCAAAGGTCTTATGTTACTCCAATTGTCAAACCAAAGACATGTTTTATTTCCATTCCCAAAACAACTCTTGATAAGAACAACCAGTCTCTTTCTTGAAGGATTTGAACCAGTATCTAAGAAGATTCTTTTTTAGGATTGAATCTCCAGAAGTTTTGTTCCTTATTTAGTGCTTATGAATTCGTTTAACCTAAAGTGTGTCTCTTTATCATGAAGTGTTCTCTATAGTTTTTTGGTTAATATTACCCTGATTATTTGTAATCTTTAGCCTCTTTCCTTTCTAGGTAGGCAAAATGTTATGCATCCTTATCATAAGGCCTTTTGGAAGCTTCCCCTATCCATAAGAAGTTCTTAAAGAGCTTCTTAATGTCCTTACATATCCTTTTAGGTAGGGGAATGTGTCTATCCTAATAAATGTACAAATTTTTGAGCACAGTGGATACAAGTTGGAGCCTGCCTATAAAAGATAATGATTTGTTGTACCATAGGCAAATTTTACTTCTTACCATGTCATAGAGCACCAATCAGTCATTATAGGATATTTTGATGGAATTAATTGGCACCTTAAGGTATGTGAAAGAAGGCAATTTTAAAGGAAAAGTAGAGCTATCAACAAGACCTTAAGAAAAGCAAATTGCATTAGAAGAAAATATTATGTGGCTTTTGTTTATATTAACTTCCAAGTCTAATAGTACATTGAATTTGTTCAAGAATCTAGTGAGACGTGAGATTGATGTAGAGTTAGCTTTGCAAAAAAAACATAATGTCATCTGCAAAGGAGACATTGCATATCCTGAGTTGTTTGCACTTCTTGTGGAATTTGAAATCAGGCTGATGGTTAATATTATGAGAGATCAATCGGCTGAGCACCTCAACGTATATTATAAACAAGTCAGGAGATATAGGAACATTTTTCCTAGTCACCCTAGCCCTTTAAACAACTTTGAGGCCTCGCTATTGATGAGGATACTGAAGGATGCAGTTGTGATGCATTGTCTTATCTAAGCCATAAAAATAGTTGGAAAATTGAATCCCTTTAGAGAGTCCATAATGAAGTTCCAAGATACTGAGTCAAATTCCTTACGCAAATCAATTTTCATCATGTAATTAGAACCTAAGCCTTTAATATAGTAATTCTTAGATAATTCTTGCACTAGAAGGATGTTGTCACCTAAGGATCTCTCATCAATAAAATTAGTCTGAGTATAATTAGTAAAGTGAGGGAACACTATCTTTATCCTATTAGTAAAGAGTTTGGCAATCAACTTATAGAAGGTGTTATAGCAAGCAATATCTCTAAAATCACCAAAGAGACTAAACATAGTTAAGTCCTGTTTTAGGCTTTAAGCATCTTTACATTCGAAAAGAATCAAGGAATGCCTTTTTAAGAACGTGCCAAAATTAATGCCTTTTTAAGAACGTGCCAAAATTTTTGAAAAAAGATATTAATAAAGACTTGGGCTATATTTTTATTTTCACATTTAGTGCGTTTTTTAGTTATTTGAGAGTTTTATGTTATTTTTGGTAAGTGTATATGAGAAAGCACACGCAGAGGCAAATCAAATAGTACAACTTTAAATCCATCAACCCAAGTCAATCAACTACCACCTACCACTTGTTATACTTCGTGAAGCCTAATGGGCACTATGTAGCCGATCAAGCAATGACAAGTGGAGAAACACAAAGTAGTGCTAGGTATAGCATATGGCACGAGATCGTCTGTGTCATCTGCCCCGTTCCATCCATGTGTTATTCTCCTTCAGCCATAAATTTTGCTCTATCTCATTTATTTATTGCAAAATTTGTGGTTGGAGGAGGATGGCACAGGATGGCCCAGGGTAGATTGTACAGACGATCTGATCCTATGGCATATTTGCATTTACTTAATTTCATTTAATATTCATTAAAAAAATAAAAAAAATAAATAGAACGTCAAAAATTCACAAACACGACCTTTTATTTTAAGCTAGTCAACCAGTAAATCCATTATCGTAAGGTGACAACCCAAACAAATGGGAATAGTAAACATGGTACAAGTTCGAAAGCAAGTCTTTTAGGCAGCCTCTGCGAATCCAACTTTGAGGTTTCCGTAGTCAAAGATTGTGTGGTAGCGACCCATGAAAACGTCACCCAAGATCCTGAAGCAAGCAGTGCCAGATAGTGAGAATTACGGTACAGAGATCAACAGGACAAATACAAGAAGCAAATAGATGCTGTAAGTTTAGAGCTGTGAATAAAATACCAAAGAGGTCCCCGAGGAGGCGGTATATCCAAAGCAGTAAAGCCACTGATGCACTGAGCTTCAGCACCCTCGCCCACCTTGAGAATATACTGACACATGGAAGAGAAGGTGTTAGCGTATTGATACAACACAAGACCAAGATAATGTTGATGTTTGCACTAAGTTATAACATGAAAAGAAACAAGGTGCCAACGGGACTTCTGTCTTTGAACAGACAGTATGACTTCCCAATGAAAACGAATCTCACAACACATTGCATCTCCTACATATGGAGTCTCTTTTATGTTATTAAGACAAAGCTCAAAAGTCAGACTTGCTGCCGCAAACCATTTTTGCAATTGCTAAAGGAAGCCATTGGCATCTCTCCCCAAACATTCACCTTATCAGAAACGCTTAACTTACTTGAGTAAATAGGTAGAAACCATTCAAGCATATGCACCCACTAGTCTACTTTTGCCATTTATGTTCTCCAAGTAAAAGCACTTGACAAAAAGTTCAAATAGCAAGCTACCTCACTAGGAGCAAGGTCAAAAACTTTGCCTCCAATGGTGAAGGAAACAGTAGGCATGGAAGAAAGACTTCCACAATCAACAGCCGATTCTCCCAATGGACTAGGCATTCGGTCACAAAGCTGATGATATAGCACAGGAATCAGTACAAGTCAAGAACATCAGATGTAATAGTGAATTATTCATCGTATCCTGCATACTGTTCTCTATAAAAAATGACGGAGTTTCAAGTGTTATTTGACCTTATTGACATATTTCAATATGTGTTCTTGCGTTTGGTTCTGCTTCATCCGGCTTTCCATCCAAAAAACCGTCATCTCACAAGCAGAGCACATGGTGTCACGAAGAAGACCGGATGTCTTATCGTTGCCCTCGTCCACCACACTCTGAATGCCCATACTATGCAAGCACAATTTCAGCAGGTCAGCAACCAAGCCCAAGAAGGTTATGAGACAGAAATGTGGGGAAGCTATATCATTGAAACAGTATTTAGAAAGATGGTAACAAAGTGTTGCTTAAAATAATTATCTGCAGTGCTGACCTGACATCTCTCGTCCCATCAAATGTGCACAATCCAATTTGGGAACAGACCTTCTCTGGTTGTGCCTGTTCATATGGTACAAGCATATCATGAATAGAAGTTAACTAAAACCTTTTACCTGAGCAATAACTGCGAAGTAGGAAAAGGAACGTGCAAGAATACAAGAACTAGAAACTCTGAGTCACAGCAAGCATCTGGAACAAATATAGAGCTAGATTCTTACCTCAGCAAGAAGCAAATCCATTATAGTCTGCCCATACTGATTAACAACAGCTTTGCACTCCTGACTAACAACTCCAGAGGCTCCAATAGCCTGATTTATCATGGTAATAATAGGCTGCAAATTTGAATAAACAATTAATCAACCAATGAGACCCAAAATGCAAGCAAAATGCTACATCTTCAATGAACATAACTACACAACAGATATAAAGCTGGTTTTTTTTTTTTTGGGGTTCCTTTTTAGGCTTTAATCATATCAAGTAACTCAAACTATTCTAAAGGACAGACTTCGTCAACAACACCAAGAAAATATGCACTAGATACCAAATGGATTAAATCACTATGCAAAAGGTTTTGGCATCTTGAAAGCAGCCACACAATAAAGTTTCTTTTAAATTACTATGGTAGCAGGGGCCATAAGATACAAGTATAATGTGTAGTCCAAATTTTAGACTAACCCATTAAATTAGAGGAAAGAAGAATAATATCTCAGTATTGAAGTAGAAATATGACAAATTACTAGTGATACTAAAATTCAGGCAGGAATTAATTAGTTAAATAGCCAGAAAACTAATCAATTGCATAACCCATAGAGGCTTGAAGTTTTTGTCCGTACCGTTGGACCTGCCAACAAAGAAGTTCCAGAATCTGCAATAGCTGAACAACCACCAGTACAATACCCTGGGTGAAGATATGAATAACAGTTAGAACTTTACGACAGACATGAAATGTAAGTGCTTTGTGTTGAACCCAGAAACAGAAAATGTGAATTTTTAGCTTTATATATAGTTATGTAAAGGCATGGTAGAAAGTGAGAGAAAGTATTATACCTGTTGCTTTGCCACCAATGAGTACATCTCCCATATCAAACTATTATAGAGGCATATAAATATCTAAGATGAGTAAAATATTGCATATAAACATCATGAATCACTAAAGAATAACTCACAACCAACTAACCTGCCAATAACCTTTCTGAGTAACGGGAACATACGCGTGCTTCCCCTTATAATGATTTGGATCAACCCCACCAAATACAATTTCACCTCCTTCCTCTTCCTCTGTTTTACGGTTAAGCCAAAAAGAAAACACCGGTTCCTTAACAAGGCCTTGCTCAATCACCTTGTACCTGCAAGACATGCAAATGGTTATCATCAAACCCAAAATTTCAGGGAACTTCGTGATAATCAGAATGTAGAACACATACCAGACTGGAACAGCACCTGCAACTGAAATTTCTTGAAACCCAAGTCCTAATATACCATCAAACTTAGCCATCACAAATGTGACTCCTGGTTCCTGAGTCGCCTCAATAAATTCCTGTAATTTTCAAAATGAAAATTAAAGGAGAAAACTAAATAGATATAATTATGGAAAGAGAATGGAATCTAAGAACACCTGATCCTTCACAACTAGGTCGCCAACTTTGACGTGATCATTACTGAAGAAGCCAGAGATAGCTCCAGAACCATAATGTATTTCAGCAGATGTCCCTGTGGAATGTAATGCTTAATAACACTGCAACACTCATGACTAACAAGCAAGTCTGAATGAATGATAGAATATTTCACATATTGTAATATATATCTAAGGCAGCGCATATAGTTTTTCTTTTCTCAAAGAGTGGGAGAGAGAGAGAGAAGGTGCATAACTTACCAAATCCTAAATCCATTACATAGAACCAACCATTTCAAATAATAAAGAATGGCATCAACATAAACATGAATCACAAACAGCAATGATAAACATTATTGCCTACGGAAACACAAACACCATTCTCGTCGAAACAAAAAGAATTTGATAACAACAAGCTAATTAGCTACTTTCGCAAAGATAATGACAATTAATTTTCAAAATTATCTAGAAGGACCTAAAAATACCATTTTTCTGGTAGGTACTTGATTGGTCAGACTTGTACTTGCTGTGGAAATAACAAGCCACCTGAAAACAAATACAAAGAGATCAGTATCTTGCCAGTAGATCACAACAAATTCTTGTCTTCATTTTCATGGTGATAAAAACTTCATCCAGTTACAATAAAGAGAAGGCATAAGCATTCAAAACTCACCGACAGGTAGCACTTAGATGATGGAATCCACAAGTTGGAGCTACCAGTGTCAAAGATAACAGTGAACTTTTGAGGAGGAGTGCCAATGCCAATCTCGCCATAGTACTGAGCATCCAAATAGTTCTTCAGTGCTACAATATCAGTGCCCTCAGAGTGTCCCAGCTTACCACGGAAATGGTACTTCCAAAGGGAACCTATCAAAGTTTCTTTTAAGTCCAACTGGGCAGGAAGGAAGCTGTTTTTATCCAATGGCCTCTTTTTCAATCCGATTCTAATCACCCCATCGTTGGTTGCAGAGGAAACCAGTGAAGAGACCAGGAATAAAAATAATATAGACAACAACACTGTTTTCGATGCCATGCTCACCTGAAAGTCGGCGTCAAAGTTCACAGTTTAGCCAATGTAATTTACATAAAACTATTACAAATAATTTGTGCAGACCCACTCCGCAAGATCAGAAAGGGAATACAAACACATGCTACCTAATGATACCTCCAACGCAATGACACTCTCCAGCAACATTGTATCTTCAAATTGGTTAGCGCATACAGAAACTATAAACCAGCATTAAAATGAATCTGACAGAGAACGCAAGCACATGTACAGGGGGCAAATTGCATACATGAAAAATCAGCTTTAATATGACTTTCTGTCTTCAACGGTACATTTTAGAAAAACCCATCTATGTTTTCTAATATAATAGCTAGAATTTTCTAAACCGTTTTCAATCTTCTAACAAGACTTTGTTTTTAAGATTTGCATATTCCAACTATTAAAAAGCAGATAACTTTCCAGTATAAAGACTAGGCATTCATTCTTGAAGTAAGTGCACCCGACCTTGTAAAGTCTAGTTTTGCCTCAGAACCAAACCTCGATAAACAGATTGATGAGCAGCTGAAATAACACTAAACAGGGAAAAAAAAAGAAAAGAAAATAGAAGCTAAAGAAAGAAGATGAAGAAACACCGCAGACAACCCAACTCAAACAGCAAAGCTTGAAACCAAAACAAGAGATCTTGTAAAGATAACGACAGAGAGTAAAGGATTAAGAGAAGCATAAATGGTTTTTGAACCCCATGGGAGCACTTGAAGTGATTAGTAAATAAACAAGAAGCACTCACCACCCGGAAACAGAAATAAGAATAATAATGTAACAAATGCGACACAAGAGAAATATATAGACACTAGAGAATGTGAGAACATGCACCTAATAAGAGACCACGACTCAGCCACCCAGTAAGCATTTCTTACAAAACAAAAATTACTCTATGCTATTATTTGATTTGCATATATTGTTTTGTAGTCATTGATGTCCCCAACAAGGGACGATTTTGCAATTATACGCAAATCAATAATAGCATACCCGTTGTTTTGTAGTCATTGATGTCCCCAACAAGGGACGATTTTGCAATTATATGCAAATCAAATAATAGCATAGAGTAATTTTGCACCGTAAGATGAGGGTTCTCTGATGGGACCATAAACGGTCTGTCTTTGGATAGGAGATACAGAACAGAATGTCCACGACATTTCCGCTTTTCGCCTCAGAAATAAGGGGACCCACGCTGTTTAGTTTCCGGCCGTCGATCTTGTGACAGAAATGGTGTGATGAAGCATGGATTGCGTGACAAGGGAATATTGCATCTTACGCTCGTACTTT
The DNA here is from genome assembly GCA_027563515.1 of Erythroxylum platyclados. Taxonomy (NCBI): domain Eukaryota; kingdom Viridiplantae; phylum Streptophyta; class Magnoliopsida; order Malpighiales; family Erythroxylaceae; genus Erythroxylum; species Erythroxylum platyclados. Next base: position 19,199,596 of record JAOQMM010000002.1, read on the forward strand.
CAACTGAATGTCACTGACGTGTCAGAAAAGATTGCGAGTTAGCTATTTTCACACGCGAAACAGTTGCCTTCCTTTTCGGAAGCTTGTGCAGCTTAATGACGTCAAATGAGTACGTCGTGACTTCCGAACTGAATTGAAAAGAAAAAGATGTTTTCATTAGATATTATCATGCAGTAGGTTTAAATGAGATAATAAAAATAAAAATAGAAATGAATATAGTGAAGAATGAGAATGAATATAGTTATTATAAATATGATGGTTGGTTAGAATGAATGAATGATTACCATTACCATTAATAGTAATTGGTTTCTTAAAAATATTGAAAAATAAAAATTTGTTCAATTTTTGTTTTACATTAAATTTTAATATATTTTAATTAATTATATTTAATTTTTTTAAAAAAATATAAATTAATTAATTATATTTTAATTAATTAATCAATTATATATATAAACTAATTAAC
>JAOQMM010000002.1:19200158-19210956 GCA_027563515.1 Erythroxylum platyclados
TTAAAACCAAATTAGTCTCAATGCAATGTTTAAGCACTTTTTCAAGATTGACAATGCATGTTTCAAAAGATTCTCCAACATAACCAACCACTAATATTTCATTCCCTACCCATTGATTCATTCCCATACCCATCAACCAAGCACCCACTCAGTTTTTTTATTGAAATTTGTTAATTTGCTTCTTGTTTGATGTTTTTCTTAGAAATTAATCCTTTAGGTGCTCATGTGTTAAAAAATAATTAAAAGATTTAATAATTTATTAAAAGACCTTTGGACTTTTAACCTATTATGATGAGGACTTTTAAATTTGGTTGATAGTTGTCATGTTTTTTAAGTATATTAGGGTTCTACCTCTCATTAATAAGTTGTCTTCTCACAAAAATACTATCATATGCGAAAAGTGAGATATGAAGTTTAAGAAAAGAGACAGATTAGGTAAAGAGCTTATTGTGAACTGTTTTTGTATATTGAACAATAAAGAAAGGTTAGTATCGAAAGCTTTATCTTTTTTTTGAAAAATAAATAAATAACTTCATTATTAAGAATGGAATTACATCCCAAAAGGAAACTTAAGGGAAGTACCCTTAAATAAGAAAGAAAATTCAGTAATCTTACCTAACAATAGTCATTGATTACATTACAAATACAGTAGTTAAATATTTAAGGAGAATAGCAAGTTGGAGCTGCAATTTAAAGTTAGATTTCTCAAAAGTATAAGCTCCCTGGTACTATTAATGATTTTAGTGGTGAGAGATTCAATTAATTTGAACTTGGACTCAAATCTTCTAAAATTTCTTTCTTTCCAAATAATCTGCACACGCATTCCAATGGCTACTATGTAAATCTGCTTGGTAGACATAGGAAGAGATCTTTGTGTTGAGAGCCAGTGAATGATACTTGTGAATGTACCTACTGGAATAGACCAAAGGCATTTTTGTTTAACAAGTTCCCAAATTCTGTTGGTCATAATGCACTTGAAAAATAGGTGATCCCTTGCTTCCTCATATGTAGAACAAAATGCATAGGATGTGTTGACATCAAGGTACCTAATTCGATTGGCAATGTTAATTCTATTTTTAATTGTGAGCTAAAAGAGAAATGAAATTTTATGCCAATCCATTACTGGCACAAATAATCTTGTGCCAATCCACTACTAGATTCTTCACTCTTATCAAATCCTTTATGAGTTTGCTTGAAAGTTTTTGAATAGGCTAGTTCTTTTAGTAAAATGTGTCCGAATTTAGAGGATAAGAAGGATACTAAGGTTTCAAATGGCTTAGACTTTCAGGGAATTGCTAGTTGTTTCCATTAATGAAGGAGTCTAGCTTAGTGTGGAGGGGGAAAGTAAGAGTATTCCTTAGGGTACCTTGGGAGTGAAAGAGTGCACCATCACCAGACCAATTGTCAAACCAAAGAGAGGTTTGTCTTCCATTGATAATTGTGCAGGATACATCCTCTTGGACTAGGTTCTTCAAGTGAAGTAGCTGATTGAGGAAGTAAGAGTTTGTAGAACTCTTGATTATTTCCCATATGTGTTCGCCTTTAAGAAGTTAGGAATGTAGCCACTTGATCTATAGGGAATTTGTGTTCTTAAATATCCACCATCTTTTAAGGATGAAAGCTTTGTTGGTTAGTTTGATTGAAGAGATGTTTAAACCCCTCTCCTCTTTGGGACAACACAAATATGACCACTTAACTTTTGCAATACCTTTTGCACCATTCGAGTGATACCATAAGAAGTCCTTGAATATTCTTTCTACTACCTTGAAAACATTCTTAGAAAGAAAAATGTGTAAACTCCAGTAGATATGCAATGTATTGAGAACATATTTGATGAGTTGGAGCTTTCCTACATAAGATAAAAATTTATTCATCCAGGAGTTGATTCTTCTTTGGATTTTATATATAAGTGGGCTGCAGTCGAAGTAGTTGAGTCTTTTGGTAGAGATAGGAAGACCTAGATATAATAATGGTGGAGATTCCATCAACATTCCAGTGATTGAAGATATTTGGGATTCCATAGAAGAAGTTCCCTTTGAGATTATGAATTAACTCTTGTTGAAATTGATCTGCAATCCAGAGAGGCTTTTGAATTTATCTAGAGCCTTCATAAAGCTTTGAACGGAATCCATTTTGGCACTTAAAAAAAGAAGCAGATCATCTACGAAAGACAGGTTTCTTAATCCAACTTTTTTGTATCTCGAATGGTATCTGAAGTTAGGATTAGCTACCACTTCATGCTTGATGATGGAATTTAGCATTTCCATACACATGATGAAAAGGTAAAGGAAAGAGGGTCCCCCTACCTAAGTCCTTTTTCAGCCTTGAAATAATTTTTGGGGCTCCCATTGATCAACACTGAATAGCTGGTAGTGGAGATATATTCTTTAAGCTAATTAATGAACATTATAGGGAATATGTATGCCTCCAGCATCTTCCATAAGAAATTCTATCTAACACTATCAAAAGCCTTGTGGAAATCGACTTTGATAGTGAAATTGGGAGTTGAATTAGTTCTTAAGTAGCCTTTTTGTAGCTCTTGCACAATTAAGATATTGTCTCTAATTTGTTTGTTGTAAATGAATGCACTTTGATTGTCACTAATGAGTGGAGTGATGGCCTTCTTAAATCTAGATGCAAAGATCTTGGAGATAATTTTGTAGAGAAATTTATACAAGCAATGGGCTTGAAATCACTAAAACAAGAGGGGTTAGTTCCTTTTGAGATCAAGCATAAAAAAGTTTTGTTGGTTTCTTTGAGTAGCACTCTATTGGAGAAGGAAACCTTCATTGCATTTTTGGAAAAATGACCTTTTATGTCCCAATACTTTTGGTAAAAGTAGCCATTTAGCCCATTTGGACCAGGTGCTTTCATACCATACATATTGAAGACTGGTTCTTCAATCTCCCTATCTTCTAAAGATTTAGTTAACATAACAAAGTCCATCGGGTTGATTCTCTTTGAAATGAACCCAGTGAGGTCTGCACTAAAAGCAGTTGCTAAGCTAGGAGTGCCAAGCAGTGTGTTGAAGTCTCTCACTGTGTCATTTTGGATGCCAGTGTGATTTTGAATCTCCAATCCCTCATTGTTGGTGATTGAACATATCTTGTTCTTATTTTTTCTAGCAAGGATTATTTTGAAAAATTTTGAGCATTTATCTCATTCCTTGAGCCAATTCACCTTAGCTCGTACTGAAAGTGAGCATGTAATTTGAAAGAGCTTGTTTCTCCTTGGCTTGAAGATGAGGATCATGAGGTAAAAGAGTAAAAATTTTCTGGCTTTCTAAAAGTTCATTTCTGGCTATCATTAGAGCATTATCTCCTTAAAGAGTTTTCCTTTTTCATTTCCTTCAACTTTTGTACACAGATGAATTGCTTAGTTTCCCTAAAGAAACATCAGCACCCTTCCTACAAGCATCATTGAAACCTGGTTCACTAGCCAAAAAATTGTTAAATCTAAAGAGAAACTTCCTTGCAGTTATCAGAAATAGAATCTCAATCTTGATTGGCGTGTGATCTAAGAATAAAGGATATTTGAAAATAGCATTGTTGTTGGGGAATTGACCTAACCAACTCGCATTGACTAGAGCTCGATCTAGTTTCTTCTTGATAAACTAGCTTGAGCATTATTTGTTAGACCAAGTAAACTTGTGTCCAGAATGTTTCAAATCTGTAACTCCTAGGATTTCCACACATTCTTTGAAATCTTCAAAAAAAAAATCCTTAGATTGCAATTGCCTTAAGCCTCTGACTTGTATAGCATCGAGTTGAATTCACCACATATCAACCAAGGCATGTCAATACGGCTGCTGAAGTTTGTAAGATTATTCTATAGATCTTTCCTCTGGAATCTAAAATTACTGACATAAATGAAAGAGATGATAATATATGTTTTCTCTTGCAGGTAGGATATTTTGAGATGTATGACTTGGTTTGTAGAGTTTAATAACTCCACTCGAATGTCATCAGCCTTATAACAGATGATGATTCTCCCATGTGCATGATGAAGGTGATTAGTTAAAAGCTTCCAATTAGACCCCAAAATATTTAAATTTCCAACATTTTCTAATTTTATTTTTGTTTTATGTAATCCTACTATAAGAGGCTTTTCCCTCATGATAAAATTCCTTAAAATAGCTTGCTTTGTGGGGCAATTTAAACCTCTGACATCCAAACTAAAATTGATATATTAAAGATGCTTGTTTTTTGGAGCCTTTACCCTTGCTCCTGTGAGATCTTCTTCTTTTCACTATTTGAAATTGCTCATTAGGTTCTTCATTACTAAAGTCAACTCCAGTACTACTTTGGTTGATTGGTGAAAGGGTGGTTTCAACTATTGGTGTTGCTACATTGGTTTGACAAGTTGGTGAGGAGTTAGTTTTGGAAGTAGCATTTATGGATTTCTCAATAGATGGGGTGGCTTTAACTGTAGGATTAACAACTATAGCAGGTGAGTTTTTTAGAGTGTCAAAGGAGTTCACAAACTTGTCAGTATGATTCTGATTTATCAGAGAATCCACTTGATTGGGGGCATATCTAGTATTCATATCACTTTCAACATTTTCTATAGGATTCAGACTAGATTCATTAATATGATTCTTAGCATCAACTAGAGCCTCAGTGTTATGAATTTCCATAACCTTTGTGATATGCACTTCTTCCTTATTTATCTTAGTCCCCATTAGTTCTTGATAGCTACAATTTTGAAAGGTTCTTTTAGTTGCCTTCCACATTTTCCCTTGAAGTTTAGAAGGTGGTTTCTAGTGGTAGGAGATGGCAATGCTATCCTCCCATTGTTTGCTCCCCTCTCTTAGTCTCATTATTAGGATTTCATTTGGAAGCTATTTGGACATTTCAACACTAACACATATATGTGCATATCCTCTTCTCCTCTTTTTGGCAGTGTTCTCATCAATACATAAAGGCTTCCCAATGAAACTAGCTAAGGCACTTAACCCTTTAGTAGTCCAATACTCAAGGGGTACATTATGGAAGTTAATCCAGAGTGGGATGCTCTGAATTTTGATAGTTTCCAACTTCAAGCTAGATTGTCAAGATTGCAGAAATAAAGGTTGTTTCCCAACATGCCATTGTCCTTCCTCACATATTTTGTAGGCATTAGAGGTTAAGGTAATGGTGAATAGAATGAGATTATCTTCTGTGAGGAGCACGTCAATCATTCCTTTATGTTTTCAAACCTTATGTGCCCATTTGTGGGTGATTGGGTAGGTGTTCGTTGGTCAGAAAAAAATCTAACAAGGGTAGATTGCTAACTACATGTTCCCTCATCTAGGATTTCCAGCTCAGGGCATACAATAAGTTGCCTTTCTATCTCTATGGGAGGTTTGAAGATGAGACTCGAAGCTTGGTGATCCCCAACCACTTGCTTCCAGCTTTTCCAGGGGGTATGAGCTAAGGGAGGTGTGAAGGGGATGGGGTCTGGGGAGGTTGGATATAGTGGAGGGTCTAAAAGGGGACAAGTTAGCAAAGGTGGAAATTCACCTTTTTTATTGTCAGCAGGAGACAGCATTGTAAAGGACCAAATCTAAGAAGGGAAATAAACAACTTTGGCAGTTATCAAAGGCTGAAAAGAAGATTTCAAAAGTAGAAAGAAAAGTTGGCGGGAGTTAAAGATGGCAATGGTGAGACTAAAGTGCCCCTAACAATATTCAGAAGCAAGAGGTTGGAGCTCCAAAGAAATTGTAGATGAAGAAGAAGGAGAGAAGGTACAGGAAGGAAGGTAAACAGAAATTTGATAAGCATAACCGAGTCATGCATAGAAGCATTGCCCAAATCTTGCATGAAGAGAGTTCTTAGTCACCTTGCATAGAGAGAGGTATGAGTCTCCAAGTTTACTCTCTTATTGATCTTTGTATGAGAATATAATTCTAAATATTATTGAATATTTGTGAGTTGCTTGATTTTTAGATCCTATGACGTTTATGAAAATTACTCTTACATATGGTATCGAAGCATGATTATGAGAAATTCATGGTTCTATTTTGTTGAAGATTTTTCAAGATTTAGAAAACCTTTATAAATCTTAATCTAAAAATTTTAAGTCTATGTATGGAATAAGAAAAGGAACAAAAATTACTAGAAGAAATTTTCCAATAACAGTGCCAGGAACTAGGAATAAAGTCCCAACTTTAGCAAGAACTAGGCACTGGGAAATCTTAGTGTTAGGCATGAAGCCAATGTCGTTGGCCTGTATTTTTATTTTTATTTTTTATTCAAAAATATAATGTTTAAATTTCAATTACTCATAATTTGATGCTAATGAATTGAAATTTCATGAGTAAATTGTAACTCATTACTATAAAGTAAATTTGAAATCACCTAAAGGTAATTTGTTTATTTTTATAATTAATGAGAGTGAATGTAGGTAATGTATATACACAATTAGTTGTGTTAGATATCTAAAGTTAAATAATATTTCTCATTGATGTATATATGATTACCAAATTATGTATATATGATTACCAAATTATGTACATATTAGCATCATTATGTGTTATATGATATATTAATGGATTGCCCAAAGGTAAACATTAGTATACAATTTATGAGAATCATTATGTGTTATATGACGTGTTAATGGATCGCCCAATGGTTAACAATAATATACAATTTTGAAGTCTTTTTGAATCTGTGTAGCATATAATGACAATGTTGTTGTATATTCAAAGCATTAATGTTAAGTTCGAATTCCCTACAACAACTATTATCATGCATTTGAATCTCTCATATGTTATAATGTTTAATTAGAGTGAACAAATCCAATTCTAAGGTTTGGACTTGGATTTGGCACTCAGAATTGTAAAACCAAATGTTCTGAATGTTTTAAGCATTGATGAGAAGAAAATCCATTTTAACAACTAGGAAGATCAAACAGATTAAGTCTGAAGTATATAAAGATGAAAATTGCTAGCAATATTAAGTCTTCTCTTTCTAAAATTGAAAATGCTAAGGAATTACTTAAGTTTTTTGAAGAGCACTCTTAAACTATTAAGAAGTCTCTTACTAAGACTCTTAAGGGTACATTGATCACCATGAAGTTTAATGAATCATGTTCTATGCATGAACATGTCATTGAGATGAAAAACATTGAAGTAAGACTTAAGTCCTTAGGAATGAAAGTGGATGAAAGCTTCCTTGTGTACTTCATTTTGACCTCATTACTATCTAAGTATGGTCCTTTCCAAATGAACTATAATACCATGAAGAGCATATGGAATGTGCATGAGTCGCACATTATGTTGGTTCAGGAAGAGACTAGACTTAAGAATTAAGGAAGCCAATCTATTAATTAAATCAAAAATCAAGGATCAGGTAACAAAGAAGGAAATAAGCATGAGAAGAAAGTGAAGAGACCCTTGAAAGTTAGTTTGGAATCCTCTTAGATCCACAAGAAGGAATATAATGAACGTATATGCCATTTCTGTAAGAAGGTTAGGCATTTCCAAAAGGAATGTTCTAAACTTAAGGCATGGTTTGAGAAGAAAGATAAGCCTACTACTTATATATGTTCAAAACAAAACTCACTAAAGTTCCTTTTAATACTTGGTGTATTGATTCTAGTTATACTACTTATGTTTATAATACCATGCAGGGATTCGTTATGACCTAAACAATAAGGCTAAATGAAAGATTTGTCTTTATGGGCAACAAAATGAGAGTTCCAGTAGAAGTTACCAGGATTTATCTCTCAATCTTAGGCACTAGATATCATTTAGACTTATGTGAAACTTTTTATGTACCTAATATATCTAGGAATTTAGTTTATTTATCTAAACTTGATAAATCTAGATACTCTTTTAGATTTGGTAGTGGTAGTGTCAGTTTGTACAAACATAACCACATGATTGGTAATGGTGTACTGTGTGATGGCTTATATAAAGTTATCGTTAATGTTGTTTATTCTAAAACTTTATTGACTTTGAATCCCAATATTGGTAGCAAACGTAGTTTGGTTAATGATTTGCTTACTTGTGACTTAAGGGTTTGGGACATATTTCCAAAGAACGAATTCAAAGATTAGTAAAGAAAGAAATACTTCCTAAATTGGATTTTACTAATCTTAACATTTGTGTGGATTGTATTAAAGGCAAACAAACAAAAAACATATTAAAAAAAAGGAGTCGCAGATTGCTCTTAGCTTCTTGAAATAATTCACACTGATGTGTGTGGATCATTTAATGTGCCTACTTTCGATAAAGAAAAGTATTTTATTACCTTTATAGATGAGTACTCACGTTGTGGATATGTTTATTTGCTACATGATAAATCTTAGGCTATAAATTCCTTAGAGGTTTATATTAATAAGGTTCAAAGGCAATTAGACAAAAAGGTGAAAATAGTTAGGTCTAATGGAGGTGGTGAATATTATGGTAAGTATGATAGAAGTGTTCAAAATCCTAGTCCTTATACTAAATTCCTTGAAAGACATATTATTTGTGCGTAATACATAATGTCAAGTTTATTGAATATGGTGAGACTAGTGGGAGTGAAACACCACATATAGTGGATATTCAAGAACTGGGAGAGCAAGTCCCTATAGTGGTGCAATTCCTTATGACTTGTACACCTACTTAAGTTGTTGTTCCACAAATTATTGAATCACATAATAATCATAAAGAACAGTAAATTAATGAATTTGTTGTTTATAATGAAATTGAATATGGAGTAAATGAACCTACAGTAGAAGAATCACAAAAAATAGCATTAAGAAGGTCACAAAGAGAAAGAAAACCAACTATTTTCTGATGACTATGAGGTATATCTATGTGAGTCTAAAAATGACTTAGGAATTATGAATGAAGTGAACTTTTTCACAAGCCATGAACAGTGAAAATTCTGATAAGTGGTAAGATGCTATGACAGATGAGTTTCAATTTATAGAACACAGTGGTGTTTGGGATCTTCTGGAATTATTAAAAGGTTATAAGAGCAGTAGTTGTAAATGTTTCTTTAAGACCAAACGTGATTCTCTTGGTAACTTACAACGTTGCAAGGCCAGATTAGTTACTAAAGGATTTACTATAAAAATGGCATTAATTACAAGGAGACTTTCTCATCAGTCTTTAAGAAGGATTCACTTATAATTATTATGGCTTTGGTGACTCATTATGGTCTAGAGTTGTGCCAAATGGATGTGAAAATTGCCTTTCTAAATGGGGATTTAAAGGAACAAGTATATATGGACCAACCAATGGGGTTTATAAAGCTTGGAAGGGAACACATGGTATGTAAACTAAAGAAGTCAATATAAGGACTTGAATAAGCTTCCAGAAAATGGTATCTTAAGTTCAATGATATTATTGTTTCATTTGGAATTAAAAAAAGCACTATTGATCGATGTATATATCTAAAGGTTAGTACAAGTAAGTTTGTTTTTATGGTATTATATAGTGATGATATCTTACTTACAACTAATGGTCTTGGTATATTAAATAAGACTAAGAAATTTCTCTTTAGTCATTTAGAAATGAAAGATAAGGGTAAGATAACATTTGTGATAGAAATAGAAATATTACGGATAGATCACAAGGATTGTTGGGTTTATCTCAAAATGAATATATTAATAAAGTATTAGAGAGATTTAGGACAAGTGTTCAACATCACCAATTCAAATTTAGAAAAAAAAAGTTTAGCCTTATGCAATGTTCGAAATTAACTTATAAAGGAAGCAAATGGAATCAATTTCATATACATCGTAGTTATGAGACTAATGTATCCTCAGACATGTACAAGACTAGGCATCAGTTTTATAGTGGGGATGTTGGGGAGATACCAAAGTAATCCTAGTATGAATCATTAGAAAGATGTAAAGAAAGTTCTGAGATATTGGTAGGGAACTACAGAACACTTGCTTAATTTTAGGAGGTCTAATTACCTTGAGGTGGTTGGATATTAAGATTCAGATTTTGTTGACTGTATAGATATAAGAAAATCTACTTTTGGCTACGTTTATGTATTAGCTGGAGGAGCCATCTTATAAAAGAGGGCGAAGCAGTCTGTAATTACTACATCCACTATAGATTTTGGGTTTGTGGCATGCTTTAAAGCCATGATTCAAGCTAAATGGTTGCAGAACTTTATTTTGGGGCTTAGAATTTTTGAAAGTATAACAACATCGCTGAAAAGTTACTGTGATAATTCTATAGCAATTTTCTTCTCTAAAAATAACAAGTATTCCAAAAGTGCTAAACACATAGAATTGAAATACTTTGCCATTATGGAGGAGGTTCATAAAATTAGAGTGTCAATAAAGCATATTTGCACCGATCTTATGTTAGCTAACCCTTTGACAAAGGGGTTACCACCTAAAGTGTTTTTTGGTCATGTAAAGAATATGTGCATTACTGTTGAGTGTGTAAGTTTCAATTTAATAAACCCTCAATATTCCGCAAGCGTATGGGTTGTAGTGTAGTATCAAAGGTGTCGATCCCACGAGAAAGGAGAGTAATTTAATCTTAAAATCGAAGGCCAAAAAAAAACTATAAAACTGAAAATAAAGATGCAACACAAATTAAATATGAGAATTGAGTTCAATGAATCAAATCAGAAATTAAACACAGAAATATGAATGAATGGGCAATATGCAATCACGCCAGAAATCAACCTAAAGAAATTACCAATTTGTGAGAAAGGGGATTTTACCTATCCTTAATGTTAACCTAGCTGATTATGTGTCAATGGATTGTAGGTTTTAGATTATCAGTATTCAAATAAAGATTCTATTTCCTTTTCGTCTAAAACCTTGGCACAAATCGAAGCTAAAATTTCTTCATGAAGAT
>JAOQMM010000002.1:19211056-19226058 GCA_027563515.1 Erythroxylum platyclados
AGCTGAAACACATAAGGAACCATTAAAAACACATAAGAAACAACTTAAAAACCACACTTAAAACACACTTATCACTTATGCTCTAAATTCCTTCATTTAACTAACAACATTCCTAAGCATTGCACCTAATACTTCCACTACTTTTAGGTTTCATTATATCTAGTCCTTGTGATTTGTGTAACTAACCTCTTTAACACACAAATGTTTTACTCTTAAAGTCTAGATTCTCTTCCTCCCTTTATAGCAATCACAAAACTATGACATGTTGCATACTTTTTCTATATAAAAATTCATGTTTTGAACTTTTAAACTTCATTCCCACTCCATGTACTACCTTATTCTCAATAGTCTCTACCTTACTACATAAGGTTATTGTATCTAAACAACTCGTCTTATTCTTAATTTTATTAATCATCTTTATGACACCATTTCATTGTACTACAAAAACCGCAAGATGAATCAGAAAATACCATTGTGTTGTAGAAAATGTGCCACTCTTAGATATAACAAATACTAATATACGTTAAATGGTCATAATTAAATTTAATAATATATACTAAATTATACACCAAATTGATGCCTCCAAAAATTGATTCAATACTTGAGCACAAATGATTTTATTCCTTGTTCTTCTTTTAAAATTATTCTTCTCTCCTTCCAACACTAACTTTCACTGTAAAAAAATATTAATGGTGTTAAAAACTTTTTACTTATAATTTTTTACATTTTACATATATTTTATATTAAAACCATCTAAACCTCTACTTCTTATCTCTCACAACAACATTACCACTTCAAACACTCATAAATTTAAATGCAGCTATTAAAAAACTTCATAACATACCTTATGCTTAAAGCATACTCAAGGTGGGATATGGTTGGTAATCACATAAATGGTGATGTGTGCTGAACACAGCAAAATTTAAAACCTAACTCTATATAACTAAATTTGTAACAATAGTGAGAAAGGATTGTATCCAAAGATAGTGCATGACTAAGTTTTGTATTAAACTATTAAATTTAATAGGGGGTTGGAAGAATTTGGTTAATGCAATTAAATAAAATTAACCTATAAAAATAGTTTAAATTAAATAGATCAAATTTGAAAAGAGTAGTCAACAGATTTAAACCCAGTTTTTAGTTCAATCTTAACCCTTACATTACATAATCAAATGTAAAGTTGGTCTTATCCCTCTCCTTGAAATTATTTACTATGGATTAACAACAAGTTCTGTTAAACCTAATTCTTTTAGATCGTTACTAATTAAAATAAACTCTTTAATTAGATCTATATATCAGACAATCTAGAACAAGCTATTTAGATTTAGTGCAATAATAGCGTTAAAAATTAGGAAAATAAGTTAATCGAAACAATAATCACACATGCTCAAATTATTAGACTTTTGATATGTTATCCATAATGATAGACGATCATTATTTTACCATAAATGAATCAAATTAGCAATAAATATGAATTGTAATTAAACTTCTAGTAATAAATCTATATATGAATGACCTAGTGGCCTTAACTGAATCGTTCATACATAATTCATAAACATTAAGAGCAAAATAACATAATCAATTTCAAAAGATAGATAGAATAACATTGTTAGGATTGATCAATGCACAATTGGTGCTCAATATCCACTTTGAACTGGAATGAAGAGGATTAGCCACTCATAACTCTTCAAGACACATGTCAAAATAGAAAAATCTAAATCTTTTGATATCTCTCCTATATATTTCCATTAATTGGCCTCTTAATTGCCCTTTATACTTCATAATTAGGGTTTTCAGATTGTATATGGTTAGCTACACGACCATGTAGGTGACTTTGTACCTTAATCTTGCATTATTTTTTAAAAAAATCATAAACATGCACGTTTTTAGAGAGTCATATGGGCAACATACATGACCGCCTAAGTTATTCAAATAGGCGTGTAAGTTTCCATATAAGTGAAATAGTGCCCTTAAAGTTGAACATATGACCATGTAAGTGATACACACGATCGTATACTTCTTCATATGAGTGTGTGGATCTAAATGACTCAAATTCTTCTATCATCTGTCCTCATTTCACCTTAACTTATATCCTTTTGATCTATGAAGGAAAATAAGAAAAAACATTAATAAAATTGCACCAGAGCTATGAGTTTAGCTTGTTTTGGTTGTTTTTCTTCCATCATGTACCTAAACTAAAATATGAACCAAAAAAAGTATCTTAGACACATAATAAACATTATTCATGAAGCATTAGGGAATAAATAAATATTCAAATAAGCATTTATCAAGTTCCCCCAGACTTAGCTTTTGGACGTCCTTAGGAAAAAACAAAGATCAAAATCAAACCACTTCTTCTTTAACCATGTTTCCTAAGAATAGACAATCATAAGAAAGGAGGAAACTCCTCATCCTGAACAATATAGTTGCTTCTGAAGTCAAGTTTCCCTCTGCCACCTTCTTCTCAGCTTCTCCCTAACTTCTTTCTTTCTAACTATACTTGCTCAACTCTACTCCTCATTTCCTTTTCACATTTATAGATCCTTCCTACCTTCTTCTACTTGGTTTTACATTTTTTTCCACCTGCTTTATTTCTCCTTTGACTATCTTTAAGTATCAGTCACTGCTTTTATCCATCAGTTCTTAAAATGTCCTCATTTTCTGAACTTTTCCTATTTTTGGCTCATTCCTCTCCCTCTTCATCACATCCATTTTATTCACCACATCCCACCCCCATAATCTCTGCCCCTGATTCCACCATAAACCCTTTTGTTGCTTCATCTCCTCCTGCAGACACAACTTCCCTTAAATGCACATGGGTTTAGGTTGCAGGCAACCACAATCCTAAAGCCAAATTGTCAGTTTTATCCCCTAATCCCTCCTTAGATCACCAGGTTGTTTCGTTACCAATCTTTATTCTTCAGGCATGAGTTCAAAAATGGCAATCCACCTTAGTTGGATTCTTTCTTGACGACAGAGTTCCCTTTCTTGTTATGAAATCTTAGGCTAATAATAACTGGAAACAATATGGTCTTATTGACGTAATTCTGAATAATGATGACATTTTCTTCTTTAAATTCATCTCACCTAAATTTGTTTCAAATGTAATCAAAGTTGGTCCATGGCATGTTTGAAACAAACCTTTTTTCATCCAGCTTTGGAGACTAGGTGTGAAATTTTAGAAATCTGATCAACTAACATGCCATTATGGATTTTTATCGATGAAATTCCTTAATTTGGGCTAAGTTTTGAAGGGCTTATGCTTTGCATGTCATTTGTGTGTAAATTGGCATTTAGATTAAGTTAGTTTTTTATTAGGTTGACATATTATAGTCATTATGTTGCATACGTGTGCATTGTGTGAATGTGTCAATGGCAAGAATTGAATGGAATTAGTTTGGCTTTGAATATTGTCATTTAATTTGTAAAGGCACAGTAACTTATGAATTTTATGTTTTAAGTATCTTTAGGATGAATATATTTGTCAATTAGGATATGACACCTATTTTTCACTTTATGACTTTTGTCAGTATGCATTTATAATTATAGTCAATTGAATTAGTTAGCATTACTAGTACAATTTCATGAGAATGATTGACTAAAAACAAATGAGGTAGGTTAAAGTTATATATATTAAAAAAGGTATGTGTTAAATAAATAAGTATTCTGATGGCCATTTTGAAACAAATAATAGGTTAAGAATAGAAATGGTAGCTAGTTGAGAGCTGAGATATAGTTAAGTAACTAGGGGTATTCATGACAAAATGTTTGTCTTCACGTCAAAAGACTAGAATGACGCTCCAACCAAGCTAAATAAAAAATGTGACCTAGTTGAGTAACTGGGGGACATTCATGACAAGGTGTTTGCCTTCGTGTCAAAAGACTAGTTTATTATTCAAGAAAATCTAAAAAAAATGTGTTACAATAAATAAACTCACTGATCTTTTAAAAATAGCAAGAATTTTCATGAAATGTTACTTAGTGATAGTTTGCCTTTTTAATTGATTAATAATAATAATTGCATGCTTAGAAGTTTCATAGGTGTTGGAATAGGGTGTTAATGTTTTGACTGATATGTATATTCAATTCAAAGCACTTAAACATGAAAGGAATAAGTTAGTGTGTTGGCACATTTTGAATGATTTGTGTTTGAGCTTAAGTTAATTCCATCAGAATTATTACCATTGTACCATTATTGTAACGTTGCATGAATATGTTTTTATATGTTTATGTGTTTTGTTTGTTTAGGTGTTTAATTTTTCTTGAGGACAAGCAAAGGTTTAAGTGTGGGGATGTTGATAGGTGTAACTTATACTATGTTTTCATAGATGTTTGAGCGTGTTTTTAAGTGTTTATTAGATGATTATCATGTGTGTAGACTTAGAATTATGTTATTGTTAATGATTGTATGTATTCTAAGTGTTTGTTTGGTTTATAGTAATAATTTGATCATAATTTTGTGTTTCAAGGGGTGTTTGATGTGTTTGTTAGTGATGGAAACCAGAAAATTGAAGAATTAAGAAGATGAAGGTTAAATGAACCAGTGAACGATCGTGACTTGCTTGATAGTTATCTGATTAAGTTGGGTAATGAGGGTTAATGACCTAATAAGTCACACAAATATCAAATTGATAATCATACGAAGAGAGATCTTGTATGAGATCTCGATTATCCGATAAATTATTTAAGAACTAATTAAAAATGTTAGGCTATTTTTATGAATTGAGAGATTGCAACTCTGGAATTTCGAAATCAATTAGGGATATTTAATTAGGTTTAATTGATTAGGTCTTGAGACAGAATAATCAAACCCTTCAAAAATCTAGGATCCACACCAAATTGAATAAAAAATGGTTAAGGGAGCAAAATGACGATAGAACGAATCTTATACTTTTATACTTGATCATCCTTGTTTTATTGTGACAGCTCAATTGTTAAGTGGTTTAGTACTCAATTTTATTTAATTTAAATCATATTTCACAACCTTAGACAAAGTTAGGTTTAGTTAGTTTTACCTAATTACTCATGAGATCGATACCTTAATTACTACAAGTTTACGATCTGTATACTTGTAGAATATTGAGGGTTTTATATTAGGTAAAACTTGCTCAACAAAATACTAGACAACCGTTATATCTTGATCAAGTAACTGTTGAAATAAGGAGAATCAACTTTGCTAGGATTTGTGTACCTGTTGATGCATTAACAAAATTATATGAGAAATTTTCAATTATAAAGTTCAATGATAACATAGAGCTAGTAGAGGATAAAGTCAAAATATCTTATGCTTGGAAGCCTCCTAACTAGTAGCCTAAAGAGAATTGGAAGCCAACAGGAAGAAAATTCACAAGTAGATATTTGGAACTCATGTAAGAAGAAGAATACCTGGAGCAAGTTGAAACACCTCCTCCTGTTTCCCAAATTTCTAACCTTATGATGGACAATTCACCAATTGATACTGTTGTTGTTAGCTCCTCAAAGAAAAATTCTGAGAGCTTACCAGTGGAAATTGTTGATCCTATTATTAACTTGATAATCACAACCAACTATTCATTTTGGACTTCCAATCTAGATGTTTGCAACCACAAAAAATTGGATCAAGATCCAAATTATAAAACTAAAACTTTCACAATCTCCTATAGAATAATCAATTGAACTACTATCTCTTCCAATAAAGACATTACTAATGAAGTGACATTTCAAGCATTCACTAGAAGGAAATTACGTAGAAAGAAGAACCTCTCTTCTTATACTCAAAGACTGATCATCTCCATATGGAACATTAGGGGGTTGAATGCTCCCTCCAAGCAACTAACTATTAGAAATTTTGTTACTAATAACAATCTCATTCTTTTGAGAATTTTAGAAACCAGATTGAAAAAGAAGTAATGCAGTGTTTTAGTTATGCTCCCTAAATTTTGGAAGAAATCTTCAAGCAAGATTCTCATCTAAATGGGAGAATTTTAGTACTATACAATAATGACAAAAATGAACTCCTCAATTCTATTATTTGTGATCAACTGATTCATTTGAAAGCAAAGGTCTTAAGCTTGAATATCCATCTTGATATCTCCAGCATCTATGTTTTCAATCAGACCTATCAAAGATTTTATTTATAGAAAAAACTCACTGAAATCTACTAAGGCATCAACACTCCATAGATACTATTAGGAGAATCCAATTCAATAATTCATCCTAATAAAGCATATGGTAACCATTCCAGTAAGCCTCTATATGAAGACATGAAGAATTGTTTGAATACCATTGAAGTGACTAATTTACCTAGTGGTGAAAATTTCTATACCTGGAGTAATAAGCACAAGGATACTAGCTTCTTGAGGGAAAATTGGATAGAGGCCTCTCTAATCACTCATGGATACAACCATTTCCTAATTCTTATGCTTACCTTCCTAATCCTAGCATGTCTGACCTTTCTCCTATTATTATTCATTCAGATTCAATAACTATATGATGAATATCAAATATCCATTCAGACTCAACAACTACCTGATGAATATTACAGGTTTCAAAGAAGCATTGAAGAAAGGAGCCAGTTCCTCTTTTAAGAGTACTAAACAATTTCAATGCTCCAAGAAACTTAACTATTTTTGTTAAAAGATCAAGTATTTAAAAAAGAAAATGTTGGAAATCTGCATCACCTCTTAAATACTACAAAAAGGAGGTCTTTTAAAAGTTCAGAATGATTTGTATCTTAATCCTACCAACCCTTCCTTTTAAGATGCTGAAAAGCAAGCTTTATGCAACTTCATTAAGCCTGTTGATTTTGATCACTATTTATGGAAGCAAAGATCCAGGGTAAAATGGTTACAAGATGGAGACATAAACACCTTTCTCTTTCACAAAGCTGTATTGATAAGAAAGGCTTCTAACAAAATAGTAACATTGGAATCTAGTGGCTCATTACTTCACACTCAAGCTGAATTCATTTCTAAGACTGAGAATTATTTCACTCAATTGCTTGGTACTAACTCATCAGCTTCATCCTTTCTTAGAATCATTGAAAAAATTTCCAACATAAACTTTCTACAAGTGAGGTGGAAGCTCTCTCTCTCTCTCTCTCCCTATCTTAGTAACTAAAATTGAAAAATCCATCAAATCCCTAGATTAATGTAAGGCTTTTAGTCCTGATGGCTCCAATATCCTATTTTGCACAGAAAACTAGAGCATCATGAGGCAAATAGTGATTGAAGCAGTTCAAGAGTTTTTCAATAATAGAAAACTTCTTAAAGAGATAAACAAGACATTCATCACTTTGATTCCCAAATGCAAGAATCATAAGTCTTTAAGAGATTTCAGATTAATCTCTTGTTATTCCCCTATATACAAAATCAACTTTAAGGTAATTATTGAAAGACTAAAAACCATACTTCCTAGTTTAATTGACTCCATGTAATGTGAATACATTCTAAAGACATATATAGGAGACATCATAACTATTACATATACGTTGTTCAAGTAATACAACAGAAGAAATAATAACAAAAATTTGCTTTCAAAATTGATTTCTAGAAATTTTATGATTCAATTAACTGAAATTTCATCCTCAACACTCTAAAGGCTTTTGGCTTCCTAAATATCTTCATTGAATGGGTGTCTTAGTGTATTACTTCATTGTCATACAAAGTTTTGATCAATGGATAAGTTACCAAATTAATTTCACTTTACCTATTCTCCTTGCTATCTGAAGTTTTAACCAAACTAATTTCAACTTCAAATTTCATTCTAAATGTAAAAAGCTTAACATTATGCCTTAGTTTTGCTGATGATGTCTTTATTTTCTCAAAAGCTGATATCAAATCAATCTCCATCCTTTTTAAAGTATGAAACATGTTTTAGAAGCTTTTTGGACTAACCATTAACATTAATAAGTCCAAGTTTTTTATCTCTGTAAGTGTCTACTACTTGTCTCCAGGAATGTCTACAATCACAGGCTTCAAGGTATCTCATTTACAAGTTAAATATCTAAGAGTTCCTGTCTCATCTATCAAGCTTGTTTTCTCTAATTTCAAGCCATTTATTAGCAAAATCAAGAGCAGACTAGAAAGTTGGAACTCTAAAACTATATCCCTTACAGGTATATGTCAACCAGTTAACTCAATTCTTTCCTCACTCATATATTACTGGGCCTCACACATTGTATTTCCTAAAGCTATTATCAAAGAGTTAAAGAAACTCTTCAAAAATTTTCTCTGGAATGTCAATGGAAAAAGTAGTTATAAAGTCAAATGTTCTAACAAGGAAAAGTGGTGGATTAGGCATTCTTCCAATCAAAATGCTTAACTTAATTCTTCTTACAAAAAGGCTTTGGAGGTTACTACCACATAAACATTCCTTATGGGTGAAATTTATACAGACATACTACATAAAGCGCTAGTGTTTATAGATTGCTAAGATGCCTATCAATTCTTTATCTCTTTTAAACTCCTTACTAAAGCTTTGAGGTATCATCAGAAATTATTGTAAGCACTCAATTAATGATGGTAGAACCAGTTTCTTTTGGCATGATCACTGGACCCCCTTTGGTCGCCTAGCTACTGTCATTAAAGCTAATTCCCTCATTAATACATTGCACTCAAATATCACAATAGCTGAAGCATTGCCCAAATTAAAACTCTCTGCTTTATCTTCAACATCTGCTTTGGTCACTTTCTTGCCAAATGTTGTCCTAAGCACATCCAATGCATGTGCAATCCACTATTGCATACACCTTCTAATGCCTTCTCTAATCCATCATGTTGGTCCCTCTTCAGTACTACCCATCAAACTACATTTTGGCTCAAGCTCATATGGTACAAGAATAATTCTCCTCGTGCCTCAATCAGTTCCTGGATAGTAATCAGAAATAGACTTCCTATAATTGACAAAATAGCACACTTTTCTCCTTTACCAAATTGTTGTATCCTATGTAAGTCTTCTATTGAAAACATAAAACATATCTTTTTTCAATGCCAATACAATCAATACATTTGGAAGTCAATCATTTAGCTTTTTCATCAAGATAACCCATTATACTCTTGGTCAAATATTATCAAGTGGTGTAGTGAGGTTTAAATGAAACATGTAAGCGGGTGTTCAAAGTAGCTTTTAATTACCTTGTTCACCAAATTCCAACATTCCAGATCAAGGAGTCAAACAGTTTTTATTCTTTTCCTTTTACTTTCTTTCATTATCCTTGATGTGTAATTGGATTTCTATGATGTTTAACATGTCTATGGATTTCTAAATCCAGATTAGGAATTATTATGGAATTATTTCGTGAACTTTAATTATTGTTGACTTTAATACATATTTTGGATGATTGTGATGATTGTCATGCATAAACTTGACAACAAATAGAGAGAGTGAGTTATAGTAATAGTGTTAGGTTGTACAACAAGAGTTGGATATTCAATAAACTCACAATTACCAAATTAACGATCGATTGAAGAGAGATCTTGGTTGTGTAATTAATTATTGAATAGATTTCTTCATATCTAATTGAATAAGCTCAGAGTAGTTTAGAATCGAGAGATTACAAATCTATAATTATCAAATTCAATTAGGGTTAATTGATTAGATATTGAAAGAAAGTAATTAAAACATTAGAATCAGCAAGATTAAAGGAATCAAAATAATTAAAGAATAATTCCTAAGTATTAAACTTTGATTAAACCCTAAATTTATTGGCAGCTCACTTGCTATTTGAATATTTGTTTCATTTATTTATTTGTTTCAATTTCTTTTATTTAAATTTAATTCAAATAAATTTTGTATTACCTTAGACAAAGTTATATTCAAATTGTTTAGATGTTTATAAATCTTTGTGGAAACAGTAACCTCAATACTACAAAATACAATTCATATGCTTGCAAGTATTGAGAGTTTTATTATATATAGAACTTTCTCAACGACTATTGTTCTTGACAGTGACGTGAGGACATTACTAACCGAGTTCCCAGTTAGAAGCTTAATGGAGATGACATCATTCAAGGACTTGGAGGACCAACAGGCAATAATGCCTTACATTCCACCTACAATACCATTACCACCACCCCAAGACACTTGTCATAACTTTTGTATTTTTTATTTTTCTTCTCCTTTTTATGATTTATATGAATATTCTTGATCAAAAGCATACGTATTTTTTGATATTTTTCCTTTTATTTTGACTCACCTTTTTTACTTAAGTTCTTTTTGTAGTCCACTTAGCAGTTCAATGGTACATCTAATAAATGGACACACACAACTTGACCAAATTACACAAAAATGAGAACAATGTTTAATTTAAGTGTGGGGGAGAGATTATTGACTTATAAGATATACATTTAAGCTTATTAATTTTTTTATTAGTTTCTCATTAGCAAGTAATTTTACAAATTTTATTGCTCTTTAAAAGCATGACATTAGAAATAATTCATTATGGATTTGATTGTTTTGGTGAATTAGATTCTTATATAACTAGTTATAACTGTTGATGACTAAGTGAGTTTTATTTGCCTTATGAATTAGAGAATGAATATTTCATGAACATTATGATATTTTTATATAAGATGTACATGCATAATAATCATGACTTCTTTTGAACACTTTTATTATCCAAAAAAGAAAAAAAGTAGTATGTGAATAAATAAGAAAAATAAATTTCACTCCTTTAGCTTTATACTAATAAAAATGTCAAAAGTTAAAGAGTGGTACTAGAAGTCATTTGAGATATTGACTTTAATGCTTTTGTTTAGGTTTATGTTTAATAAATAAAAAGTATTTAAATGTGTTTGAAAGTTGAAGTATATATCTTATGTATGATTGTCTTACACATAGGATTTTTTGTTATTTGAGCAGAAATTTGAAGAGTCATAAAGAGAATTAAACTAACCTATGAATTGACGTAAGTAGTTGGTTGTATAATATTTTGATGTTCCTTTATAATTGAATGAATGATGAAGAGTTTTCATAAGTATATTTGATTGGCTAAGCATTTTTTTCAAAGTTATTTTCTATTTAAGATTGAATGATGGATTGGTTTACTTGAGGACAAGCAATTGCTTAAGTGTGTGGGAGTTTGATATACTTTAGATATACATTATTTTTAACTCTATTTTCACAGCATATTGCTTGTGTTTTGGATGAATTCAAAGTGGTACTTAAGTTAAGAATTTTGATCATTTCAAGTCATATTTCTACTTGTATATGGCAAAGAAGCAAAGTTAGACAAGACTTGGAGTGAGACGGAGCAAATTTTGGAAGAGTGGAGGAAGAATTCATATAGCATGGTCATGTAACATGTTAAGGGGGTCATGTATGGAAGTGGTTGTTTCTGTTTCCCCAATGCACCCTACATGCCACTTGTTGCCTCCCATATAAAAAGAAGTAGTGTCATACATAGTCTCGTATATATACTTGTGTTGGCAATACTAATTTATGGAGAAATATATAGAGTATATTGCCAACTACACGAACTCATATAAGGGACTATACAGCTAATTAACAATTAGAGTTTCATATTTTTTTTACAAAAGAGGAGGAAAAATACAAGTTGTTTAGCCAGGGAACAATTTAAGAGTCATCTTATAGCTACTTTGCATCAATCTTAGTTAAGGATTCACCATTTTTTTTCAAGAAAAAGGAGGACTGCATCAATTCTTTAAAGATTTCAATATTTAAGAACATGTTTTCTTTATCTTATTTTTTTTCTTTTTGTAGATGTGCTTATATTCATTCTTTGATTAATAAAATTTTAGTTTTTCTAATGTCTTATTTACGTTTTTATAATTGATTGAATCGAAAGAACGAAAGTAGAAGATTCAATATATGACTAATGCTTCGAGATTCAAGAGATGAGGTGTATGTTCAGGTCACAATATGACTAAATAGTGTTAAGCATGAGATATTCGAGAGAAAGTCACAAAATCTTCCTAGGTTAAGGTGAAACCTATCAAAAGAGTTTATAGAATAATTTAAGCCCTTCTTAGTTTGTTTAGATTCGAAAGAGATTTTGATTAATTAACCTCTAAATAGGGACTATATGTCGAGAGAGAGAGTATAATTTAAATTAAGAACTCTTATTAGTCCAAGACACTAGAATAATTCATTAGTCAAAGGTGAAAGTAAATATAGTAATTTCTTAGGGGTGCCTGACCTAAATCTAATTAGTTCAAAGTTTAGTACATTCTTACTTACCCATCCATCGATAAAGGTTAATATAACTTGATATGTTTTTAGCTGGTGGATAGTTAACCGATAATCTTCATATAATCAACATATACTCACTTGTACGAGCTAAAATTATGCCATGCGCTTACAATTAAAACAGGGAACATAAACTCCAAAAACCAAAGCCTGTTATATTGATCAACTTTTAATTTAGATTCTAAAAAATCTACTAATATTTATCATATAATAATTATTGCTTATTAGGATCCCTCTTACATTTTATATAAAGGTAGATATCAATGACTGATATTAGAGGTAATTAAACCCGTAGCCTGATTTTTCTACTCAATTTTCTCCTAATATGATGGACATCAAACCTTTTCCCTAAATCTACATATGAAATAGAAGTGTACAAATAGGTTAAACTTGAAATGTGAAAGATTTTAGTTTTAAAAATAAGTCCATGAATTGAATTTAAGTCTAAAAAATTTAAAATATGATTTGAGCTATATATAAATTTCAGGTAAAAACTTAAATGCCTTCTTCTCTTTTTATAAAGATTTTATTTCCTTGTTTCATTTATTACAATATTTCTTGCTAAGTCATTATCATGATTATAAATTTTTATGCTTATATACTTAACTAAATTATTTATCATCTATAAATACTATTTGGTTTACATACTTATATACTTGTTTAAATTATTTGTAAATTATAACTATTATTTTGTATACATTGGCGCTAGAAATTATATAATAAAGATTAGAATTAATATATGTATATTATTTTTATTTTATAAATGATTAAATGCTCTTTTCATGTCTTGTATGTTTATTAAAAAATTTATAAAATATATAAATTTATGGAATTGAGGTTATAATAAATGGAGCTCGATTTAAAAACATTAATTGAATTTTTTATCAAATATGACTTATCGTAATCCTCAGGTTTATTATTAAATAAGCACATAAACTCAAGAATTAAGGTGATAAATAAACAATAGTCGTAATTTATTCATTTGTCACTGTCATTATACAATTTTTACCACCAGGATGACTCATACAAGTTTTTCTCTTTTTTGAAAAGTTAGCACTCAAATAGATCACATTATGGATTTCCAACTTCCAAGATATTCCTTCAATTCGTACAAGTTTCTTGATTG
The DNA here is from genome assembly GCA_027563515.1 of Erythroxylum platyclados. NCBI lineage: Eukaryota > Viridiplantae > Streptophyta > Magnoliopsida > Malpighiales > Erythroxylaceae > Erythroxylum > Erythroxylum platyclados. The sequence continues at coordinate 19,224,369 of JAOQMM010000002.1, forward strand.
AATTTTCCTATTTCACTTTAGAGCCGATACGTTTAAAGATGAAATAAAGTAAATATACGCAAGAGAGGGGTGAATTGTACGTGTTAAGAAAAATTTGTATATAAAAAAAATTTTCTTAAAAGAATAACTCAGAAGAGTCCTATTGAATTTCGAAAGGGACCTATAAATGCTTTAAAAGGGATGTTTCTGTTAATAATATAAAGACACAAAGAAGTATTGTAAAGCGAAAAGTTTGTGCTCACGCTTTACAAGAAGGAGCTTGTTAAAGAAAATGCTTTTTTAAGAGACAGGAGTTTGCTAAAAGAAAGGAGTTGTTAAAAACAATTTAAATCAGAAAGCGTCTGCTAAAATAAAGTTTGTTCCAAGTAAAAAACAGAAAGAGCCTCTTGCTAAAATAAATACACACATAATTTAATGTGAAAAATTTAAAAGAGAAGAGAGAAAAGGACATAGCAATTTATACTGGTTCAGTTTACAACCCAAAGCTATGTCCAGTCCCCAAGTTTTCAACCTGAGTATTTCACTATAATAAACCGAGTATCAACTTTGACGAGTGTCTCCAAGCTCAAGAGTAAATATTTTGCAAGGTTTTGTAATCTTTCAACACACACGAAGTGTATAACAAGCTTCTAAAAGCTTATAGAAATAATTAACAGAGAATGTAAACAATTTTCTCTATCTCTAGAGTGATTTCACTTAGTGGAAATAATATAATTCTCAAGAATATGAATTTTAGGTCAAAGATCTTGCAGCTTTGTATATTTCTCAATATAAGATCGTTTCTTTGTATGCTTTGTTTTCTATTTCAGTTGTTCTCTTCTCTTTTTTTTTTCAAGTGTTGTTGCTCTTCTTAAATAGGCATCTTTTATTTATCGGTTGCTTCACTTGCTTCTTTGATTAACTGGATTGAATTAACTCTGAATGATTGCAATGCTAACTTTCCTTAAAACTTCTTATAGTGATTTGCATAATTGATATTCAAACTTCATAAGATGTAGGATCTTTTCAGATATGGAAGTTTATGACAAAAGCTCCTGTAAGAAAGGAAATATATTTCTTACAATCTTTTTTTTTTAGAATTAATTCGTTAATGCTAAAAAGGAAATAAATTTATTTTAAATTTTATAATAAAGTTATCGCCAAAATCATTATTAAGCCTTGAATTAACAAAGGATTATCGTGTGGAAGGAGTCATTTAGTTTCGTTGTCTCAAAGTCAACCTTAATTATCTGGAAAGGTCTTGGCAGAAAGTCACTCTTATTCAAATAATTTGGCAAATAATATGGACCAATGTTATTTTCATCGACTCAAAGTCATTCTTAGTTTTGTGGAATGGTCTTGGCAGAGTGACCATTATGTTGACAAATGAACCATGTCTGAGTCCACCGTTGTATCTTTTTCTTCCAAACGTTAAAATTCAAGGTTTAACAACTCTTTTTGACTATTCAAAAGGGGCTTAATCTGTTGAACCTTATCAGCAAACAGATTACCGTTGCTCATCTGCTTGTATGCAGCATTCTGGTCAGTACGCTTGATCGTCACGAAAAATGGAATCGCCAAAACTGTACCCCACAGTCATCCTACTAATTCTTTCTAGCCTCAGCTTAATCCCGTTTTCTGACTCAGATTACCTCTATCATGTTTGCGATAACAGATACAATTTTACCTCAAATAGCCCTTATCACAAAAA
>JAOQMM010000002.1:19276717-19293168 GCA_027563515.1 Erythroxylum platyclados
AAATTCAGACAGAAAAATGGTACTGCATTACTTCAATACGAAGCGATCATGGAGGAGAATTTGACAACAGAAAGTTTAGTTGCAGAAAGTGGTAGCCTTGTGACTCCCTCCAGTGGCAATTGGAGCACTTCTCAATCTCCTTTCATGTGCATGGGCCAAGTTTATGGCTGCCTCATGCTATTCGGTTACTGTTGCTCCACTTCCAGTCAAAGCCCTTCCATGAGCCTAGTAGTAAACAACCCAACCTGCTGCCTTTGTAAGCTCTGTTGTGTGCGCCAACAAAGTCTAAAATTCCCTCTTATACGCCTCCATTGTCCCAAAGGGTTTCAAAATAGCTAATTCACCCAATCGGTTAAGACTCATGGGAGTTCCAAACAATTGGTGATATTGTTTCTTGAAAAATTTCCAATCTTATCGAATTCCTCTTACTCCACCTTAGAAAACCACAGTTGTGCGTCTTCATTAAGATGGAATGTTTCTAGCCCCATTTTCTCCTCTTTTGGGGTTCGTTGGTTTTCGAGGAATTGCTCTACCTTGTAAATCCAAACAAGAGGGCCATTAGAACCATCATAGCTGCGGAATTCTAATTTAGAATACCTAGGAACAGTGCCTAAACCAGCTGGCCTCGCTCTTTTGTTTGGCATCCTCTTTACGTAAGTGCGGTTACTGCTATCAGCTTCCCCCCGTTGGTCTCTCAGCAAATAGCCTGCAGAAACTCCTCAAATTGAGCATTCTGGCATTCTTCTACATTTGCTAATCGCTGCTGCACTTATTTCATAAACACAATGTACTTTAGTTGACACATCACACAAGTTGTCTGTGACCTTGGGCTTTGATACCAAATTGATATGTATTTTTGTGTAGGACCTAGTCACGAGATAGCTTACAAGGAAATCCTATTTTTCCTTCTATTCTTCTCCCTTTTTGCCCTTATGGTTGTTGTTCATAAAACTCGCCCTTGACAAGCTTTCTATCAACTATTTTTACAATAAATTCTTATTGTTTTCTTTTTCATTGTAATCACCTTTATTAAACTCAATACATAAAGTTTTTAGGAAGTAAAATAGAATAGGAATCTGCTAATTTATTCTCCTATTAACATAGACTTGTGAAAATAATAGACTTCCTAAATAAGATGACTCCTGTCTAAATAAGATAACCACTGCAATTATTTCCTAATCAAGCTGATCTTGTTTATTTTCTTTCTTAAGAATGCATCTTGCATATCAAGGTCTTGTTTCAGTTGACTGTTAGCACTAAAGAAAGACTGTGCATACTGGCAGGATAAACTCCTGGGTATTCTTGAATTACTGGTTGGAGCATAAGCTCCATTACTTTATTCTTTGTCTTTTATGCTTTGTCATGAGTGTGATTTGCAGGTTGTATTTAGAACCCGCATCTACCATTGTAATGTTGATTCAGCCGGCAATCTTAGTTTGGACATTTTGAGGGATAGCTGGAGTCCAGCTCATACAATTACAAAAGTGCTTCTTGCAATCAGATCAATTTTCAGTCATCCCGACCCTTGTAATACATCCCTGCCTGTTCTACATGCTTTAAGGCTTTATTTTTCTGTGCCTATTTACTTACTATGTTTATTCTTGTTCATTGCATTTATATGCCCTAATGTGTGTTGATTTTTCTTTTTGAGCGTTGGAAGTTGTGAGAGAGCTTTTATATGACCACTGTTTGAATGCTGTTGTTGAATGCCATTCCTTTCATTGCTTAATACAGCTAAAAATTTCGTGATGGAAGCCTTATTTGGAATTATAATATTGTCCTTTTGCAGATAATCCTGCTTCTCCTGGTATTGCTCACATGTACTTGGCAAATAAAGCAAAACATGATGAACTTGCTGCAGAATGGACACTGCGATTTGCCAAGTGAATACGATGTGTTCAAACTGCAGAAGTTCCTTGTTGCAATATCATACTAACATTTGTAGAAAGAAACCAGCTCTTTTAATAGCATAATCCAAGCTTGATATCGTTCCAGTTTCGATAGTGTCTACATGTTAAGTTACCAGGAATTGCTGATTCCTAGCTTATCCAAGGCGTTAAGTTACCAGGAATTGCTGATTCCTAGCTTATCCAAGGCTACCAGTGTTATATCATGTGAACTAAAAATACGAGATAACTCTCTCTGTCATTCACCAACAAATTGTGTACAATACTTGTTGAAGATATCTTTATTTTAGTCAAAGGTCAAAAATTCCCTGTAGAAGTGAAAAATAGATCCTAGAAAGTTCTGACAACCTAGAGATTAGCACAAAGTCATGCACGTGCAAGCAAATTGAACATTGGAGCCTGAGAAGTAGGATTTAAGATTACAACTGGGCAGTGTCGTGTTACCTTCAGCAAGGCCATTCCAGTTCTTCTAATCACTCCTGTAAAATAGTAATTAAGCTTGCAGTTTACGGTTAAAACAGCCCTTGATGTTGCGTTCCACTTCTCATCATTGTACAGAACTCCTGGTAGTTGATCCTCCCGTCCTGCGCGTTGAAGCAATATCAGTGCAAAGTCATCCAAGACAAGAAATTTCAGGAGTCAATATCAGAGAAGACCTACATTATCTGTATCCACTTCTTTGATTATTTGCTTGATACTTGCTTCGTCTCCCATTCCATACTCTTTCATTGCTGACTCTAACTCATCCCTTGTTATAAATCTATTACCAAAGTGATTGCTAAAATCAATTTAAGAAGAGCAGGGAGATAGGGAAGAGGGGAATAATTAGGAATTGCAGTCTTTCATTTAGTTTAAACTTGTTCAAGCACCGAAGAATAGTATAGATCCAGGAGGAGAAAAACTCACCCGCTGCTATCCTTATCAAAGTGCTGAAATGCTTTGAATAGGTGTTCATCTCTTTCCAATTTATACCTATGCATTGTGGCTGAAATGAATTCAATGTAGTCAATTGTTCCATTGCCATCCACATCAGCCTGCCCAAAGATGAATGATCACAATACAGCTTCGACATGTTTTGAGAGAAAATATGAACAAAGTATCTCTATGCTAACGTACAGCTTCCATGAGTTGCTCGACTTCCCTTTCTGTCAGCTTTGAACCAAGGCGAGCCAAACCTGACCTCAGTTCCTCATAAGTGATAGTGCCACTATTGTCAGTGTCCATATTTGTGAACATTGCCTTGAGACCTTTGATCTCATCTTGTGACATGTTTTGTGCAATGACCTATTTAAAGTGGATTGTTGGAGCAAAAAAAGATGAAAACAGAGCAATTCATGCTTGTATAACATAAAAATTCAGGAGAATTGGGACGAAGAGAATTTACATTCAATGCAAGCTTCTTGAGCTTATTCATCGCTCTGAATTGCTTCAATCGAGAGAGGACTGCACTGTCTATTGGCTTGTCTGAAGCTGCATCTCCATCTTTGATCCAGGGATGCTCTAAAAGATTTTAGCAAGAATAATTAAAACTAGTATAAAAAGCCATACCATAAAACCAAGCAGATGAGGGGACAGGGGAGCAATGGTCAACTTCCTTGACAAAACAACCTAAGTTGTGCCAACAGAACAGGTTGTTTTCTTCTTATTCTTTTTTTTTTTTGTTGGGAATGCTAAATGAGATGCTGATGTTTAACAAACGTTAACTTAAGCAGAATAGGGCACAATACAGAGACTAATTAGAACCATCAAACCCCGACATCTTATACATTTCTTCAGTCAAGTAGTCTCACGTCTCACCTCAGGGGTTCTAGCTTAGCTTCTTGCATGCGTTTCCAGATGCTTAGAATTAACAGCGAGGGCTCAAGGCATTTCGCGATTTGAGAATCTGTGAGTAGTTGTGCAAATGTTTAGTCAAGGATCATGATATCCGATTGGATTCAAACACTTCTTGCTGTGGAACAGGTCGTGATTTGGGATGGATTGCATAATGGGGCGAGATGCATCAGGTACATATGCTATACACTGATGATTGAGCTCCCTTCTTTCACTGCTTTGCTTTTCCTTTCTAAGATTATCTTGTGTGCGTGAGTCTGGGACTAGTTGCTAGTAAGCCCCTGCCTGGGGGAGGACCCAATTCTCCTTGTAAGTTGAACTGCATGTGTCCTTGATATTCATGTCTTGTAGGTATTGGGAAATAGGAAGTTCGATTTAAAGCACAACTTTTGTTAAATTTAATGTTATAAATCTCTTTTTGGGAAAAAATTTTATTGTTACCATCAAGTTATCTACATTTGTAGCTTTTTGTGATGCTTGGAGATATTTTAGTATAAAGTTATTTATTTTATGTCCTTAAGAGGCATAAGTCATTCTATGAATGGTATCCATTGAAGTATTCAATCTATTAACTATTGAGTGTTAGAGTCTTGCAGTCTGGATTTTAGAATGATTCATTTGACTTTTTAACATGTCTATTCTACATTAAAATTATTTCCTTTAGATTATTAATTTAATTTTGATATATGTCTTTGTTTATTTTCTAGATAAATAGAGGGAAATTCAAATACTCCTAATAATTCAGTTGCTTTAAGTTTAGGAAGATTTGATGATCCAACTTGAGCTCATACTAGATTGGTTCCTGGTATGAAAACTCATACTATTTATTTGTATTGTAACAAACATTTAAAAGGTGGGAGAATCACTAGATTAAAAAAATATTTGACTGGAATCAAAGATGATTGTAGAGTCTTGTAAAAAAATGAGTCATGATGTGAAATTAGCGGCTAAACCATGTAGTGCTCCTATGTCACCTAATGTGCAACTCACAAAAATGATTTGTTTGAAGACCCCGAGAAGTATCGAAGATTGGTTGGAAAACTGAATTACTGTACAGTAACTCCTCCTGACATTGTTTGCTCAGTTAGCATTGTGAGTCAATTTATGTATTCACCAACAGTTCATCATTGTGCCGCTTAATAGCAAATATTATTTTACTTGAAAAGAGCACTTGGATGAAATATACTCTATTGAAATCATGGTCACAGTCGTATAGAATGCTTCCCGGATGCAAATTGGGCAGGGTCTAAGATTGATAGAAAATCTAACACAAACTGTTGTTTCTTTGTTGGGGGAAATTTAGTTTCATGGAAAAGTAAGAAATAGAATGTTATATTTCGCTAGAGTGCATAATCAGAATACAGAGTTATGACACAATTTGTATGTGAAATAATGTGGATATATCAACTTTTGACTAAAATTGGACTTAAAGTTGATATGCCAGCAAAATTATGGTGTGATAACCAAGTTGTTCTTCATATAGCCTCTAGTCCTATGTTGCATGAATAAACTAAATATATTGAATTCGATTGTTGCTTTGTTAGTGAAAATGAGCAACAAAATCTGGTATGTAGAGGAAATGTGAGAACTAGAGAACAAGTAGGAAACTCTTTACAAAGGCTCTAAATGGGACCTAGGTTGAATATCTGTGTAATAAGCTGGAAATGATCAACATTTATGCTCTAGCTTGAGGAGGATTGTTACTATTACAGATTATGAATTAATGTATATATAACATATTATAGGGATTGTTGCTTGATTCTAGGAAGCTTGATTGTAGGGATTGACATTATCTCCCTCATATCTTTAGGCACACATCATGTATATAAATAGAGATATATAGTAAATACAAATTATAAAGTATTTGTAACAGAGAGATAGTTTGGGAAGGGAAGGCTTGAGAAGAAGCTGACAGAATGAGAATGGAAGGAGAAGAAAAAAGGAGGAGGCTGTTGGAGAAGATTGTCTTTTATTCTGGTTTAAAGAAGTAATAGATGGGAGAAGACCAATTCTTTACTTAAAAGGAAAAGGTTCAGAAACTGTCGAGAATAGTTGGTAGAGCCACTGGACAAAAGGAAGGTAAAGCTTCTGAAAATTCGTTTTAATGAGAAATTGAGTTCACAGAACAGGTTGTTGCATCTAATATTTGGATATTCTTCTCAAAGCAACTTCAAAAGATAATGAACGACATGCAAACTACAATTTTGTAACCTTAAACTCCCATTTCCCACCCGTGGCCATGCTTTCCAAAAGGGAGACAAAGAATATCTTTAGGTTTTCAGAATCACGGAAAAAGATATCAAAAGAGAGCAAGACAATAAATAATAACTCATAAAGAAACCAAGGCATTATTAAGGAAACAAAATAGCAAGAACTGAAAATAGCAAGAAAATGTTGTGAATATACCAAGAACTTGCGCAGAAGTTATTCGTAATTTGGGGTCCTGGGTCAGCATCTTCGTGATCAAATCTTTGGCACTTTCTGACACTGAGGGCCATGGTTCACTTTCAAAATCAATATCTCCTTGCAGAACCGCATCAAATATCCCCTTCTCATTTTCTGCAAGGAATCAAACTGATATTAGCAATCTGCAAAGTCAGTTAAACCTGATAATCATGAAAACAATGAAATCCATTCTCGTATTTACCAGCCCAGAAAGGAGGTAGACCACAGAGTAGAATATATAGTATAATTCCTGCACTCCAAATATCTATCTCCTTTCCATAACTACGCCGTAATACTTCAGGAGCAACATAATAGGCGCTTCCCACTATATCATGGTAAACTTTACCTGTAAGATATTCAAGGAAAACTTCACTCACATCCACGATGAGAATTAATGGACAAAAGCATTTGATAAGGTGGAAAAATTGTAATTAGACACTATATTCAATAAACTGGTGTATGAATTAACATCAATAGTTTCCCAGTCATAATTCTCCACAGTTTTCCAAATCCATCTACTGGTTCTGATGCTAGAAGCATCAGTTGTCAAATTGTCTCCAGGTCATTCATTTGAAAACTTAACCTGAACCTATAAATACATTATCCCTTTTGTTAATTGAATTTACGTTGGGATTTAGATTCAAGAAGTCCACATTGTACTGCAATAGATGTAGCCCGGAGGCAACAGAAAAGATTTGCCAATTACTCGCTTGTACCAGACATTAAAAGAGATAAACTTGACAAAAGGGCTGCTGTAGGGATCTTTGTTAGTTACAGGTTCGAAAGGTTATAGAATCTTTGATGTTGAAACAGGAAAGCTGTCAGTGAGTAGGGATGTGAAGTTTGATGAGTATGCAACATAGAATTGGTAAAAGAATGAAGTTAAAGTTGCTGAAAGTGGTCAACAAGGAGTTGGCATTTCTCATGATCAAGTTGAGGCTGAAGAAAAATCATAATTAGGTTTGGATACTGAAGTTTCTCTGAGAGGCACTAGACTCTTGACCGATATTAATAGATGTAATGCAGTCATTTTGGACTCATTCAGATTATGATGAAGTTTCAAAATCCAATGAGTGGAGAACAACAATGCAGGAGTTAAATATGATTGGAATCTGGTACCTAGACCTGACAACAAGGATGTGATTGGTGTAAGAAGGGTTTTCGGAACCAAACTTAATTCAAATGGTCCTATCAACAAACATGAGGCAAGATTTGTTGTCAAGGGATATTCGCAAGAGTATGGTATTGATTTTATAGATAAATTTGCTCCAATTGCAAGATATGACACAATAAGGCTATTGATAGCCTTGGCAGCTCAAAATGGCTGAAAAATTTCCCAACTTAATGTAAAGTCAACCTTAAATGGTTTACTTGAAGAAGATATTTATTTGAGCAACTAGAAGGATTTCGAACTTCAGATGGTAAAGAAAAAGTTTACAGGGCTTTATATGGACTAAAACAAACTCTTAGAGCTTAGTACAAAAGGATTGATATTTATTTGAAGAGTCTGGGATTCAGCAGGAGTATGAATGAGCATACACTTTATGTGGAGCAGGCTCATTGTCATTTGTTGATCATTTGTCTATATGTTGATAACTTGCTTGTCACTAGAAGCAACTCAACCTTAATAGTAACTTTCAAGAAAGAGTTGCAAAATGTGTTTGAAATAACTGATTTAAGGGAGATGATGTTTTTTTTTGGCATGTAGATTAATCAAACTCAAAAAGAGATCTTCATTTGTCATAGAAAATATGCAGTTGAGATTTTGAAGAAATTCAGCATGCAGAATTGCAAGCCTGTATGCACTCGGTTGGTGCAAAATGAGGTATTGCGCAAGGAAGATGGAGCAAGTAAAGTGTATGTGGGAGTTTACAGAAGTTTAATTGGCTGTTGTTGTAAATACAACAACAAGACCTGATCTTATGTATACAGCAAGCCTGTTATCAAGATTTATACAGGATCCTAGTGAATTGCACTTCGAGGCTGCAAAAGAAGTGCTTAGGTACGTCAAAGGAATTGAAAATTTTGGAATTTGGTTCAGAAAATAAGCTTATTCAATGCTGATTGGATATACAGAAAATGACTAGGCTGGTTCTGTCAAGGATATGAAGAGCACTTCTAGATATGGATACTTCTTGAATTGGTGCATTCAGATGGAATTCGAAAAAGCAAGGATCAGTTGCACAATCAAATATCAAGTCAGAGTATATCTCTGTTGCAACTGCTGTCAACTAAGCTAGTTGGCTGAGAAAAATTCTGAATGATTTGAAGCAACAATAGAATGAAGCTACAGAAGTATTTAGTGACAATTAATCATCTATTGTTATGGAAAAGAATTCGGTGCTTCATTTCCAAACCAAGCACATAAAAATCAGGTATCATGCTGTAAGAGAAGCTAAAAAGGAGAAAGAAGTGGAGTTGAAGTTGCTAATATTATTGACAAAAGCATTACCAAAGCCAAGGTTTGAAACACTAAGACTTATACTTAGTGTTTCCAGCAAAAACATCAGGAAGGAGTGTTGATGTAGTGATGATTTTGCTGTCAATTTACACAACTACCTTCTTGGTATTTTAGTTATACTTGAGCAGCGTATTTGCTGCATAAATTTAGGAACTAAACTATCATATGTCGTTGTGTTGTTGACTAATGTTTGAACCTTCTTAAATTTTGGGAAACAAAATAATAGAAGTAGAATAGTTTCTTTTCTTTCTAAGGAGTAGGCGGGACTTGTAAGTATGTATACTCCATATATAAATGAACTTGTAGCTCAGTTCCAAGTGAGCCTTTTCAGCCAATTTTTCGTTTGTTCTCCTTAGCTTTCAAAAGCCAACAGAGACAAACGTTGCCTACTCTTGTCGCTCAAAGTTTTAAGACACTGGCCGAGATGATTGTGATCCACAGACCCCTATTCCTTACTAGCTCAGATTCGATGTAAGTTGAAGCATTCCAACAATCTAATTCAATCATCAAGCAAAATCATGTCTACTTGAATGCATTCTAATAATTTGAGGTGACCATAACTAAAAATCTCAAAATTGAGAAGCAAAAATCCTATCAATGTTACAATTGTAACTTGAGCCAATTAAGCAGCCAGTTAGATCCCTATATAGCATAGCCAATAAATACTCAACACGGAGACAGGAGGATTAAGAGGTTAACCTTCCTCGATGAACACAGAAAGTCCAAAATCAGTTGCTTTGAGTGTGGCTCCCTCATCCTTGCCAGAGAGCAAGAAATTCTCTGGCTTGAGATCACGATGCATCACTCCCATAAAATGGCAAGCGTGAACCACGTTTACTATATACCTACAGATTTTGGCAGCATCTCTCTCCGAATAATGCCCCTTTTCGATGATCCTATCAAAAAGCTCCCCACCAGCACAAAGCTCCATCACAAGGTGAACAGATTGCCTATCTTCGTAGGCACACTTGAACTGCACAATGTTTGACTGACCAGACAAATGCTGCATAATATTAACCTCCTTCTTGATATCTTCTCTGTCATTCTTATTGGACAGCTTTCGTTTAAGAATGGATTTGCAGGCATATTCGTGGCCAGTTGATTTTTCTGTGCACAAGTAAGTAATACCAAATTGGCCTCTGCCCAGTTGTTTGCCTAATGTGTAGTATTCTCGAATATCGTCAAAGGGTTTTCCCAAAATGGTATTATCCTGTATTTGAACTTGAGTAGCTTTCTCTCCAACTGGCTGCACCATGGAAGGAACATGTGCCCTGTGCTGTTGAGCTCTTGGTTTTGGAGTTTGGCTCTGAGTTTGTACTTTTGATTGGTGGGCTACATGTTGAGATGACGTTAGTGGTTTTTGTTGTTGCGGTCTTCGATTGTAAGGCTGTTGATGGTTCTGTACAGGATTATTGGAACCAAGCTTGTGGCCCTCAGTGTCTGGTTTTGAAGCTTCTTGCTTGCTGATGCAACAACCCATGGTCAAATGTGGAATTTAAAGATAGAAATGAACAAAAAGCTCGAAAGTTTTGGCCTTCTGCAAGTACATATACTTGTAACAGGGTGATCAAAATGTTCCCTTTCGCATTGTTCCAGTTCAGAAAATAGATCATCTTTTTAGGTAATTCGAAACAAGACAAGTCAGTGGATATCCAGTTAGCCACTGTTCTTTGCCAACTCAATTATGCACTAAACCAAAACAGCAAAAGAAAATGAATATTGGATTTGGAAGTTTCCATAGGATAATTTTTTCAAATTTATTATCATATTCTAACGTCTATTTATTAATAATGGTAATGGCCACTAAAGAAACAAACGGGAACAGATCCCTTTGTTCTGTTACTCTGTTCTGTAGATCTCATCTATTCATTGCAATAAATTAGATGGCTGGGATTTGTTGGGAACAAAAAAGAATAGGGTAGGCGGAACAGAAACAAACACTTATAAGAAAATTTGGATCTTCTGGCTAAAGTAACCTTGTCCAATCATATCTAATGTTCAAAACAACATCATTTTAGGTATTAAATAGAGTTGAACAGTCTCTAAACTCATGTCCAATGTCTAAAATAACATTGTTTTGAATATTTGATAGGGTTAGACATGATTATGTTACATTGTTTTGGGCATTAAACAAGGTTGGACAGTCTTTAAAATAATGTCCAATGTTTAAAATGACGTTATTTTGAATATTATATAGGATTGGACAGGATTATGTTACATCGTTTTGGGCATTAAATAGGGTCGGACAGTTTTTAAACTCATGTTTAATGTCTAAAATGATATTATTTTAAGCATTAAATAAGGTTAGACAAGATTATTTTAGACAGAAGATCTAAACTGTATGACAAGTCATCCATTATTCAAGAAAGTAACAACAATTGGAACATGTTAGTTTGCTTTTCTCAATTGATGCAACACTAGAGTCTTTAATTTCAATAAGAATGGCCATTTGTTCAGGATCTTTATTGACAAAATTGCGGATATTGATACATTGGTATCTGTACTTTTTAATTTAAAGGTTACAAGTGCTACCAATCATCTCATCTCATTTCTTACATCTAAGATTATATGCATAAAGCTAACGTATTTGCTTTTTGACTTTTCGTGAATCACATAACCGAAGGCTATACATCCAATCAGTCTCCCAGTCCTCTCCTGCTACATAAGTTAGTTCGCTTGCTTCCCGACATTTAAAGGAATCCTATGCTTAAGGATGTTAATTTTGGCTCAGCTCGGTTTAACTTGATTTTAGTTAAATTGACTTAGTCATAAGTCAAAATTGGTCAACTTGATTGGGAGACGGGCTGAGCACAACCTGACCTATAGCCCAACCGTAATTTTATAAACAATGTCATTTTTAATCCGGCGCATTGATATTTCTACCTATGCTTCAAACTTGTATATATGACATGTATATTAATGTATTTCTTATTTATCAGTATATCTTAACTCAAAATTTAAAATTTTATTTTATATTTTAATTATGTATGAAATAATTTAATTCTTTGATGTTGAAATTATGAAAAGCATTTTAACACCTTTTTTTCACACTTTCAAGTCGTTTGAGTATATTTTAATATAATTACAATATAGTTTCTTTATTTGATCGTTCATATTTTATTCGAACATGTTTCCAATAAAATGCTGTTGTTCGACAATAATTGAGTTTATATTTTAACCTAAACTATTAAAGTATTTAGAGTATTGATCTTTTCTTGTATATAGATTAACTTTTTTTTTTATTCATTCTATGTGGAATTTATAACAAGCATACCAAATACATTGGATTTCCTGTATCGCAGAAGGGATAATAGAAACTATACATGAGCTGCTAACATCATACCAAATACATTGGATTTCCTGTATCGCAGAAGGGATAATAGAAACTATACATGAGCTGCTAACATTTCGGTAATGCTTATGAGATAATAAAATTTGATAGGATATAAGATTGTAATCCAAAATCATGCAAGTCCAACAAGTCCAAGTCAAGTATATCACGATAGATACAGTTTTTAACGTATGGTTATACTTTTACAATTATTTAGGACATTTATCATGTCTTTTATCCTTGAAATTGTAAAAGTTATCCACATTTATAATTTTCCCACATCTCTATAATGATAAAATATCCAAAAATAATGGCTATATTTATGTTCTTCAATCTCAAATTCTAAGGGTTTTAGTAATAATGGAAATGTTCCTAACTACAAAATCTCAAAAAGTGTCTATATATTCATTGCTGAGAAGGTTAACTAGTCGAAAGTAGTTATTCTGCCATAAAACAGTAATCATAGATGGAAAGCTACCTTAGGGGGAAGGTTCTTGTCTCGCACAATTTTTATCCACCCTACTTATTCTCCCTTCATAGATAATCTTTCCCTGAAGGAGATGTTTGTAAATTTCTTTAAGGCATGAAACTTACAACTATAGAAATCCTCTCTGTTACTATTAGAATTGTGATATGGGATAATGTGTGCTAGTATCTGAGGGAAATTTCTCCATTGGTTTCTTACTTTCCCACTGACCTTTGTATCCCTTGATAAGTGACTTGTAGTGCTTTGAGGGGGCTAGACTTCATTTAACACTCCAACTTTGCTCCAATTGTCAAAATATATTAAAGCCTTTTGACCATTTGCCACCTTACATACTATGAACTTTGAAATAGATTTTCTTGCTCTTAACAGCTAAGAAAAGTAGTGGGAATTGCCTTGTTTTTCTTGCATTTGCCAAAAGTTCTTTCCTTTTAAATAGAATGAATGAAACCATTGCAGCCATAAGGATTCCTTTTGAGTCAATAATCTTTATATCATCTTTGCATAGAGTAATAGGTAACCCTCCTCTTTTTCTTTTGATTTACACATCTCCCTCCCTCCCACTTTGTCTTTAAACTTCTTATTGATTGAGCCTACCCATAAAAATTCTCATTATTTTTTCGAAGGTTTTGGCCAATCCATTTGTAAAGCTAAAGGTAGAACTCTAGTAAATATGTATGGAGCTAACCACCAACTTAATAAGGAATACTCTACCAGTAAGGGAAAGTATTGATTACTCCAAGAGTTAATTATTTTCTAAACCTTCTTGATCAATGGAGAACATTCCTTATCGACAACCTTCTTATGGTGACTGTCTACGGAGAAAAAATGATATTTTATATTTTGAATAATGTACATGTACAGATCTTATAGGCAATACAAGATGCTAAAAAAGGAAAAAATCATACAACTAATTTTCCTAATTTTATAAAGTTGACTAAGTCTATAATTTATGCATAAATTACAACTCATCAATCCTTAAGAATATGTCATGATTTCTAAGTATCAGCAGTAGATCTTTTCCACACTCCTCCTCAAGCTGGTTTGAAGATGTCTTCTATAGCCAACTTGCCAATCAACTTCTCAAATTTTTTCTTAGGCAGTCCTTTTGTAAGAACATATGCAACTTGTTCACCAGTAGATATATAAGTCATATAAATATGTTGATTCTCTATATTTTCTTTAATGAATTGTTTGTCTACCTCAACATGCTTGGTTGTATCATAAAGAACAGGATTATGAGCTATTGAGATTGTAGCTTTATTATCACAGTACACCTTTATAGGAGAAGTACTTATGACCTTCAATTCATCTAATATCCTTTTAATCCATAACACTTCACAAATTCTATGAGCAACTTATCTAAATTCGGCTTCAGCATTGCTTGTTGCCACCACATTCTGCTTTTTGCTTCGCCAAGTAACAAGATTACCTCCAACAAAAGTACAATATCTAGATGTTGACCTTCTGTCAATTATAGTTCTAGCCAATCTACATCTGTGTATACTTCAATTTGTAGGTGACCATGCCTTTCAAATAGTAAGCCCTTCCCTGGTGCACTCTTTATATATTTTAGGATTCTGTACATGGCCTTAAAGTGTTCTGAACCTGGAGAGTGCATAAATTGGCTTATCATACTCACTACAAAAGCTATGTCTAGACGAGTATGCGACAAATAAATCAGTCTACCAACTAATCTCTCAAATTGTTCTCTATTCTTCATTTCTTCTGGTTTGGTGTGTTGAAGTTTCACATTGGGGTCAGTGGCTGTTTGAGTTGCCCTGCATCCGAGTTGACCTGTCTCTTTAAAAAGATTTAGTACATACTTCCTTTGATAGACAAAGATACCTTTTTTGTATCTAGCAAACTCCATTCCTAGGAAAGACTTCAAAGCTCCCAAGTCTTTGATCTCAAAGTCTTTGGCAAGGGCCTTCTTTAGTCTTGTGAGTTCATCAAGGAAATCACCTGTTTAAATAATGTCCTCAACATAAACAATCAAAATAGCAATTTTTCCTTCTTTTCAATGTTTATAAAACATTGTATGATCTGCTTGACTTTGCATATATCCATGGGCCCTTAGAGCTTTTCCAAATCGCTCAAACCATGCTTTAGGAGGTTGTTTCAGTCCATACAGTGATTTCTTCAGCTTGCACACTTACCCCTCACTAAGATTTTTTTTTTCAAAACCAGGTGGTAGACTTATAAAAACTTACTCTTCCAAGTCCCCATTAAGGAATGCATTTTTTACATCTAATTGATGTAAAGGCCAGTCAAAACTAACAGCTAATGAAACCAGAACACGGATTGAATTAATTTTTGCAACTGGAGAAAAGGTCTCTTAACAATCAATACCATGTGTCTATGTAAATCGTTTTGCCACTAACCGTGCCTTATACCTCTCTACACTACCATCAGCTTTACACTTAACTATAAACACCCATTTACATCCTACCACTTTCTTCTCCTTTGGTAGATCAACTATCTCCCAAGTCTCATTCTTTTCTAGAGCATCCATTTCTTCTAAAACTACTAAATTCCAACTCGAGCTATCTAAGGCTTCTTGAATGATTTTCAAGATAAAAAAATTAGAGATATTTTATGAAAAGGTTTTATAAGAAGTAGAAAGTCATTGGTAAGACACATATTTAGAAATGGGATGTTTGGTAGAGGTTCGAACTCCCTTTCTAAGCGCTATAGGGACATCAAAATCAACAATAGTAGGAGTTGGATTTGTCAAAGGAAGAGGATCAGAATTACTTGAATTGCTGGATGAACCATCACCCGAAGATAATGCTTGGTGTTGCCCTAGAGTAGCGGATAGATCTTTATTTTGATGAGTACTCTCCTGGCATAAACATGAACCTCTGAGCTAGGATTAATGTGTTTCTGTCCTAGTATTTCTCCCCTTGTTTGTAAATCATCTATGTTTGACATTGGTATATCAGTACTTTCCTCTTGTTCATTATTGTGTTTAGGAAAAAATATGTTAGGCAGTGGAATAGATGTTCTCTATAACTGATCTTCATTTCCTATCTCCCACTGAAGATAATTTTTTTCAAAGTATGGTTGACTTTCAACAAAAGAGACATCCATACTTACAAAAATCTTTTTTGTTCGAGGATTATATCACTTATATCCCTTTTCATTTGGTGTATATCCAATAAACACAATTTTTTCTACCTTAGGATCAAGTTTAGATCGAAGTCTACAACGTATGTGGACAAATACAATGCACCCAAAAAAATTTAAGGATAAATCAGAAAAGAGTCTACATCCCAGATAATTTTTTTTAAAACACTCTAAAGGTATTATATATTTTAACATACAAGTAGGCATCCTATTTATCAAGTAGGATGATGTTAAAATTGGATCTCCCTATAAGTATTTAGGTACTTTCATTGAAAACATAATAGTACGTGCAACTTCAAGTAAGTGTTTATTTTTTCATTTTACAATGCCATTTTGTTAAGGAGTGTCAATACAAGTGGATTGATGTTGAATCCCTTTTTCTTTTAAAAAATTCCCCAACAAATGATTGAAATATTATGTTCCATTATTAGGATGAATTATCTTTATTTTTGTTTGAAATTGGTTTTCAACCATATGAAAAAAGTTTTTAAAAATGTTTTCTACTTCAGATTTATCATACGTCAGATATATCCAACACAATTGAGTGTGATCAGTTATAAAAGTTGCAAGACATTTTTTCCCTAACTATATGGCGATTCTTGAAGGGCCCCATACATTACTATAAATCAAACTGAATGGTTTTGAGGCACAATATGGTTTTGGATTGTAAGTAGAACGATGTCTTTTTGATAAAAGACAACTTTCACATTTAAAAGATGAGCAATCCACATTTTAAAATAAATATGGAGACAAGTATTTTAAATATGAAAAGCTAGGATGTCCTAATGATAAGACCTAATCTTGATATATTATTTGATGTTATCTCTTTTGGTTTTGGATTAATTTTGGTGCTTAAATATT
>JAOQMM010000002.1:19327969-19339287 GCA_027563515.1 Erythroxylum platyclados
TCAAAGGCTTCATCACATCATTCTTTAACTCTTCACAAAAAGAAAGACTACTACACTACACGCGTTACAAATAAAACATGGAGCTTACAGGTACGATATGCTAGGCATATATCTTCAAAGAGCCACGGTGGTTCTAACTCTAACAGGCATACCATTGATGGTGGTCTACCTCTTATCGAAGCAAATATTGATCTTACTCGGCGAGCCAACAAAGCTAGCCTCTGCAGCTGCAATCTTTATCTACGGTCTGATACCGCAGATATTCGGATACGCTGTTAACTTTCCAATACAGAAGTTCCTGCAAGCACAAAGCATAGTGATCCCAAGTGCTATTATATCAGCAATAACGCTTGGGGTTCACCTGCTGTTTAGCTGGGTGGCAGTATACAAGTTGGGTATGGGGTTGTTGGTGCATCTCTGGTGCTGAGTCTGTCGTGGTGGATAATAATTGTGGCTCAGTTTGTTTACATAGTGAGGAGCGATAGGTGCAAAGCGACGTGGAGTGGTTTCACCTTGCAGGCCTTTACTGGGTTGTTGGAGTTTGTAAAATTGTCGGCGGCATCGGCGGTGATGTTGTGCTTGGAGACCTGGTATTTTCAGGTGTTAGTGTTAATTGCTGGATTGCTTAAGAACCCCCAGCTTGCCTTGGACTCTCTTGCAGTGTGGTAAGAATCTATTTCCTTTCCTTTTTCCTTTTCTTTTCACATGTCAACACATTGTAACTCTGCATGCATGTTCAAAATTTTAGTTCAGTCTTCATATTTTTTTATGCATCAAAACAAAAATCTAAGTTTTTTTAAAGATAATTAATTACTTATTATCCTATAAAACTTTTACCAACTAGACTTGCATAGTTATTTTGTTGACCAAAAGATTGATGATGCATTAATGGCAATAACTCCATCCGGAAAGGAAAAGAAAAAAAAGTAAAGAAAGTCCTGTTGAGATGTTCAATGTTTTGCTTGATCTCTTAGCCGTTTATTGCTATATTCAAAGTTGATGACCCTGGAAAGCAGCGCCTAGCAGCAACAAAAGTAGCTTTTGTTTTGTTTCGATGGAATCAAGATTCGGCTTTTCATTATCTCATAAGCATCTATACATCGTTTTCAATCTTATTACTTTATTTAATAGCAGCCACTAACGTATGATTCCGATGACAACTAACGATATTTTTGTCAATACGTCCTGCAGTATGGGTGTATCTGGATTGTCGCTCATGGTCTCAATCGGTTTCAATGCAGCAGCAAGGTTAGAACCTCTTCCATGTTTATTTTTCTCCAGATATGCTTATAATAACTCACGATTAAAAAGAATAGTATGGTGAATAATTAAAATCCTATTATCAGAATATTACTAATTAATGTTATAAAACCTGATCACACATACATTATATTCAATGCGACATTTTAAAAGATTATAGTAGATGATGTACAGTTACAATAAACCAACAAAGAGTTTTAGGATGTTCTTACCAACAAAGAGTTTTAGGATATTCTTTCAGCAATGGTTTGTGCCAAGTAGAATTCTTAATTAGACAAGGGTTGTATAGTACAAAAATGACGACTTAGGCGATGATTAGCAAGATGAATTATGGCGTTTGCTGATTGATAAAACAGTGTGAGGGTGAGCAATGAGTTAGGAGCGGGAAATCCAAAGGCTGCAGCGTTCTCTGTGGTTGTAGTAACTTCGGTTTCCTTCATAATCTCGCTGATCGAAGCTGCCGTAGTTCTTGCTCTACGAGAAGTCATCAGCTATGCCTTCACAGCCGGTGAAACAGTGGCCCATGCTGTCTCTGAACTCTGTCCTCTCTTGGCTGTCACACTCATACTTAATGGGATTCAACCAGTTTTATCAGGTAATTAAATTTCTATTCGAGCCCCAACTAACACATATTGGTGGACGTTACAACCTTATAATTACTTTCTACATTGTAGGGGTGGCAGTTGGGTGTGGATGGCAAGCATTCGTGGCATATGTAAATATTGGTTGTTATTACGTTGTCGGTGTTCCAATTGGCTGTCTTCTTGGCTTCACGTTCGATCTTGGCGCTAAGGTGATTGATGACTATATATATATATATATATAAATATAACCAACAAACGTTAATCAAATTAACTAGTCTTGGACTTTGTTCTTTAGCTTCGTACTAACATGTATATATGAGATTGCGTAGGGAATATGGATAGGGATGATTGGTGGAACACTCATGCAGACCATTATCTTACTATTGGTAACGTTTCGCACTGACTGGAATCAAGAGGTGAGTTATTTCAATAATTAATTTGTAGAAACCAGGGACTTGCACTCTTTCAAGCATCACATTCATAGAATTCATTGCAACACTACCACAAAAAATGATTCAATGTTGAATGTTTACACATATATTGGTGATTTTCTATTAAAACAGCTATACGTGCACATGAGAGACGTATTTATTTTGTTCATCAATGACAAAGGACAAAATTGATGAGACTGCATTTGATAAGCCAGCAATTTAAAATGACTTTGCAGTCGTCATTGTCTAATATCCACGTCTCTGGTCTCTGTGGACCACCTAACAAGTAAATGATTGAATTTGGCAGGTAGAGAAAACGAGAAAGCGTCTAGACAAGTGGGACGAAAAGAAGGAGCCACTTCTCCGATGAATGCACAGCTTACTGTGGAGAAGATACAAGCATCGAATCAAAATTTGCATTACATCCCGAGTCTATATTATTCATCGTGAATCATGGATATTGCGTCTTTTATGTGCCCTCTCCCTTAGACAATTGCCTTTGCGTTATCTTTTTCTTTACTTTCTAGTTTTAAAAGTAACCAACAAAACTCCACCTTATCTTATCGTGCAAGGCCTGAGGATATGCACATATATGATTGTGGTTTGTAAAAATGTCATAAACTCAATTAAAATAAACATGATAGACTTGTGTTATTAAACAAGCATAATATATATCTTGCCGAAGAGAGAGTACAAATTAAACTTTATCTTTTCAGAGAGTACAAATTAAACCTTATAATTTGACAAACGTTAAAATTCAACCCTAAATTAATCAAGAAACTGATGACAATACAATGCTGTTAATTTTCTGTCAAGTCATATATTTATAATATTTTAATATCTAAGTGGGTCTCATACTACCATGTCAGATCTATGTGTCAGATCTATGTGACATTATGGGATCCATATACTTAAATTATAAATTTTTAAATTTATATCAAAATTTATAACTTAACTAAACCTATTAACATTTAACCTTATCTTAGCTAAACTAATTAATTAATCTATTATGAAACCCAAATCCCTACAAAAGCATGTTGTGAATAAGTTGTTAACTTTTGAAATCCATTACTCTTGAAATCCTTATATGAGTTCTTGAAATCCCTAACTCATTTATCTTTGTGGGTTTATCTTTGTGAGTGGAATCTCAATCTGAAAAAAATTGGGTCCCTTACTCACCCTCATTCGCCCATCGTTGTCTTTCCCTCATTTGCCTTCCTTCATCACCACTGGCCATCACTATCATCACAATTTGTGGTAATGCAAATTGTTTTGCTTCTTTTTACTTAGACTATGTTTGTTTATCGATTTTTACAAAAGGGATGTCATGAAATGGAAGAATATTGTGGAAGTTGGTGTTGAGTTGCTCAATTCAATTGAGGTAGTTGTGGCAAGAGCTCCAATTTCTCTCATCATCTTTCATGAGGTAACTATTTATTGCACTAACTATTGACTAATGTGAGATTTTCAAGTCATGTATGCTCATTCTCAACTACTATCACTTGCTCCTAATTCAAATTGCTGGTTGCAGTTTTTAAATTTTTAGTTTCTTAATTCTTACTTGGGGGATAATCATTAGTTGTCTCATATTTGAAGTGTTGGGAGGTTAAGTTCATAACGATATTAATGAGAATTTGCTTTGTGGACTTAGATACTTTTAGTAGATTAAATTTCATTTTTACTAGTATTGCTGCTACTTCTCAATTATGTTGCTATTGTCTTTTTGTGTTACCATTTTGATCATCATATAGTTCTTGTTAATCCTAATTCCTATATGTGTTTAAGTACTAAAGAATTAGATTTTATATTTTATTGTATCTTGATGTTACGTGCATTAAGTTTATAGTGTTTGGTGATAAGGAAAGGTTCTTTAAAATTATGTTTGAAGATATGTAGTTGTTGCAACTTTCTTCTAACACCAACTTTGGCTGAGATATGTATAGTTCTGACTAATTCTGTCTCTTGTAAAGATGTTTTTCCAAGTATTGAGATAGGATCTCATGTTCCTTTTGTTCTCTTTGACAGTCATAGAAGATGGTATAGTCATAATAAATCTTTTGATTTTTTTCTACTTTTGTTTGAATTCAAGTTTTTTGCACATAGATGAATTCAAATGTTTAAGCCTAAGGGTGTTCCTAGTTTGAGTTTGGTTGGTCAAAGCTCATTAGGAACATTAGCATGACCATTGTGTGATGGGATTCATTGCGTTTTTATAATGGTTAATATGATCCTATTCTAATTTTTTTAAAGAAATAGCACAAATTTTAGAATCTTGGATCAAATCCAATTTATATTGATGTCAACCTGAGTATACACGTTACATGTTGAAGGTTATTGTTTTTTTTTTCTTTTCTCATCAAATTTCTAGAAGATCTTTTTATATGACAGTTTTTTTATACGTTCTTTTATGCTTTTAGCATGTGTAATAATAAGCATGCATGACTCTTTAAATGGTGGGTATGATATTGAAGTGACTTGTGTAATGCTATTTCAAAATGTTAGGATTTATATTTGACTGAGTTGGTAAAGTTAGGATTTATATTTATCTTATCTTGGATAAGTTGGAATTTATATATCACCTAGCAAAGATTATCTTATACTTGGAATCAATGTTTACTTTGTAGGTGAATTTACATTGTGATTTTCTTCAGTATGCAGATGGAATCATCATCTTTGAGTAATACAACAATAAGTTCAACTTGCAAAGCTTACGGTCAATATTGTTAAAGAGGTTATCCTAGCCAATGGGAAGCAATGCTCTATTAGTCAAGACGTCAGAGATATATGGTTAATTTGATGTATATTTGTTTCTTTTGTATATTTAGAGTAGTTTAGTCTTTCTAGTTTGTAAATATTGATCCTTGTATAGGATTAAGGACTAACTTTTGCTATGAATCAATACATATTTCTTTTAATTTAAAAAAATAGTAAGTTCAAATTTAGGAAATATGGTTTGCTATTGTGGGTTAAAGCCCCCATTAAAGAATTTATGGAGTGATGATAATCCTGGTCAAATATTTTATGGATGCCCTAATTATTCGATGAGAATTTATTGTTATTTGATTAAAAAACTTGTGTTTAAGGTTTATTTAATGAAATTTAATATTTCAGGTTGGGAGATGCAACTTTTTCAAATGGTACGATGAAAAATTTACCGAAAGAGCTGTAAGTAATTCAAAAATTAAGGAAAGAATTATCAATGTTAAAGAAGGAGGTTAAAACAATCGCAACTAAAGAACTTGAAGAACAAATGAAACTTATCAAGGAGGACATAAATTTATTGAGAAAAGAGAAAAAAGAAATAAATTTTATGTTAATGAACATTGTAATAGGATTTGTTGTGGTTCTGGTACTTTTTATTTGTACTTATGTTATAGGGATATTATATTGAATTTCAATTATGTTATGAAAATTTTGGTTTTTAAATTATATTTTTATATGAATTATTTAATCGTAGAATTAACCTGTACTTGCCAGTACTAACTACCGCTATACTGTGCACTTGTGATTAAATCTTGTAAATCTTTATTTGCATTTAAAATAAAAATCAATCAAGATCTATATAAATAAATAATTAAAAAGGAAAATAAAATTGATTAAATTAACAAAAATAAGGATTTTCCAATATTTTAATCCTCAAAACAATGCTAAAAACTTGATATGTGAATTTTATATTTCTCAAAACATAAGACAATACTGAAAGAAATTACTAAGCCAATCTCTCCTATCATTTTCTATAGTATAATTTTAGTGAGTTCGAGTCTTGATACCATAAAGATTGTATCTACTATTACTAATTATATTTATACTATCTAGTTTAATATAATAAGTGATTTATTTTGAAAGGGATAACTAAATAAACTAAAATAATAAGAGATAATAAACCAAAGAAATAGATAAGAAAAAATAACTAGTAGATAAAGATCTAGATGAAGAATCCTACTAAAACTTTTCATATGCTTGAATTTATCTTAATTCCTTTAACTGCCAAGTTTTCAATAAATTAGAATGCACCACTAAAAAAAATAAGGTTGAACATAGGACAATGTAGGTGATGTGTTTGTGATCATAGAGCAATGCTCAACCTATGTTTATCCTAAATAACTTTTAAACTTCTCTAACTTGAATCTAAGTTGTTCACATTTACTTCTTCTTCACTGAAGAGATAAAATAATGCTTATAAATGAAATAAACTAAACTAAGTACCAAGTTTTATAGAATTCATCATAAGACAGGCTATTTGCTCTTTAAATTATGGTAAAAACATAGAATTATTGGCACTTATTAGTGATCTTTATCTTCAATAGTATAAAGAGGGAAATTAATATTATGCAATAATAACTAGTGCAATTTGGCAAGTAACTCTAGCTTCTATAGATCCTTCTAGTGTTGAATTATCTAAAATTCAAAATTTGTAGTATATAATTAAGTAATAGAAACACATTTATTATTTTGAACTAATCTCACATTATAAGTGGAGAAGATAGTTAGGAAAGTGGAAGTGCAACACCTGGACTTCCTATAAGTTATAGGTTATACTAATTCTACCATTAGATTACGTCTAATGATTGCTTAAAATTTTTCATTTTTTTCCAAAATAAAAGTTATATCTTAGAGTTGATTAATATTAATTTTGGTATTCAATAGACTTAACAAAATACTTTTCTTGCTTGATAAATAAGTTGAAGAAAACTTTTATCATACTCATTTTATATTTGAACTTAAAGATGAAGAAGTCATCTTCCTTTCTTAACATACTTTCTAACCCAAGCTTTCTCCATTTCACATTTTTTCATAAATGCATTTGCATAGTAAAAGCCTTTTCTCAATAAAGAAGTCCATTAAGGTTCCTATCTAATGAGTTGCTCCAAATTTTAGAACCTCTAGTAACGGATATAACATTTGAACCATATCACTTGTATATTGTTGAAAATACTTGAGTTTTTCAGCAATGGAAACATCACCAACAACTTGGAACTAGATTTTCTTAAGAAAAACATAAATAAAGGAAATGATAAAAGGACAATAGGAAGAAGATAAATACACTGTAAGGAGAGAGCTAAAATGAGCTAAAAGCACATCCTTAAAGCCATCCTCTTGATGTTTAGCCTTATTTGCATTTGTAGAATAAGAAGGACATGAGCTAAGGTGAAGATGGGATAATAAAATGAAAGAAATGAAGTCTTATCAAACCCCTTCATCTTACATAACACAATCATGTATCATACATAAAACATGTAGAAACACAAATTGAGAAAATTTTGATATACACGGTTGCATACATGGTCGTGTTTCCAGCCTTGTATCTCTAAGAACCCTAATTTTTGCTATAAATAGACATTCAAGCTGCCAAAAAAGGTACAAATCATTTTTAGAAGCATAAAAGTGGTTAGAATATCTACCTCTTTGAGATCTATGGAGAGCTAGCCTTCTTCCTTCTAGTTTGAAGGGGAAATTGACACCAAAGAACACATTTGGGCATCTCTTCATCTTGTATTGTTGATTCTCTCTCTCGAGAATGCTAAATTCCCTATCAATGCCTCATCACTTATGGATTACTTACTTAAGGATTATTATCAAAGGCTTACATAAATATTAGGTAAATGATGTTAGAAACACTTCCTTTTTGGCACGATCAATAGACCCCTTTAATCCCCTAATCACAGTTGCTGAAGCCATTCCTATTATAAATCTTTTCATCTTATCACCATCATCTGTATTATCTAGTTTCCTATCAAATTTTGTCCTTAACAATTCTAAAGATGATTCAATTCAATGGATGCACACTTCTTTTGGAATTTTCTCTAATGCATCATGCTAGTCCCTCTTTAAGAGCACCAACTAGATTATCCCTTGGCACAAACTTGAATGGTATAAGCATTACTCTCCTCGTGCCTCAATTACATTATGGTTAGCCATAAGAAATAGACTTCCTATAGTGGATATAATTGCCCACTTTTTTGCTTTTCCTAATTGATGTATTCTATGTAAGTTATCCAACAAAAATGTGGAACACATTTTCTTTCAGTGCTAGTACAGTCAATACATATAAACTACAATTACTTAGCTTTGTAACTTAGCCAATCCACCGAATTCTTGTTAAGACATTAGTAATGTAATGTTTAAATGAAATTTAAAGGAGATTTATGGGTGTTCAGAGTTGCATTTAGCTACTTAGTTGCTGGTATAGGAAGAGAGAAACAATAGGATGTTTTGTTCGTCTTTCAACACCAAAGAAACCTCTCTGTAGGTCAAGTGTAGCATAATCAGACAACACATTTTTGTTTATCAGGAAAACCATTGGTTTAGTCCTTATTGTCAACTCATTTTGAGAATCAATTAGATCCTTAAGTCCTTGGTGTAGCCATTAGTGATTTCTAATAAAAAATGTTGTATAGGCAGTTTAGTTTCTCATTGTGTAATTTTGTATGAAATTATTAACTTTTGCTTATAATTTTAATACATTCTTTCTTTCTTTTAGAAAAATATAGTCTCCAGTTGGCAAACCTATATCTCTACCATTGCTAACACCCTTTTAAATGCTTAATGCTTTGTGAAATCCCATTAAAATTTTCACCCTATTAACAAAAGGATCATATAGGTCTTCCTCGACCACTCCATTCAATAGCTTTATCTAAGCCACAGTCTATTCACAAACAAGCTCTCTTAAGTTTTCCATATGTGAATTAATATCATATTTAAACACCTATATGAGTATTGGAATTAAGAATGATAAAGATAGCTCACAAAAATGTATTCCATTTCATAAATCAAATTAAATCAATCTATACAAAAATAAACTAGAGTTTTCCCTATCTAAACGTAGAAAAAATTATTTAATCACTAAACATGATTAAAATAACAAAATTAAAAGACAAAGAAAGGGAAATCATAATCAAAGTAAATACAGATGAACATCCTAAATTTTTCAACAATTTTATCTGATGAGATGATGTTTGGATCTTGATTCTCTAGTGAAAATAGTTCAAAATCGATTGCCTAAGGGTTGGAGAAGCCTTCTAACAACTAACATTACCTTTTATAGATAAATAGATGTTTCTTACAAGTTTTTTCTCCAAATGATGGACAAAGTCTACACCCTCTCTTTAAAATTATTATTTTCACTGTTATACATTTTTGCATCAACTCAGACATGGTTTATCCTATATCCATAGATCAATATATATGCTCCACTAGTGTCTCTAGATGATAGGCATAGCCTCTAACACGATCATGTCATTGAACCTTGGATACTATTATTTTTTAAAAAGGACTACATAGCCTTTAGTATGGTTGTATCCCTCAATCATAGATCCTTTAGTGCACGAGCTAGAACACAAACATAGACTATATTGGGTCTCTAATACGATTATGGCTTAAACTATGAGATTTCCTATATCCGATGCTTCTATGGTATAAGCTGACACACTGGAGTGGGATATACCATATTCCTCTAAAAATTGTGAATTTCTTCATATCTTTGCTTGGATTACCTATAATTCTTAAATTATATCATCTAAATATACAATTTAAATAATAACCTTAAAAATAGTAAAATAAGGCAATATAGCATTAAAATTAAGAAAATACTTAATAAAATAAATTTATAATTCATATACATCATTACTTTAGGTTGAATAATTGATCTTAGTTCATCCTCAGATAGGTTAGGGTCAATATGATGGGATGACAGAAGCTCACACTTTACTTTAAACTTAAAAGACTTGTTTCATGTTTCATTTCCTAGCAAAAAGTTAACACTAACCTGTTGTGCCCAAAATAAGTTCTAAAAATACCTAGGCTATCCTACTCGAAGTATATGAGGTAGTTGCAGTTGATTACCTAAGGTTGTCCCCTACGGAGGTGAAATTGGTCCACTGAAATTAATCTTAAACAAAAATAAAAACAAATGCAATCCTAAACATTTTATCCTGATTGTTGAGTAAAGGCTTTAAAGGAAATCATAAAATTAAACTCAAAAGTAAATAAAATTAACTAGGAGTTGAAGTGGAAAACTCTTGAGAATTAATTTCACTAATTTAATCTCCTATGCATGAGTAAGAGGAAATGATTGGATTGTTGTCTTACTAAAATTAACAGTTGGGTTCTAAGATTAACTCGAATAATAAGCTAAATCTAACTTTTGTATTCAATCAGTTATTATCCGAATTAATTAAGGAAACCTGACTACTAACTAACACTTAAGTTAGTATATTTCTAATTCTTAACCTAAGTGTTTATAATTTCTTGTTCCAAATTAAACTTCTTCTCTTAATCCTTCATTTAATACCAAAATGATGTAAAGTTTGATCATGTTATCATATCCATTTAGTTCAGAAACTATAGCAACACATAAGACAACAACATAGTCCCTTAATCATGCATGTTTGACTAAAATAGATACATTAATCCTCAAGAAAAAAAGATCAGCCCATCACAGAAATAACAAGATTCATTATATTAAAATACTTCAATACCATCTTAATCAGTATAAGAGAAGTATTAAAGCAGTAAATCAAGTCAATGACTGAAATGGACTATAAAAAGCTAACAGAGTATGAGTTTATCAATTAACAAAGTTCAAAAAAACAACAGAGAAATAATAAACAGAATCAGCAAATAAGTGTTCAGATGAAGGAGTTGTAGTGATGTCCTGCCACTCTCAAGCTTCCTATATTGGCTCTCGCCTTCTGCTTCTGTTTGGTTCTCACCCAGCTGAATGGTTGCTTAAGTTCACTACTGGGATTTAGCTTCAGCTCTCACTTTTTGCCTCTTTCCCAAGCTTACACCTCTCTGCTGTGTTTCTCTCTTCTCTGCCTTCTTTCTTTCTCTTTGTTTCTATACCCCCCGAATGAGTTTGTGTGGTGTGAAAGATGTGTATCATGGAATTTCGAATGATCCGCCGCCACCCACACTTCCATCTATTTGTAGTCTCTTTTTAGGTTTAGATTTTCAAGCATTTAACTTGCAGATGCCACATAATTAGATGAATTAAAAGAGAAACTTATCAAGGGTGTGCATGAGGTGGTCACAGGTGTGACTC
>JAOQMM010000002.1:19348813-19361399 GCA_027563515.1 Erythroxylum platyclados
TATGTATATGTAATGCGATTCATAATGTGCCTCTCTAAAAAGGTGGATTCCTAAGCGTAGGAATCGGGTCACTACAGCTTCTGTCACAATCATGACCTAATGTGATCCTCTTCTATTACGGTCATGATATAGGAGTCACAATGGTGACCCTGGGGGAGACCTATTAGTGTATGCCCTGCGAACCAATTATATAATGTACAATAATTATCAGTTGTGATTCAAGTAGTGTCATATTTCGACCTTATTTAATATTGGGTAATCATAATGTCTTGCTAGAGGCCGCTTATAACTTGTGGGCCTAAAAGAAGCTTGGGCCTACTGCTAATATTAAATAAGCCTACAGGGTCGCATACTAAGAAGGCTGAACATTCAATGGGCCTAATTCAGATTTAGGCCTAGTCTAATTCGGGCTTAATCAGTTAAAATTTTTCCTATATATATAGATATATGGGTGATTGAAATAAGGATGGTCTTCTAATCACAACACTAAGAAACATCTTCATCTAGAGAATGAGAGGAATGAGATTGGTGCTAGCACACTGTGAACGTGATATTCAATCTTGCGTGTGTGTGGATATCACTAGAGGTGCAGCATTTGACTTGCTCTTTTCTAGCACTACCAATTCCTGTTCCTATTTATGCTGTAGAAATAGTATAATCAAGCTTGAATTTGGTTTCAATATTCACATAATCTTGGTATTTGGATTTAAATTTGTGAAATCTATTACTATTAATCGTCTGAAAATCCCATTAGTGGTATCAAAGCCACCCGTGTCCATTGAAATTGAATTCATACAGGTTAATCACATCTGCTTTGATTTTTCATGCTATGTTGAATTGTTCTTATTGTATATACGCAATATGCATACGTGAGCTATTTCATTGTGGATTCATATATGATATGAATTTTTTGCTTTGATTGGATTCATATGTTATGCTATTAAAATGAATAACCCTAATTTGATTAGGACCTATAAATCATGAATTACATGAGTTTCATAATATGATTAACACACATAAAGGAAGATTAACATGATTAATCTTGGCGATAATTCAATATGATTGAATAAAGGGCTTTGGATTAATGAGATTAATTCACAAACAGGATTACGTAATAGCGAGATCGATGTTAGAGGCACTGCCCCTCGATCCTACAAGGGACTTGACCTCCTGATCCCGCCAAATTTCGTATATTATGTCAATGACATGTTTCTTATGTTTGTTGTTTTACATGCTTTGATATATGATATCTTACCTTGATTATGAATAGTGAATAGTATGGCCCATAGTTTTGGATACATCCTACATGTTATATAATAATTAGATTATTACTAGATTCAGTTGTAGTATAATACTTGTCAAGTTAGTTAAAGAACCGAATTGACTGGAGCACAGGTAAGAGGATGGCAATCCATATGCTACAAGAAGTTCATATTAGAGATTAGATCTTCATAGTTTAGGGGCTATACTATATCACATTATTATTGTTTTATTCATTTTTTACCTATAATTTTATTTATGCCCGTATATAGCAATTTCATAATCAACTTACTCCCTCAACAATATTAAGTAATAATTGATGCCTTTCCAATTCTACATCTGCAAGGACTTGAATCGTTGAGCAGTGGGCTTGCTAAAGCAAGGTGCTCTTGATTATTTAAGTCCAATAGGATGGGTAACGATTACCCATAAGTGAGGATTGACTTACTTAACAGGGTTACCAAAACAGTTTTAAACCTTGAGGCATATAGTTGGGAGCCGAGACATAAGATATCACCTAACAACTAAGAGTTATATATGATATAATTAGCAAATAGTTGCTTACATAAATAACTAAGATTTAGGCAATGAGCCAAAGCTCATTTAGGTCTTGGTGAAATATAGATCTTGAAACACTATACTCACTTTTGGGGGACATATGCTATATGGGTATAGTGGGAGCTTCTTAATTGTTAAGAATTGGGTTTTATTAATGAATATGCCTCTTAAAATTTGCATATTTTGTTGTAGATAATCATGACCACCAACACTTCAACTAGTTTTTCACTGCGATCTATTCTTGAGAAGGACAAGTCAAATGGTTCAAACTTTCTAAACTAGTATAGAAACTTGAGAATTGTGCTCAAGCAAGAAAAGCAAGAAAAACGTAGATCAAGGAATGCATCTCCACGGTTAGTTATGCTATCCTCATCAATGGAAGCCCTACTAAGTTTTTCAAAGCAGGGAAAGGTTTAAGGCAGGGGGATCCTCTGTCCCCCTATCTTTTTATAATATACATGGAAGCTTTGAACTCAATCATCAAGAAAGAAGTGGAATCAAACATCAAATTTAAATACCACTCGAAATGTAAGAAAATTGGTCTCACTAAAGTTGTTTTTGTAGATGATTTACTTCTTTTTTGTAGCACCAAACTAGAGTCTATCAAATGCTTTATGCATGCCCTGCACACATTCAAGGATATCTCAGGCCTACACATAAACTTCCAAAAGAGTCACTTTGTACTTTCCAATAGAGCCTCTCTGATGGCTTCATAGTTTGCTTTACTAATAGGAATGATGGAGAAAGATCCACCTCTACTCTATCTCAACCTCCCAATCTCTACCAAGAGATTAACATTCTTTAAATGCAGTCCCCTTATAGAGAAAATACAGAAGAGGATAGGATCATAGGTGAATAAATTTTTGTCCTATTTAGGGAGATTATAGCTCATAAAATCTGTGCTAAACTCACTGCATATATATTGGAGATCTCACATTTCTCTTTCAAAAAGTGTGGCCAAGATGATCGAGAGGCTATTCAAGGAATTCTTATGGAACTATTCAAATGGAGATAAAAGTCATGTAAAAGTGAAATGAGCTGATATTTGCTATCCAAAGGAAGAAGGGGGTCTCAACATATATTCGATAAAACTCATCAATGAAACACTCCTATTGAAGTGGTTTTGGTGGATTCTATAAGAACGTAATTCATTATAGCTTAGTTGAATTCACTCTTACTTTCTCAAAGGTAAAAGCATCTGGGAGCTCCTTAACAAAGCATCACATTCTTTCTTTTTAAGCCAACTTCTCAAGATGGGGAAAGTGGTTAAAGCAGACTTGTCGTGTTCTCTTGGTAATGGGAAGCTCATTACAATGTGGTTGATAATTTGTTAGGAAGAAGAGCTCTTATACACTCCTTACTGGACATAAGGCTTTCTATTTCTATTCACTTACCACTTAATACAAAGATGGAAACTCTCATTAGCGAAACAAATTGGCATTTTCCTGAAGGTATCAACCAGTTACAACAGAATTACAATCCAAACCCATCCCATCAAGACACCTTCTTCTGGCACACTCGTCCAACCCATTAGCTGTCAAATAGAAGCATGAGTGAATTGTTACATTTGCACAAACCTGCAGTGAATTGGTCTATAATTTTCTGGAACAAGAACATTCCTCCAAAGGTTTCTTTTCTCCTATGGCTAGCTATCCAAAACTGCCTCAGTACAGCTGATAGACTCAAGTATTTAAATATTGATAGGGAATGTTCATTTTATTTAATAGAGGCAGAATCGCATGATCACTTGTTCTTCACGTGTGAGATCATCAACCAAATTTTGGAAGTTGTTAAAAGAGAATTTCAATGGTCATTACCAACTTGTTCGCTTTCAAGTGTTATAAAATGGTTAGCTGATAATCGTTCCCCTATGGAATCACTTTATTCTATAGCTATTGGACTTTGTGCACAAAAGGTATGGAAGGAACGGAATGCCTGAAGATTTAAAACTAAGTAGAAAACTCTCTCCCTCCTAGTACAAGAGACACTGAAAAGTATCTATGAAATCTTAATGCTGAGATATGCAACCTAACTCCTTTACCTATATTCTTTCTTCTGCTCACCTTATACGAAGTTGTGGATGAGGAGTTGTAAAATTTGGTTATGACTAGTATCACTCCTTTTGAATATTTTGTATATTTTCTGTATCTATTGACCTTTTATAAATGAAAATCTTTTTTATTTTCAAAAAAAGAAAAGAAAGAAGGATTATGTCCTTGAAAAGCCACTCCCCATGTAGGCACCTCCTTCTAATGCTCCCTATACAGAAAGGAATGCTTATAAGAAGCATGAGGATGATGATCTTGATGCTGGTTGTCTCATATTGGCAACTATGAACTCAGATTTGCAAAAGTAGTTTGAGAACGTGGGAGCCTATCAGATGATTGCAAGCTTAGAAAATATGCTTTAAGAACAAGCACGAATTGAGAGATATCAAATTGTGAAGCTTCTCTTAGAATGCAAGCTGGAAAATGGGAGACCAATCAGCCCATATGTCATAAAGATGATTGGCTTTGATGAGAATTTGGAAAGATTGGGATTTCCCACAACCAAGAGTTGGCTACTGACATCAACCTTCAGTCTCTACCAGATGATTGTGATACTTTTGTTATAAATTATAATATGCATAATCTAAATAAATCTTTGACTGAGATACATGGGATGCTCAAGGCTATTGAACAGAACATTAAGAAGGACCCTACCCTTAAGGTCCTCATGGTCCAAAAAGGGAAAGGTTTTAAGAAACAAGGTAATGGAAAAGGGAAGGGCAAGGGAAAAGGTCCGATTAAGAATTAGAACAAACCCAAACCTAACCCCAAGACCAAGCCTAGTCCTTCTAATGATGATATGTGCCATTATTGTAATGATCTGGGTCACTGAAAGAGAAACAACAAGAATATTTGGAAGATCTAAAGAACAAGAACGGTAAGGACACTTCTGCTTTAAGTGTTTATATTATAGAAGTAAATGTTGCTACTTCTAGTTGTACATCTTAGGTATTGGATACCGGTTGTGATTCACACTGTTATGTAAATGTGCAGGGACTGCAAAGTAGTAGAACTATGGTAAAGGGTAAAATGGACCTGCGCATAGGCAATGGAGTAAGAGTTACGGCTTTATCTGTAGGAACATTTCATTTATCTTTGCTTTAAGGCATGGTTTTAGAACTTAATAATTGCTATTATGTGCTTGTTATAGGCAGGAATATTACCTTTGTTTCATGTTAGGACATAGACGGTTCTTGTTTTATGGTTAAGAACAATTATTGTTCATTTTCTCGTAATAACATATTTTATGGTAGCGCCCAACTAAAGAATGGGCTTTATGTTCTGAATTTGGAAAGGCCTGTTTATAACATAAATACTAAAAGGTTCAAATCTAATGTTTCGAATGTTACCTACCTTTGGCATTGCCGTTTGGGACATATAAATAAGAAGCGCATATATAAGCTTCATGATGATGGAATTTAATTTTTTTTTATTTTGAATAATATGAGACATGTGAATCTTGTTTATTAGGAGAAATGACTAAAATGTCTTTTACTGGACATAGTGAGAGGGCTAGTGATTTATTAGCACTTATACATATTGATGTATGTGGACCATTAAATTCTAATGCTAAAGGAGGTTTTCATTATTTCATTATATTTACTAACGACCTCAGTAGATATGGTTATATTTATTTAATGAAACATAAAATCCCTTCAATTAGATTGAGGTGGTGAATATTTGAGCCAAGAGTTTAATGACCATCTCAAAGAGTATGGAATAGCTTCACAACTCACTCCACCTAGAACACCACAATGGAATGGTATGTCTGAAAAGAGGAATTGAATATTATTGGATATGGCTCGATCTATGATGAGTCATACAGATCTTCCATTGTCCTTTTAGGGATAGGCTCTTGAAATAGCTATGTTTACACTAAATAGAAGTCCAGCAAAGGCGGTAGAAAAGACACCATATGAGACGTGGACAGGAAAGGTTCCAAGTTTTTCTTTTCTAAAGATTTGGTGATGTGAAGCTTATGTTAAAAGGATAACATCTGATGAACTTGGACTCAAATATGATAAATGCTTCTTCATGGGGTATCCTAAGGAAACTAAAGGATACTACTTTTACAATCCCATCGAGAACAAAGTGTTTGTTGCTCAAAATGGTGTCTTTCTAAAGAGATAATTTCTTTCCAAAGGAACTAGTAAGAGTAAAGTACATCTTAAAGAAATTCAAGAGTCATAGGAGAATGATCAAACCCAAGAGGAGCCTCATTTAAATCTACAAAGAGTTATAGAAACTAAAACTATGGCACTAATATTGAGGCAAGTTTTAATCTATTTATCAAAATACTGCAAGCATACAAGTCGTAAGTCTAGTATGTGAGATGTCAATCCCTCGGGGAGTTGTTGAACTAATCTAATTCTAATTTATTTAAAGCCTAAAAAGTTATTAAAAAATAAAAACTACACAAAAAAGTAAACAAGTGAAGATGATCGATTGGAATTAAAATGTAAAATTAACATACAAAGAAAATCAAATTGAGCACCACCAAATTAACAATGGAAATCCCACAAGGAAGATTAGCCCATTATGAGAAAGGGGATTTATCCTATCATGAAATGCTAACATGATTACTTTTGAGTTAATACAGTATCAGTCCTAGACTTTCGAAGGGTGGATTACTCTCTCTCGAGTTATAATCATTAAACCCTAAATCATAGCCTCTAATTGAATTATGGAATTTGCAATCTCTCAATTAACAAAAAACCTAAAATTACAATAACATCTTAAGCCCTCTAGTAGACAATCGGGTCCCCACATAAGATCTCTGTTCATCTAAATTCTCGATTTGATTATTTGCGTGATCTATTAGATTGTTTAACTCTTATTACCTAATCTAATCGTTTTGCTATCGATTCACGCTCTTGATTTATTATTGCTTAAATCCAATAAAGAGAAACGGTGCAGGCTACCCCAGCTGATATGATCAAGTTATCACGTAGAGAACAGTCAACCTAATGCAGTACGAAATTATTTGAGTTACCAAATTTTGGAGTTCCGTACCAATCACATGCGAATGGTTGTCTTTGGGGTTAATTCATTACGCCGAAATGAGATGGGGAAAAACAGAAGAAAGCAAGGATGGTCTCGTATTAATTCATAGGGTTAGGCTATTGATGTAGATAGAGCAAGAGGACATGACTGTTATGTTTGGATCTTGCTTTAACATAATATAACTGTTATGTTTTGACTGCTTTCAATTTCTTGTGAAAACTAGTTGCAATCAATAACAAGTAATCAGTGAAATGTTTTAATTGGCAATAATATCAATTTTTTTCCTTTTATCTGGGGGTTGTCTCATTTTGATTTTTTGGTATAATGGATTGATTTTTTAATATTATTTATAGTTTAATTTGATCGTTTTTTAATAATTTAAGAGAAATAAAAGAAAAAAGACTATGCAAATTCCTAAAAATTTATCATGTATATATATACTAATGCCCTTAATATTTATTATTTAGCAATATATGGATAAATTTCTCCTATTATAAAAAATATACAAATAAAACTTGTATATTACTTATATTAATAAGAGTAAGAAAAGGACTCGACTTGATATTTTTAATAAAAGAAAATAGAATAATCAAAATTAAGTCAAGACGATATGAATCAACCCTTTCTTCTTGCCATAGATCTTTTTTTTAAGGAACTAGCTAGATTTCTCTATCCTTTATTTTTCATTAATATTCAAGAGTTCTCATGTAATTTCGCAACTCTTTAAGACCTCGAAAAATAGACAAAATCCTAAATTTAGGAACACTTACTAGATTCATTACTAGTCATGAATATTTTTTGAGAATTTAAATATATTCATTAAAATAAATGAATATAGTACCATATAATGCTATTATAAAGGATTAGACATGAGCTCTCCGCACTACCTTTATAAGTCACTTGACTTACAAAATAACCTTATGACCCACAACATAGATAAGTGTCCAAAATTTAGGCTCCTTCCAAGTTACCTTTCTTCTTATAGTATCTCTTCCTTTTTGCAAGCTATATTCCAGCCCAAGTACTTTCATAGTTGTAACTTGAGTTCCTTGTTTTCTTCTTGCATGTAGATGATCTATGACACACCTAAAGTTTTCATCTTGTGAGTGATTCTTATTCTTCTTTTACTCTTTAAACTAGCACTAATATTTTCAGGATTTGTGAGATTGATATTTATGCTTCATACATGTGATGCGGTTTTTGTGAACTTTATGGTTTTAATGTATGATCCTCGTTCTAGCTAGTCCCTATGGCTTTATATTACCTTATTGTAACCCCACCTCCTTTTATCTCTTAATTACTCTTTTAATTTGACATTATACTCTTGCATTAGTCCCATTCCCTAGAATTGAGCCATCCCTAGCTATCTATGTCATTTATATTGAGCAACTATTCT
The DNA here is from genome assembly GCA_027563515.1 of Erythroxylum platyclados. NCBI lineage: Eukaryota > Viridiplantae > Streptophyta > Magnoliopsida > Malpighiales > Erythroxylaceae > Erythroxylum > Erythroxylum platyclados. The sequence goes on from JAOQMM010000002.1 coordinate 19,357,079, forward strand.
TTGATCCTGTAACACCCCCTATACGGAACCTACAATCACCCACATACATGGAAACCGAATTCCTATACAAACAGTCATGGCATACATTTATATTTATTTATAGGGACTCTCATCACACATCTTTCTGTTCAATGCTATACATATACATATTACAAAATTTCACAATAGTCCATGGTTCGTGGACATCGTGAACTACATCACAGGTGGTATCCTTCTGCCTCATTTTTCTTACCAGCAGAGAAAGAGATTTTTAATGATTGTGCAAAATATATGTGGGATGAACCAATTTTGTATAAAAATTGTGCTAATGGAATAATACGTGATGTGTTCCAGATAATGAACTTTGTGTTGTTTTAACTCACTATCATAGTTCTTTATATGCAGGACATTATAGGTCCAACAAGACAATCGCAAGAGTGTTAGATTAAAGATTGTTTTGGCCATCATTGTTTAAGGATGCACAAGATTTTATGAAAAACTGTGACAGATGCCACAGAGTCAAGAACATTTTGAAAACAGATGAGATGCCATTGTCGACAATCCTAGTAATTGAAATCTTTTATGTCTAGGGGCTAGACTTTATGGGTCCATTTCCGTCCTTGTTCAGAAATACTTATATCCTGATGGATGTTTACTATGTATCAAAATAGGCCAAGGATATGGCAACTCCAACAAACAATGGTCAAGCAGTTCAAAGATTTATCATATGAATATTTAACAAGTTCAGAGTGCCAAGGGTCATAATCAGTGACAGAGGTACACATTTTTATAAAAAACCATTTAAGGCTCTGTCAAAAATATATAGGGTGCAACACTGAATCGCAATGTCTTACCACTCCAAGATGAGTGTAGAAGTGGTGAATAGAGATCTAAAAAATATCTTGGAGAAGACTTTTAACAGTTCAGGAAAAGATTGGGCAATCAAGCTAGATGATGCAATTTGGGCCTACTAGAAAACCTTCAAGACAACCATTGGCACCACACCGTAGTGATTAGTTTATGGCAAGGCTTGTCATTTACTAGTGGTGTTAAAGTACAAGGCATACTAGATAATCAAAGCATTGAACTTTGACTTAAAAGTAGTCAGTGAGAGAAGATTTTTGTAGCTGAACTGATGAGAATGCCAAACTATATAAGGAACGAACCAAGAAATGGCATGATGCTCATCTGAAAAAGAAAGAGTTTGAGGTCAGAGATATGGTTTTATTGTTTAACTCTCGCCTTCGATTATTTCTTGGTAAGATGAAATCAAGATGGAGTGACCCACTTCAAGTCACTAAAATTTTCTCACATGGTGCATTGGAGTTGACCAATGACAAAGGTGAGAAATTCATGATCAATGGCCACCAGTGTATGCCTTATTTTGGAGGAAATTTACCCTAGGATCAGGAAGTGCTTTCCCTCTCCCCCCCTCAAGTAATCCAAGCATGATGAAGAAGTCCCACTAGTGACTTTAAACCTAGCACTGAAATGAGAGATTAAGGCATGGTTGCCTAAGATGAAGCACCAAAAACATTATCAGACCAAGAAACTCCTCAAATTTTTTGAATTTCAAGGAGTACATATGTTGTCGCCGACACCTTCACTGCCATAATCTCCATAAACATTCTCTTACCTTTACTTTTTATTTGTTTTTTATTTGTTTTATGTGTTTAGTTTTCCCATTGCATATCACTTTCACACATTGAGGACAATGTGTCATTTATGTGTGGGGTAGTGGTATGCAATTGCATTTGCATTGCATTTTACTTGTATATATGACTCCTCATGCTTTTGTAATGTGCTTTTTTTTAATGAATATGGTTTTATTATAGCTGAAACTAGTTCAATATTATAATGAGTTTAATGCATAATGCCAACATCATATTTGCAACAAATAAAAAAGAACTAAGTTATGGTAATACATCAATCAACAAAAACAAAAATCAGCTATAGGTTCTAATTACATTTCATCTTTACAGAAAGATTATGTTATACATTGTGTGCCAGCAGACATGCTCTAATTTGATTAGCTATTATACTAGCCAGCTGGTATTTCTCTTGTTTCATATTAGCGAATCTTCTTCTATTTCTGTCTCTCTAAATGTTGTAAATGGTGATGATGAAAACCCCTTTGTACAACATGGAGTTGGTGTAGCCTTGCCTAAAATTCCTAATGACCCAACTCAGTACCCGCTCCAATCTGTAGCCACTGTTAATTTCAGGTAACATGTGTAGCATACTGCTCCAAATAGCTTTAGAAAAGCTACATAGAAAGAACAAATGCTCTATATCCTCAACATCTCTGTTGCATAGAAAACATAATACATCTTCACTTATATGCCATTGATTCTTGGTTCTGAGTCTATTATTGATCACAACCCAAGAAATAAAAGATGCATTAGGGCATAACGTTTGTTTCCATATAAGATTGAACCAAGGAACTTCCATAGTATTATTGGTAAACAATTTATGGCAAGTATGATTTGAGTATTGACCATTTGAATTCAGCATATATGATATTATGTCTTCACTTCAAACTGTCACCAATGAAGGAAAATGATCAACTAAGGACTGGAATCTCTTGTAGTTACCATGCCAATTCCCTTCCATAATTAGGGAGGAAACTTTAAGCTATAATGGCATTCTATGTCTGAGGTGTTGAAATTTTACTAATTGCACCAAAAGACTGATATCAAGCTAATTATCAAACCAAATCCATGTCCTCTCACCATTCCCATTTTTTTCTCATTTCAATGGGTAATGGCTGAAATATTATTGAGAATTAGCTTACTTTTGAACAAAATTTTTTACTTGCGAAAATATATTAACTTAGAAAGTTATGTGTTAAATGTCTTTAATATAAATATGTATCTTAATTAGGATATGGAACTTAGTTTAACATTTTATGTCACTCACTTTCATGTGTTTATCATTAGAGTAATTTAAATACGTAAATGATCCTAGTTAACTTTCATGTAAACAATTGTCTATAAAGAAATGAAGTAGGTTAAAATTTGGAAAAAAAGAAAAAATGTGTGTTTTGAATAAATAACTATTCCTCTGACCTGTAGGGTTAAGAATATAGCTAGTAGCTAGTTGTGGTAGTAATATAGCTGAGTAATTAGGGACATTCATCACAAATATTTGTTTTCGCGTTAAAAGGCTAAAATGATTCTCCAACCAAGCTAAATAAAAGATGCAACCTAGTTGAGTAACCAAGGGACATTCACCATAAATTGTTTGCTTTCACGTCAAAAGACTAGGTTAGCTTTAAAAAACTTGAAATGTGACGTTTGTGAATAAAAACCTATTAATCTTGCAAAAATAACAATAATTTTCATGGGAGGACAATTAGTGATGATTAACCTTTTTAATTAATCGATAATAGTAAACAGATGTTTGTTAGTCTCATAAGTGTAAGACTACGTTGTTTATATCTTAATTGATATGTATGTTTATATTAAAGTGCTTAAACATGATGGAATTGTTTGATATATTAGAACTCGTTAAATAATTTTTGTTTACGATCAAGTTAATTCCATAATATTGAGGCCATTAAACCATTAATTTTTATGTTGCATGCGTGCATGCTTGTGTGAATTTGTGTGCATTACGTTGTTTTGTATTTGATTTTACTTGTGGACAAGCAAAATTGTAAGTGTGGGGAGTTGATAAGTGATATTTGTTATAAGATTGTCTAAGTCATTTATGTGATAATATGTATGTTTAGTAGACATCCTAGGATGTTTATCCTAGGTGTTTTGTTATTTTCATTTAACTTGCATTTATATGTAATTGTGTATGGTAAATTGCATGTCAGATTATACACGAAGGTTTTTAAGCTTAGGCATTGCGTGCTTTTCATATGTCTTGATTTATATACATTTTGCATGGTTGTATGTTAATGTTTGGACAGGACTTGGACATTATTTGTGTGTTGATTACCAACTTAATTTCATGTGGACTTGTTGTAGGTATCAAAGAAGAAACAAAAGAAGAAAATAAGGCTAAAAAACATAAGGTCACGATTGTGACAAGCTGGAATTTTCCAGCTTACCAGTTGGCAATTCCAGCTTTCTCCACTTGTATCCTAAGTCAGTTTAAGCACCCAAAAGATTATAACCCCCCCCCCAACACATACATTTTAAACCCTAGGAAAGGAAGAGAGTCGTGCAACACACCAAAAGGAGGAAGTGTAACACCCCAAAACATACCCTAATTGGAATTAGTAAAATTGAAAGTGGATTAATTGGTTTAATTGCGATTAATTGGAGAAAATAGTGAAATTGAGTAGTTGTGATTGAAAAATCATAACTTTTGCTATACAACTCCGATTGAT
>JAOQMM010000002.1:19387052-19403176 GCA_027563515.1 Erythroxylum platyclados
TTTCTAACATTAGAAGCACGTCGTTTGAAGAATCTTATTCTCTTATTCTTCTTTTTGATGAAAGGGTAACTTTTTAGTGTATCTCTGCATTCATTGAAGTAAAATAATATGCTTGGGGAAATTTTCACTTTAACCAAATAAATGAGATAAAATGCCACCCCATGGAAAGAGGTAGATAAAATTGGGATCACAATACAGCCTTCTCCAACGTTCCATTTTGTCGAGATCAGGATTAGTAATAGCCAATATTTCAGTAGAGAAAGAACAATGATAATCATTTGCATAGGTTGATTTCCACTTATCAAGTGATCATTAATCATAGTAGCAGTGATCAAACAACACCTAGAAGCAACTGTATGTTGTCCAATCAATGAACAGTAAGAATGTTGAGCAATCATTCGGTATCAAGAATCAAACATTTCATCCCTTTTAGATCTTTAAATAAAATCTTAAATTAAATTTTGCCTTGCCCATGTATAAAGAAGAGATAGGAATTGCCTGGAGAACCAAGGATGCTGAGAGAAATTGGCAAATGTCAGATGTTTGGTTTCTAAGTAAACTAGACACGATATGAAAAGCCAAGACTTATCCTTAAACAACCAAACCAGTTGAAAAATAATATTCATAAGCAATCAAGAATAAAGCACATAGTTAAAAAGATAATCATTTTGAAATGCATCAACCTTTAATGAGAAAAACCTCTCCTAAAAATATATTACAAGTAAAGGTAGGAAATATTTCAGATGAAGATTCTCATAAAAATGAAAGGAGAAACTTTACTTGAAGTAATATAATGAGATGTCTACGCCTGGAAGTTTCTCTTCTTGTAATCCATCCACGTAGATGACATTGAATGATGAGGGCTGATCTTGTAGCAACTCTTTGTTGTTCACAAGCCCTCCACCTTCTTAAACGTCGGAAATAATTTTGAATTCTTGTTGTTGCTTGTTTCAGACATAAAAATTTCTTTCTCAATGACCAACCTCGATAATGATTCTGTATTTTGGTAGCAGCCAGATTCTGGTGCTACCAAGTAAAGCACATAGTTAATAAGATAATCATTTTGAAATGCATCAACCTTTAATGAGAAAAAACTCTCCTAAAAATATATTACAAGTAAAGGTATGAAATATTTCAGATGAAGATTCTCATAAAAATGAAAGGAGAAACTTTACTTGAAGTAATATAATGAGATGTCTACGCCTGGAAGTTTCTCTTCTTGTAATCCATCCACGTAGATGACATTGAATGATGAGGGCTGATCTTGTAGCAACTCTTTGTTGTTCACAAGCCCTCCACCTTCTTAAACGTCGGAAATAATTTTGAATTCTTGTTGTTGCTTGTTTCAGACATAAAAATTTCTTTCTCAATGACCAACCTCGATAATGATTCTGTATTTTGGTAGCAGCCAGATTCTGGTGATAGGAAGACCTGCTCAAAATAAAATATCTCCAATAAAGCTGAATTGCAATAGCTGCTTCTGTCTGTAGATTATGGAAACGATTAACACATGAATAAAGTTGTGTATTTGAGCAACATCATATTTGGACCTTGCTAACCAGGCACGAAAAGATCTTTGAATAACAGTGGCTGCATTGGCAGGATCAGGAATTGTTGCATTATGATTTCTATTGCTTGCTTTCCATCGCCTTCGAGCCATCCAAATCCTTGCTGCTTGCTGAATGAGCACAGCTGATCTTCTTAACTTAACAAAGTTATGCCTTTCAACAATATAGTTGCCACATTGCTCAGCAATTTCAGACTGTTTGAACCTTTCTGGATGATGGAAAAATAAACCAAACAAGTGAACAAGGAGAATTGCTAAAAGAAATATATATATTTGAAATTATACATTCTGAGAAGGATAATTAAGTGAACGCATGAAAGTCTATCAATGATCCACTGATTCCAATCTCGCTACGAGTTTCTATGATAATTAAGTCAAACATATAAGCCATAAAGTAGCGACAAATAACAATTAATAAGAGCGTGAAGATTATATAATTAACCATAACGTTGCAACATCTAGAGAAATAATTTCCATCAGTCAGCAGCTCTGATGTAGACAAAACAAAGTAAGACAGCTGTCCTCTAACCAAGTTCTTAAGCCTTAGCCACCAATGATGAGTGTTTGAAGGTTTTCACGCATAAACCAGCAAACTTAAAGATTTAGATCTTTCTCCAAGAAAGTTGAACAATAAAGCCAAAGTGATTAACCTTTTTGTATGTTGGTGCTGAGATTTTCAGTTGAGTTGTTCTTGGAAGTAGCAATAGCAGGTTTCTCAATGAGTTGGCTATTTCGCTCAGCCATATCTTGCCACCAAGCCTTTATGGCCTTGAACTTTCCAGCAGCATCTGCATCAATGAGGAAACATAGCATGCAAAACTGTTTGCTTTTTATATTTTCAATCATTTTGCTTACTTTGGAAAACAGTTTATTCAACAAAGGACAGTCAAACTTCATCAGTGTGCTTACTTTTCCACCTAATTGAAGCAGAAACAATATAAACAAATTCAACAAGAATATCAAATGACTTGACCAAGGGACGCAACCCTCATGACTGTCAGTAGATGAATCAGAGTAAAAAACTTTCTTTGCTAAAAAACCTGAATGCCACATCAAAACCATAATTACAGGAAACTAGACATAAATCCTACTCCTCAGTTGTATTAGCCATCTGCTTCTTATGAGTAGACCCGTTCATTTGGAACAAATTTAGAAAAATAAAGTATAGAAGCAGGGCAAAATACCTTCTCTATTGTCTCCCTTTGTTTCTTCTTGGTCTAATAGAGCTTTTGAACACACAAAATACCTTCCAATGTAATGTCTCCTTTCTGGACTTTGACAGTCACAACCCAATACTTTATGAAAATTCAGTTGATCCTAACCAGAAGAAAGGTGGATGTAATTATTTCTGACATCAGGTGTCAAAAACCAAAGCAGCATAACAGTCTAAGCATTACCATTGCTTTCTTCTCAGTCAGTTTTGATGAGAGAAAAACCAGTAGAATTAGAACACTCTGTTCACAGACTGCACCACTATGTTCAAGCACGTCACTGATTTGCAGAACCTGCAAATGCAACAAATTGAACAATGTATGACCTATTAAATAGCCAATAAGACAATTTTTTGCTCACAGAAAATGCCATCACAACAAATTATAACAGATCCCATTCTAATTCTTGTCTATAAAACAAATGCACTTCAGTCTAACTAAACCTATTAATCTTTTCTCTCTACATGAAGTTGACATGCCTTAAGCACATAGCAATCAGTCAGAAGATATAGTCAACCATTGCAAGAGTACAAAGTCTCTAAAATTTCTAACTCTTACCTCTGGAAAATTCCCCAACAATCTAGTCAGTTTTTGTGATAAAATGAAAGTGTAGAAAGCATCCAAATAATCATCAGCCAACACAAAGGATTCTTCAACCCTACCTTCAGGAGTATCCTGTAAAAAATGGAAAAGATAAAATCAATATGAAACAAAGCATAGTAATACAAGTAGCTGCAAACGCAAGAGGCTGGGTTGCTAAAATATGGCACCTTGCGAGAATGAGAACAGCAGAGTTTCTTTAGAAAGTAATAGTCAACCAAACACCATATGGCTTTTCCATCAACTAAAGATGAAAATCCATCAATCTTGTAATTATATTTTTCACAGATTGCCTGCAAAATAATTAGAATGGTTGGAAAACATATAAAATTACTGCAGAGAGAAAGAGATAGACAAAAGGGCAGAGGAAGAGAGATGGAGGTAAAAAAGACAGAAATATACCACGTTCTTTAACCCAGTTACTGTACCTGGATCCATTTCAGAAGCAATTCCGAAGGAGAGGAACAAAAAGATTCAACATTCAAAATTTCCTGCAAAATGGCAAATAGATGCAAGTAATATAGAATATAAACTCTGAAGCGACAAACATAAGAAATAAAACTTTCAAAGAATGATACTCAACCATTTCGTTTCTGAAAAGGATAGAGTATTCTTAACTACGAAAAAGGACACTTTTTTTAGTGGATTACATAAACTAGAAGAAATCAACCAATACGAACCATACCACATAAGTTCCCTGAATTTTTAAGACTTCCTCAGCTAAGTTTGTTTTGTTGATCAAAAGTGGCACCTACAGAAGTTAATGATAAGAAAAGGTTACACTTATAACTTCTGGTAATGCAAATTTTTACATTGTGCAACAATTTAGGTAGAGACAAACCTGCAAGTGAAGAAACATGTTCCAGAGCAAGGAAAGGGTTAATTCCTTGTCTCCATTAGCAATATCATCCTCTGTAATCATAATTCCATCCTCATCATGCAACTTTACACCAGCATGTTTTAAATACTGCAGGGCAAGGCCACAGTTCGCTATTTTTCTCTTATGAGTATCTGAAGGAACAACCATTTTCTGCCACAGGACGAGTTCAGCATGTCAAAAATTAAAAGAGTAGGACTAAATACACTAAGATCTGTGGTGTTCAAGCTTTTAAAGTTGGGATATGAATTTAAATTGAGGAAGATTTATAATTCACCAGAATCATTATTTTTATATCCTTGAAAATTACTTTTTTTGGGTTCAACAAACAACAAGAGGTTGCTTAAATGAGGACATCATATTCACGATCTTTAAAATATGATATTATATACATCCTACAGATAATCTATTTTCACAATTATCAGTTAAAAGAGAACAGGCCATTATGTGGTAAAATCCCATTCTAAAATGTTTTACACATGAAAATATAATTGTAAATTATATTAACAACAGAAAGGAAATAAAGAGCCAAAAGAGGAAAATAAAACTCACTGTAAGAATGGATGAGTCATTTTGCAAAAGGTGAATGGCTCTACAAAGACGCATTCCATCTTGGAGGTCAAGAAACAAATCTGTAACGGTGAAGTCATACTCTAGAAGGGAACACTACAAATACAACTTCTGTTCGTAAATCGACTGATACAAAGTTATATTAGGAACATAAAGTCAACTTCAAGTTTTTGCGGAGTTATTCCTGTATAGAATAATCTAAATGTTTTAATGCATTCCTGGACCATATTACTTGACGATTACAAATATGTGGAGTAGATAAGTCTACAACCAAATGGACTGAACCACATACCTGCGCATAGGATACTTTGTAACCTACAATCACTAGATGCGCATGAAGATTACCTTCTCCATGCATTACATCCGATGAAAGAAAATCTAGTTTTATATCAAGCAAAGAGACATAACCTACAGTGAGCATAATAGATCACAACTACCAAACCTGAAAATAAAAGCAATATAAACACTTACCATTAATTACTTGACGACTAGACTTGATACTAGATTGCACCGCAAACAAAAGTGGAGAACCCCCATCAATTCCATCAATACCATACTTGAGAGGAAGAGTGCTTTGAGATTTAGCTCTATCGAGTATAAGGACCAACAGCAAAAATCTTTTTAAAATAATATTCCCCAAATTTTCATAGTAACCAGGTCTATATAACCCATCAACCATCTTGTTATAGGCATAAGCTTTAGCCAACCCAGTGTGTGAGAAGAACTGCTTCTCAATTACCATCTTCAAGAAGGCAAGTTCTTTATCCGAATTAACTTCTCCATCTGGCAACAAGGAACAACCACCAAAAATGATGTGCAATCCAATACGAAGCCAAATGGGGTTGTAGCACATTAAAATCCCCACAGCCTTCTCCTTTATACCAAGATCTGTGATTATGGGGCAATGTGTCTTCATTTTCAACCTTCCTTCATCAATACTCTGAACATTACATAACACTATATTAATGGAACATTATCAATAACAACTCTTTCAAAGTGTCCAATTACCAATCATAACCACAATATTATATTCAATCCACGAGTTGTCGAAAAGAAACTGCACCTTAAGGACCCGAGACATGGTATCAAAAATCTCCTTGCAACTACCCAAGCTCAAGTAAGCCTGCAATCTCTGCAGCAAATCATCCAAGCTGCACACATCCTTGAGCAAATTATTCAGCACACCATGCTGCTTCGCATTCAAGAAACTTCCTTCGTGCTTACTCTCCACATCATGGCCGCCAAGCCAGTCGGAATCTCTCTGCCTTTTTGGACACCGCCACATAGCATCAACTCCAACAATGCCACTGCAAAGTCCACCCTCCCTCTTCCCCAAACCAGAAGGAGCCACATTTGGGTCTTCATTCATAATCACCGCACAGCCACAGGATTTCGGGCTTTGGAAGAGGAAATTGAGCCATGTAGTTAGGGATTTGGAGAGCGACTTAAGAGACTTCTCCTTCTGAATCTGAACCTTACGAGACGACAGCGATTGCTCGAGCTCGAAGGCCTTGATTCGGCGGCTGGTGTCAGTCTTGTGCTTGGAAGAGCGATGGTGGTGGCGGAGGAAGGAAGAAGTGGAGCGAGGCGTTTCCTTGGAGGCGGTGAAGAAGTGCTGGGGACAAGGAGATGTGAAGACAGAGGATCGGGGCGGACGATTGGGGGTTTTGAGGTTGGAAATGTCCTTTAAGAGCGAAGAAGACAGCGGACAAGTGGGTTCGCCACCGCCCATGGCGGAGAAGGAAATGGGAGGGAAGGAGATATTCAAATTTTCAAACGGTGAAGAGAACGATATGATACAGAAGACACCGATTGCGTGCATATGACAGAAAAATGTGGGCCTCAATTATCAATTATGCATTTCAAATGGAGACCAATTTTGGGCTTTAGATCTCAAAGTTTTTAGTCGGCTGATTTACCAAATTCCCTTTTAACTTTACAACAACGTCTAGCATGAATCCGCTAATATATGAAATCTGAGGAAATATAATAATACACAGTCTTACTCATAATATTAAATGATAGTTTATTTGTTAGAAGTTTTTAATTTTTATATTGATGATAAATATTTTGAGGAATATACTTCAAACATGTTTCGTCTAATACAAATATTGTTAGGGAGTAAAAAGAAAAATTATTTATCTAATCATCTTTCCAATTCTCTCTTCCTTATCCTCTAATACATTAATCATTTGATAACAAGAACTTTTAATTAATTTATATTAATTATTGTTGAGAATTTTATTATATTATTAAGAGCTAGTTGTGAATCATACTTTTTAGTTTTTAAGATCTCTTTGTATAGACTTTAAAAATTATAAAAGTTTGTGTTAAAATTTAAAGGTTTTTAAAGTTATGTAAATCACCTACTCTTCAAAGTACACTTCTTGTAATAGTTACTCTTTATTAAGAAGCAAAAGTATTGTAACAATTTTTTTATCATTCGTTGAATAAGAGGTTTTAGTAGATCTGAATTTTTAAGAGGAGATTGAAGAGTAAGATGTAAATTAAGGAAGATCAAATCACTATAAATCAATGTGCAATCTCTCTTACTTGTTTGTTACTTGAGTTTATATGTGACTTTATATTATTATAGTATGTTATTGATTCTATTATTCATTCCATCAAGTTATATCAATCTCCATTATTTTTACAACAAAGCATAAATTTGGAAGGATTTTACATTTACATAATATAAGTGCTTGATAAAGTGTCTTTAGACTCATCTAGTTCACTCTTCTTTTATGTGTCTTTTGGACAACATAAACCCTTTAAAATAAAAAGTTTGTGTATAGAAAATTTGTAGCATTTTCATATGGTATATCAATTGAGATGTAAGTCAAATGAAGAATGGGCATAGGTCAATCGAAGGGTAAGTTAGATTGACAGACATAAATGGAAGCTACCATTTTGATGATTATTTTTCGTATACATTAAATGAGTCTTTGTTTTTAAATATTAGGAAAAAAAAGGTAAATGGTTATAAATATTTCATAATTTGATTGTTGAACAAGTTTTGATGAGTTCATAAATGAGACTTAATTCACTTTGTTTATCCTCCTCCTCTTGATTCATGACATATGGTTCATTAACTGAAGAATTCTCTTTGTTTCTACAAATTATATCCACATGCCTCATTTGGATGCACTTTTTTACACTTTGCATCAAGTTTACTCTAACAACTAGAAAAGATCTTGGATGAAAACTATTGTAAGCATTAGTGAGAAAGAAGCTTAACTTCTCTTTAGATTAAGTGTTCGGTATGTTGTTTCTATTGTTCTTTTCACTATTTCGTACTCCTCTCACCTTTGCATATGCCTAGTCTTCCTGTCTTAACAACTAGCTTTTCCTTCGTAAACTCTTTTGTAACCACAACTTGTTGTCATCTCTTATCTCTCATCCACTCCTCCCTTTCTCTCCTTTTATTTTCCTACTCTCCTAACCTCTACTTCTATCAATATTCCTTGTTTCCAAATATTTCTGCTCCTCTTAGCTTCATTTTTACTTCTCCTTCTTCTTCTTGCTAAGGTTCTCCTCAAGACATCTCTATAGCTCCATATCCTTGGTTCAAGTTCTCCTCTCCCATAGTTGGAGGGGAACTTTGGTCTGCACAAACTATCTTTTCCGACCTAGGCACTTTATTATCATTTAGGATAACTGCCATTTGAACCTTTTCTCCAAAAGTTGGACTTAACATGTTAAGGTATATTAACTAGAAAAAGTGTTCAAACCCCTAACTCCTCCTTTAAGGGATTCCCCCTTTTGTCCTCCACCTCTCATCTTTGCTACCCTTATCTTAGCTATGAAAATAAATATGTTCCTTCATCTACACCTTTCTCTACTCAGAAGAGTTGGAAACAAGTCCTTGGTTATGCAACATACCTCTTTTTGCATTATTTTCCTTTAGACGATATAGAGAGTAGAACTATAGTTGCTCCTCAGGTAGAAATAATCAAAGCTCGAGCTACTACTTAAGAGTCTTCCCTGGTCTCGTGGGCCCTTGCCCTCTATTTACTACAATCTCAACATGGAACACAAGGTGCAGAATAACAAAAGGCCTACAGGATGTTCTCCTCACTGAAGATAATCTACTATTTTTCTCATTTCTTTCTCGAAATGATACATTGAAAGTGATAGAAGATGTCCTTAAAACCTTAGACATCTTCCAATATTCCTATAAAAATGGCAATCATGTATTAATTTAAGTGTGATTAATCAAAGGAGCATTTTAATATAGGTGAATTTGCATAATGTCCCATTAGATTATTAGACCATAAAAGGTTTGAGCATGATATCTAGCTATATTGGCAAGTCGTTACAACTCTCTTTATTAGGATACCATCTTAGTTACGTATAGTTGGAAGCCTACTGTCAAGATGCATTAAAAGAAATGGAAACCTACAGGGAAAACCTTTAAAATGGGAGATTATTTCAAGCTAATGGTGATAGAGGTATATGATGTGGAAGTGGAGTAAATTAAGGAGAAAAAAGATAAACAATGAGGCATAAAGCGATCAATTTATTGAAGACGTGACTCAAATGGAAGATTAGGAAGTTGTGAATGCAAATATTATTAACTTGGCTCAGGATGAAGCTTCAAGCTCTCTTAATGATATAGGTGTGTTGAATGATATTGTAAATAATCCAGATGAGCAAAGTAGAGAAGAAGGTGATATTGTGCTTGGAAGAAAAGAAAATGGGATTAATATAGTTAAGAAGCTGGGAAAAAAAGGTGATGTCATGCATGGCAAGCTACTAGGTTATTCACAAAATGCAATAGTATTGGACCTAATGAAGCAAAAAAAGATGGATATCAAAGTTCCAAGAATAGGAAAAAAGAAATAGGAACAAGAGTCTCAAAGGTAAAGCCATTATTAAATGACTTTTATAATATGGATTGTTTGTAGATTGAATTGCCTTAAAAAGCTCCAAGCTTTAAAGGATTTGTCACTTTAGAACATTCATAGCTCTTAGTTCTATTAGAGATAAAGATTATATTTGAAAATCTGAATAAGCTAAGGATTTTGGGTGTAAATTGGAAGGTTATTTTGAATCATCAACTTCATTATTAAGGGAGAATAGTTTTGGCCTATAAATCTAATTATGTGAATGTGGAAGAGTTATGCTTTTCTGATCAGGCTATGCATGTTTTAATTCAATTCTTAAATGAGCTGAGTAAATGCTATGTCTCTATTATGTATAGATCTAACTTCAATTTTTAGAGGAAGATCTTATGGGAGGGTTTGAATCAGAATCAAGTTGACAACTCCCCGTCACTAGTATCTGGTGATTTCAATACAACTCCCTATAGATCCAAACCTAAAGCAAACTTTAGCCTAAGGAATTATACCTCTAAATTCATAGAGTGTGTGGAAGACTTAGGTCTTAAGTGTGTGGAAGACTTAGGTCTTGAGGATCTAGGATATGAAGGATATAGAGTCACTTGGAGCAATAAACATGAGGGAAGATTCTCACTTAAAAAATTTTGGAACAAGCCTTGGTGAATCTTGCATGGCTCTTTATGTTCCCAAAAATCAAAGTAAGATTTATAGATCCATTCTTCTCAGATCATTCCTCTATTTGGATTGGAAATCTATTTCAGAAGGTAAGCAAAAGATCTCCATTAAAATTTAATAATCACCTTGCTTTTAATGATGGATTTTACGAGGTAGTTGATAGAGGTTTGGTAATTGATGTAATGGCTCCAAAATAATTCATATGTGTTCAAAAGTTAAAGGCCATCAAGAAAGAACTGAAGTCTTTAAATGAAAAAAGGGATCCAACTCTATTTTAAGCTAAAGAAAGGCTTTTAAGGATTTAACAAAGCCTCTCAGATAATCAAGGAAATGTGGAGTTATTAGAATAAGAGAAGATTGCTTTAATATGCTACTTAACTAAGGTTGAGGAACATACTTCCTTTCTCAAGCAAAGGTCTAGGAATAATTGGTTAAAGGATATAGATAAATGTACTAAATTCTTCTTTAATTCAGTTATAGCGAGAAAGAATATCAACAATATTAGCTTTATTGTCTCTCAAAATGATGCTTTGATTTCTAGCCAAGATGATCTCTTAAATGAAGTTGTTGCATTTTTTAAAAAATCAGTTAGCTCTAGCTTTTTTAGTTCTTCTTCAGTTGAGCTTTTAAGGGGCTTCATTGATACTTGGATTGGCCAATACGATAGCTTTATTCTTATTAAGCAAGTTGATGATCAGGAAATAGATTAAGTGGTACTCCAATTAAATAGGAAAAAGGCCCCATGATCAGATAAGCTAAATGGATTTTTCTTACACAAAGCTTGGCAATAGGTTGGTCCAATTGTAAAACAAGCAGTAAAGGAGTTCTTCACTAGTAGGAGCCTTTTAAAAGAGATCAATAAGAACTTTCTATGCCTTTGTCCTAAGATCTCTAATCCCTTTTCTTTTGGTGATTATATGCCTATTTCGTATAGTAACTTCCTTTATAAAACCATAGCAAAGATCTTGGCTAATTGATCAAGACTGGCTCCTTAATCAATTATAAGTGATAATTAGGGTGTTTTCCTTAAAGGCAGGCAAATTGGAGACAACATCCTGGTTGTTCAAGAGTTGTTGAAAGGTTATTTTAGGAAAAATTCCTCTTAGAATTATGCCATGAAAGTGCACTTTAACAAAGATTTTGATGGAATTAATTAGGAATTCATCTTTAACTTACTTGAGGTGTTTGGTTTTCCTCGTATTTTTAGGAAATGTATAGCAGCTTGCATCTTCTTTACTTTTACAGTGTGTTGGTTAATGGCCTACTTTCTAATTTTTTTTAAGGTTCTAGGGGTATTAGAGATGGAGATCCCCTTTCTCTTTATCTATGTATGCTTTCTATGGAAGCTTTAACCTCTTGAAGTATCATAGCAAGTGTAAGAGAATCAAATTAACTAGTTTATAATTTGCAGATGATTTGTTGCCTTCTTTAAGGTTGATATAAAATTTATTTAATTGTTGATGAATTCCCTGAGGAAGTTCAAAGAGATTTGTGACCTAGACATAAACTACAACAAAATCCATATTATTATTGCTACTAATGTAATGCAACATTCTGATAGGCTTAGAGCATTAGCAGAAATGGCTATTAAGTCAGCCCGTTTATTGTATTTGGGCTTTTTGCTGGTAATAAGAAGATTGAAATTCAAAGAATGTTTACTTTTGGTGGAAAAAATATAAAAAATATTGAAGAGTTGGACTAATAAGGAGCTCTCTTTTAGAGGTAAACTTCAAATCATCAAATCCAATTTGAATTTTATACACGTTTATTATAGTGCTAATATATTCATTTCTAAATTACTCATTAAGACTATTGAAGGATTGATGAGGAAGTTCTTGTGGAGAAAAATTAATGTGAACAAGGTTAGTGCTAAAGTAAAATGGTCAGAGGTATATAAACCTATAGATGAAGGAGGTTTAAGGATCACTCATATAAGCATTACTAATAAGGTGTTGATAGTTAAAAGGCATTAGAGAACCCTTATTGATAAAGAATCATTATGAATGAGATGGATACATATTTATATATTGAAAGGTGATAGTATTTGGTCCCTAGTTAGTAAAAACTCTTATTCTTAGTTCATTAATCAATTACTCAAACTAAGAAGCTTAATTGAGCTTAATGTGGGTTGTAGAATTGGTGACAGTACCTCTTCTTTCTTACTTTATGACAATTGGATGGGAAATGGACCTTTGGAAAACATTGCATAAGGTGCTCAACATATAGCTCAAATTCTAGCTCAAACTAAGATGTGTTTATGAATTAGAGATGGCCAATGGTGCAATTATCTAAGAGAATTAAGCTATTTGATCCCTAATTACTCTTCTAATATTGAGCCTAAGGGTCTGTTTGGTAGAGGGGTTTACAATGGAATGGGATGGAACGTAACACAGTTCTATCGTTTGGTAGGAGGTTTTATAATGAAATGGAATGGAAGTGGAGGGTTTCATAAGTTTTCAGTTTACATTCCATTCCTCCGAAATAGCGAAAATCACGAACCCTCCAAATCGGAGGGTTTCCGATGGAACGTAAACTAATAACGGTTTACTACCTAATATACCCTTACCCCTTACCAAGCAAGACAAACGTCAAGAGTTGATTGTGCTCTGTCGTCGACATATC
Organism: Erythroxylum platyclados; assembly: GCA_027563515.1. Taxonomy (NCBI): domain Eukaryota; kingdom Viridiplantae; phylum Streptophyta; class Magnoliopsida; order Malpighiales; family Erythroxylaceae; genus Erythroxylum; species Erythroxylum platyclados. The sequence goes on from JAOQMM010000002.1 coordinate 19,400,016, forward strand.
GTTGAGAGTCGGCAGTGACTTGCTTCTCATGCACAGTGGTGTAAGTCAGAATTTCAACAAGTCATGGTTTTTTAATTTAGAATTCTAACAAATCACGATTTTTTAATATATTTTGTTATATAAGGTTATAATAGTCATTTATTATACATTACATTCCATTCCATCCATCTTCCAAACAACATTTTACTACGTTACATTATGAACCCTTCCATCCCACCCAAACAACGTTTCACTATATTACATTCCATTACATTGTAAACCATTTCGTTTCCGTTTCGTTACATTGATTAACATCCAACCAAACAGACCCTAAGGAATGCTACACTTAATCAATAATTCGTAGTTAAGAATAGGCTATGTTATCCCTAAGTAATAGTCATACAAGCTCAAATTATTTAACTTATGCTATGTTACCCTAATAATGTACAATCATTAATTCACCACATTAGAATCATATTAACAACAAATATGGATTGTAATCTTGATTCTATCAATAAGTCCATATATGAATAATCTAACGATCCCTATCTAAATCATTGATACATAAATCCAAAACTTTAAATACTAAATAACATAATCAGTTCCAAAAGAGAGTTAGGAAAAACATTAATAGGATTGATCAATGCCCAAACATGTTAACTGGCCTCGATATCCCCTTTAAACTGGAAAGAAAAAGGTTAGTTACTTGTAGTTATTTAAGACCCACGTCCAAGGTAAGGAATATGCATCCCCTAGTGTCTATAATCTATATATGCTTTAATTAGCCTCTTAATTTCCCTTTTATACTTTAAAATTAGGGTTACATGATTATACATGATCGTGTAAGTGACCACATATATTTATTTTCCAAAAATCGTGAAGATACATATTTACAATTAAATATACGAGCAAGATAGAGGATCATGTACTCACTGCATGTAAGTCTTCACATATGCATGTAAGTCTTCACATGGGTGTATAAGTCACTCCATGGTTAAAGCATCGTCTTCAAGTTGGTACACATTTTTTACTTACACAGTCTCATAAACTACTATATAAGTCACAAACACGGGCATGAACATTTCTATATGGGCATATAAGTCATAATGACTCTAATTCTTCCATTCCTTGTCCTGTTTTTACCCGAACTCATCTCCTTTCACTCCATGAAGGAAAATAAGATTAAATTTAGCTTATTTTAGTTCTTTTTTCCATTAACTTGTACCTAAACAAAAAATGCACCAAAATAAATATCTTAGACATAACATAAAAATTAATCACTAAGCATTAGGGAATAAAAAACTAATCAATCAAGAGCTTATCATGATATATCATCGGACTTTCAATTTTAACCCATTTGAATAGAAAATACCATTGCTTTACTTGCCTTCATTATCTATATTAGGCTATTGTCTATAAACTGGGTATTAATGATGATGCTATTGTCTATAAAATTCCTAGTAAAAGGGAAACCACAAAGTGGTGACCCTATGAGACCTATTTTTCTATGGTTCATAGTGAAGCATTATCAATGTAATTTTTGGGCATTTTTTTGCTAAATATTTAGGGCATATAATGTCAAAAAAGATTGGGGGAGCATATGTTGTAGTTCATCACGAGGATGGTAAGTTAAGGGTGATGTTATGATGTTGGGAGCTAAAAATGTAGATAAAGGAGAGAGGCAACCACCAACAATTGAGCTACAAGTGTTGGGACATTAGACTCAAGAAGGTTAAGTTGAAAACTCAATAATTTATATGGTAAAGAATTAATATGAAAGTTCATTATTAAGTAGAAAATCATTGCAAAGCTAAATGCTACAAAACTTCAAGAAAGCTTCAATATATAGCATACTAGTTGGATTGTTTGGAGGAGAGCATAGTTGATTATTTTAAACATGATTAATTTTTAGTGCCACCAAGGCCTTCTCCACCATCTCAACCACAGATGGAGCATATTAAGGCCAGTAATGGTGATGGCATAATCAATAGATGATCTGATATTTCTTTTATTATGTTTATTGTATTTCATTTTTATTTCCTTTATTTATATTTCTAATTGATTTTGGTTATTATTTATTTCATTTTGTTTTCTTTTAGTATCTTTTGTTTTATGTTGTTTTTTGTAACTTTTTCTATTTTATTGTTTTTGTTCTTTTTAGGTTTTTGGTTTTATAATCATCTTCAATAATATTAGTGATTATAATTATTCCTATAAAGTGGATCAATTGAGAAGATTGAAATCATCATCGAGGGAAAACTTTAGAATGAATATTTCTATTCTTTCTTTTATTTTTTTTATTTTAAAGATGATTAACATCTACATTTATTTATATCTATATTAAATAGAACCTCAATTGGTTATTATCTAACTTGATTTTAGTTTTATAATAATTAATTCTTTTTTTGCAAAAAATATATAACATCCTATACTTTTATCTTATAATACTTAAATTATAGGCTTGTTCATTCTTTGTTACATGATATTTTCTAAGCACTTCGTAGTATTCCTTAGATCTTTTAGGTATCTTTACAAGTTTTTGGATGTTTCATAGACGTTGGTTTAGGTTAGGATATGTTTTAGAGATAATAATCCTAAAGATTGTAAACTCATTTTTATTGTAGGATTGTTTTGTTTGTTGTTTTTCATAAGGTTAAATTTAGATTTTGAAGAAGTGTAAAACATACAAGTTACATCTTTTTAAGGTTTGTAGAGGAAGTTATGGTTGTTTTAATGGAAAAAGGTCATAGCACGTTGAGTTACCTACTTTACTTAAATTTTTAAGTTAGTTTAAGTAGTTTAACCGAGTTTTCAAAGGAAGAACCTCTCTTAAATTGACCCTAAAAACCTTCTAAAAGTTTTAGAAAGTATAAGGTTATGTCTTATCCCCCCCCCCCTCCAGCTCTCTCTAGTGGAATTTCATATTTCTTTTATTCCTTCCACATTTTCTATATTCCTACCTCTATTTATAGTTAGCTTACCTAATTTTCTTTGTGTTTTATTCTTTTTAGGATTTTTAAAGGTTTCTTGTGGTGTTTAGATTGGGTTTGAGTGTGTGCAGTATTGGTTCTTACTTGATTTTTTTTCTTATTTATGAACTTCCTCTAAACTCACCTTTTCAACCTACAAGCATTTTTGGGTTAGAAAGTTAAGGAATCTTCTTGTGAACTCGAGATTTTTTA
>JAOQMM010000002.1:19412115-19431797 GCA_027563515.1 Erythroxylum platyclados
CGCGTTCGACCGTCGCCCGGCGCGCGCGCACGACTCCTCCGAGGGTCTTTGCTCAACCACCGTCGGTCATGGCAATCCTTGCCAATGATTCCCTAGATTATAGAATCTTTAAACAGGATTGGTTTATGATTTGATTGAGATAACAAACCTTACAGATGGTAGAATCCATGTAAGTAATCATCAAATGGTAGAATACCTAGATGATCATTTATCACACCTTCCAAATGGTATAATCCCTATAAGTAATCAATAGATGGTTGATACCTCAAATAATTTTTGGTTGCTAAGTCTTGTGTGATTAAATTTGGAACTTTTTTTATGCATAATCATTGTTTAAGAAATATGCACGTTTTATAATTTGCATTAAAACCTATTTTAATATCTTATTTGCAAACCAAATAGAGTTTTAAATTATGCATAAGTATGATTTACTTAGTTTTTGTGTTTTATAAATGTTTTTAGGTTTTGTTAAAGAGCGTATCGACCTTGAGACTAGGTTAGGTTAGGATGATCCATCCAATCCAATAACCTAGGATATTAGTTATGAAGGTAGATTTGGTGATCTTATACCTTATTTTGGGACTTATACATATAGTTTAGATTTAGTGGAGCATGTTTATATACTAAAATTTTGGGAACGTCTTGTATGGATAACCTAGGATCAAGATGTCACAATATATGTTGGTCTTAATGTTGATCAAATACAAGAAAATCTTAAACTTGATTTTAATTTGTATGTGGAAGTTGTCAAAAGAAAATATGTATTAATTATCCTAGGCACTTATAGTAAAGATTGAATGGGGTACTAATTATAGACCTACATGATTCTTTTGATATTAGGGCAACCTTTCTTAAGTTTCATAGAACTTAGTGCATTCTTAGATTTGTTAATTAGATAGATATATCAATTAATCAATCAAAGGACAGGTGATTAGACATAAAAAAGTGATAGTTTATTACACTAAGAAAGTTTACTAATTCAAACTACAGAGTATCTAAATAAATGAATGAAGAATATAAGATGATATTAGGAAAAATTATAGTCTAGATATTATTATTTGCTTGCTTGATTGTTTCAATTATTTAATTTAATTTAGATTTAGTTTTAATTAACCACACCCTTTATTCTTGACTATATAATAGTAGGAGTGTTAAGACTTAATACAAACATTATCCTCATTAGGTTGACCTCTACTTTTTACTACACTATTTCAAAATGATAGGTCCACTTTTTTTTAGTCTTGTATGAGGATAATAGAGAAAATGAAAAATCAAAAGAAATCCTCTATATAACATTTTCTTTGCCACTAGTGAAGAGAAAGTATTACAATCATCTTGCTTTTTCATAAGTAGAAAATAATTCTTTAAAAATATTTTTCAAGTTTAAAAGGATTCCTTGAAAAGTGTACCTAAGCAATTTCTCAAATTGCAATAATTGAAAAATCATACAACTCAAAACATACCTTTCTTGCTCATACCAACGAGTAAAGACTTAATATGTGTTATACAATGCACATATTATCTAGCCTCTTAAAACTCTTAATAACTCTGTAGTGTGCCCAATGATCTTCTCATAACTTATTTATGGTCTATTTATACCAAAAATAACTGAAATAGTTATCAAACAAATAAACTAGATATTACAACAACTAGTTTTCGGGCACATCCAACAAGCCAAATACCTACCTTTTGCTAGTCTATGTATGTTTCTTTGTGGTTTTATTTAGCCTAACCGATAACATCTATTTTGTAAATTTTTACTTTTTTATCCAATAAGTCGATCTAAACTATTAGTCTAGCCTAACCACTACAAAAATCAAGTTGAAAAGTTTAAGTCGTAATTCTAAAAAAAACACACATCTCTTTAATAAAAAAACTCGATTAAAAAATCATTACAAAATTTCTCAAAAGTTTGCTTGAAGATCAAGAGGCTTTCTTTATTGGTAAAAACAAAATTCCTCTTAATTATGAAATGATTTATGCATTATGTGGTACATTCAAATGATCATACAATGATTAAGCCCTCATTCATTAAAATGATCAAGATAATGTTATAAGAAAGATTATGATGTAAAACATAGAGGATCCGTAGCATTGTTTATCTTTCTTTTGTTCATTTCCTGTTAGCATTTCTAATCGCTGTCTTCCCTGAATCGTTTATCTACCCTCCACTTCTTCTTCACCTCCCTATTTACTCTTATCGTTCTTTCTTTTAGCTATTCTCCCTTTTTATACTTTGTTGTCAAATTCTTACTTTCTTCCTTACCACCCTAAGTCTCATTTCTTTCTAATCTTTTCTTGTTTCTATGTCCTTAGCTTGTTGGTTGGTTAGTCTCCTACTAGCTTCTTTTCTCCCCTCTTTGTTTTACCTATCAGACATTAAACATTTTCTATAGATTCAGACTCCTTCCCACCATTGCATTCAAATTCCCCTACAAATCTTCCTCTCTCTCAGCCTCCTATTTTAGTCCCTCCTAACTCCTCTATAATTCTAGGTACCAACACCATGGCTAATATTAGAAGACCTTCGGTTCAGTTTATAGGTGAAGTCATCCTGAGGTGAAATTCAGTTACTTCCTGCCTTCAGCTTCTACTAACAGCATGATTGTATCTCCTCCATTAGAGGTGCTTAGAGTAGGTGCTTCCAAATGGAAATCAACACTAATCAGATTCCTTTATTGAAAAGAGAGTTACATACCCTATAAAGAAACAATGGGCCATGAACAATTGGAAAAAGTATGGTTTGTAGGAGGTGCTTATTAATAGTGATGAATTGTTTCTCTTTAAATTCTCCAACTTAGAGGATGTGAAGAAGGTTCTCCAATCTGGCACTTGACACATTCATAACAAGCCTCTTCTACTACAAATTTGACGAATTGGTATGAAGATGGAGGACATCAAGCAGGACAATGAGGAACCTACCAGGAGGGTTAGAATTTAATGGAAAGATGTTTGTTTACCCAAGGATAAGAGAGGTTTTAGGATTATCACTAAAACTAATGAACTCAATGATGTTGGCCAAAAGACTTTGGCGATTATTGATTGACAAGCAATCCCTTTGGTTTAAATGGGTTCATGGCATATTCATAAAGAAAAGAAGCATTTGGAATGTTAAAATCAAATCTACATTCTCATCTATATGAAGGGTTATCTTAAGAACAAAAGATCTCCTGAGATATGAATTTGTCACCCTGGTTGAAAATGGTAAGCTAACTAGTTTCTAGTTTGACAACTTGCTATCTTGTGGCCCTCTAATCAATTTGCTAGGGATAAATAGTATTAGATTTGCTCTTGACCAAGACATAACAATTAAGGAACTTTAAAGGATAGGTGAATATTATGCAGTCCATATTTCTCTATGTCATGAACTTCATAAAACTAGCCTGCTTGGAGAGGAGGATAGGACAATCTGGAAGCACTCCAGAAATGGGATTTTCACCAACCAATCCTATAGGAAATTTCTTCAGAAACACTATAACATAATTCCTTGGAACAAGGTAGTTTGGATCAAGCATTGCCATCCTCGAGCCATATTCACCTTGTGGACAACTATGAGGAAAGATTGCCAACAGTAGACAAGTTGAAGAGCTTTCTCAATATACCTAATTGGTGCATCCTCTGTCAGAGGGTTGAGGAAAGTCATGAGCATTTATTCTTCCAATGTGAGTTTGTAAATATCAGCTAGAAGATGATTGTGCATTTATTTTAAATGGTGAATGCTCCTAATAATTGGAGTTCTTTCAAAACCTAGTGTGGTCATTTTGCACTCATTGATAATCCTATCAGGTGGTGCTTCTACATTGCACTCTCCTTTCTTGTCAAGGATATTTAGGATGAGAGGACCTTTCGAATATTTCAAAATAAAAGGCTCCCTAAGGAGCAGTTCCACAATAACATGTTCCTATAAATCATAAGTGATCTTAGCCTACACAAGCTCAGTTTCCAAAACTAGGAATATCGACTTAGAATATGGAATATCTAGATCCTTTCATGCTTAGGAAGTTAGCTCTTTTTATCTAAAGTATCTCATTTTGTCTTAACAAATATCTAATGCTCTTTGTAGCTTGTATGTAATGCTTGATTGCCTTTAATGGCCAAATTCATTATTTTTCCTAGAAAAAGATTATGATGTTTTCCTAAATCTTTATATACGTGATTCTCCCATGTTCTTGGTTATTAATTGAATTTTTTTTAAAAGTCTTTTAAGTTACATATGTTCTCTACTTTTCTTATTTTCTAAAGTATTTGATTACTCAATTAATTTGATTAGCTCTTTTGCTCTCTTTATCTTTTTTTTTAATTTGATATTTATGAAATTGTTTAATTCCATTATAATAATATATTTTATTATTATTAAAATTATGAGTTATGATCTCACTTAATCTAATAGAAAATTTTAAGATAAATTAATATTCTTGTATCATCCCTTATACGGAATCTACAACCACCCACTTACATGGCAACCAATTTCCTATACATACATTCTTGGCATACATTTCTATTTAATGTTATACATATATATATTACAAAATTTCACATCACTTAACATTATCATTTAAAAGTAGTACTACATCTTTATATTGACATGATAATCCAAAAAGAAAACATACAATTCCCTTTCCTCTTTTACATGTACAATCATCTTAAACTAAAACACATTCTAAAGGTACTTTTACTCCTATCTGTTGGCCTTGGTACCTGTAGATGTTCCCTGTACCTCACTCCTATGACCTAGACCTATACGGATTAACACCCATGCTAAGCTTAAAAGCTTAGTGGGAAAACACTTATTTTAGATGACCACTCACATAAGTCATCCGCCAAGCACACATATTCAGAAATATCACAAATCATATACCATAAATTCACATTCATGAACCAAACATTGATATTCAACACTCATTGATACAAATTATTAATACAAATGTAGATGCTCATCAACACCAATTATTTATGTTGTCATGTTGTATTTCTCATTTATAATTATTTACTTTACTTTTTGCATGAGGTCTGCACATTTCTGTGGGTATGGATAATGGGAGTTGTGGATATCCAAAGATATCAAAACTGTGGATACTCAAAAATATCAAACTAGGCATCAAACTATGGAGACACTATAGTCTTGAAATGAAGACACAATTGGTTTCAAACTGTACCGGCTGAACTGTAACCCTATAGGCATGCCTATCTATCCACCACCAAGATAATAACGTAGGCACTATAATATTTCCTTTAACCATTTGCCAATTTCACATTTCATATATTGACAAATCATATGATAAACATTTCAAGTCATAAAATATGTATTTGTGTTCATATACACGATTCATAACTTACCACCATTACAAAGGTATCAAAATCACAGTTGCATAATTGTACCATACATATATGAATGATAAATATGTAAACAAATCATTTATGTACATGTAAATTTTCTTTAATATACATTATACTTAATCTTAAATTTCAATGTTCAATCACCCAATTCACATAAGGTAAGTCCTATTTCATTTATTTCTAGTTTTTTGAAAAGTTTTATACATATTAAAAAAGGTTTAGATATGATTCAGTAAAAATTGAAAATGAAAACAAACTCAAAATAGTGCATTTTCCTTCCTATCGTGTCCCCTACCCGGAATTAATACCTCCACTTGTTTTGAAATTTTCATATAGAAAACATTCGAAATAGGTTTTGAGGTCTTCTGAACATTTGTTTCCACATGTCTCTAGTTTCCAAAGAAATAAAAAGCAAGCTATTTTCACTTCTAAATTATAAGATATATACCAAACATCACAAGCTACTCCAAAACAGGGATAGCATCAAGTCACCATTTTCGATCTCAATTTCCAACGTCATAAACCCAGAATTAATTCTGAGTCTCTTCTAGAGATTTCTAGTTATATGCCTTATCATATGAATTTAAAATCACATAATTTAGAGGTCTTTAGGCTAAGTTATGACCCAACAATGTGACTGGTCCAACAAACCCTAGACAAAATTCCACTACACGATACTCTCTTGTCATATTCAACCAATTCTATGCAAGATAACACCAAATAATCATCCTAGAAACCATTCCACATCCAAATGAATCTTTGTATCCATTCAAACATACACACAAAGAGAAATTAGACTAATTATAGTCTCAAACCTTAAAATTGGCAACGTAGTTCTTCTAATGCCTTTCCTTCCCTTCCTTTTTGGCTTTGCCTAACTCACCAACTAGAAACACCATAAATACACATCTCAATCCCACTTCCAACCTTATAATTTCAGTTCTCCATAAGCAAAGCAAGAAAAGGTAAAGGTGAAGAGAAAAATCCCTAACTTTCACCTTGATTTCCACCTACGATTGCTTTGATTTCTTACATGACAAATTATGGGATGAATAAGGTGAAATGAAGAGGAGAAAAATATGAAGTTAAAACCCTCAAAGTGATGTCCATCTCCCCTCTCTATATGCCCATTTATGCTCTTTTAAGACTCACACACATGCTTAATTCCTATTGGCCACACATGCTTTATTATTATTGGTCACATATGCCTTAATCCAATTGGTCCATATGTTAGCTTTAGAAAAATTGCATATTGGTCCTTATTCTTCCTTTAATTTCCACATTGGCCTATAATCTTATCAATTAATTTCATTCCTATCCATATTTTGCGTCTAAGTATGTATCTCTATGTCGAAATGAACAAATTACCCATTTACCCATATCTTTTACATTAAGTACCATTATGTCTCTTACTATAATTAGATGCACTTAATTCGTTATGTTCACTTCTTAATACACCCTAAACATGCTATAATACTTCTAGGGTATATGTTGGGGCCTTGTGTTTATCTCTCTCTTAAAAAGAATTTCATCCTCGAAATTCATACTTGTATTGGACAACTACAGGCATTGAATTCTCATCATCAATTCAGGTTCCCAAGTTGCCTCTTCAATGTGATGATGTTGCCAAAGCACCTTTACAAGAGGAATTTGCTTATTCCTTAACGTTCTCACTTCTCTAGCTAAGATTTCCTTTGACTTTTCATCATTTGAGAAGTCCAGTTAGATCTTTATTTCTTGTATTGGTAACGCATGTGAATCATCCGATTAATACCTTTGTAGCATTGAGACATGGATTACATGGTGCAACTTAGATAGTTCCATTGGAAGAGCCAACCTGTATACCACTGGTCCAATCTTTTCTAGGATTTCATACAGAACAATAAATCTAGGACTAAGTTTTCCCTTTTTCTCGAATCTTAACACCTTTCTCCAGGGCTAAACTTTTAAGAAAACTTTGTCACCTATCGCGTATTCAATATCTTTCCTCTTCAAATCAACATATGATTTCTGTCTATCACTTGCAGCCTTCAATCATTACTAAATAACCCTCACTTTTTCTTCTGTGTCTTTGACTATGTCAGGCCCAATCATCTTGTTCTCAGTCAGTTATGTCCAACAAACCAGGCTTTTACATTTTCTACCATATAATGCTTCATATGGTGCCATGCGTATACTGGACTAATAACCATTATTGTAGGCAAATTCCATTAAAGGAATGTATCCATCCCAACTGCTTGGAAATTCCATAACACATGCCTTAAGCATATCTTCCAACACCTGTATAACTCTCTCAAATTGCCCATCCGTTTGTCGGTGAAAGGTTGTGTTGAAGCTCAGTTGAGTACCCAAAGCTGCTTGTAAACTTTTCCAAAACCTCGATGTAAACCGTAGGTCTCGATCAGAAATAATTGACAATGACACTCTATATAGCTGAACAATCTTATTCACATACAGCTGAGCTAACCGATCTATAGAATAATCAAGTCGGATCGATATAAAGTGAGCTGATTTGGTGACCTTGTCCACTATGACCCATACCGCATCATGTTTTCTCTGTTTGTGGGGTAGACCTGTAATAAAGTCTATGGTGATATTATCTAATTTCCACCATAGAATAGGAATGGGATTTAATAGGCTAGATGAGACTTGATGTTCAACTTTCACCTATTGACAAGTCAAGCACTTGGACACATAGTCCACTACATCATGCTTCATTCCTGGCCACCAATAATGTTTTTCAATTATTGGTACATCTTGTTACCCCTAGGATGCATGGTGAACACTATATTTTGCGCTTCATGTAATAACTTCTTCTTCAAGTCCTTTACTGCTAGTACACATAATCTACTCTTAAAGTATAGACTTCTGTCATCTTTCACTACAAAATCATTTTGTTTCCCTTCTTACACTGTTTGTATAATTTGTTGCAACTTGGCATCATCTTTTTATGCATGTATTATCATCTGTCTTAAATCAAGACTCGCATTTAACTGAGCTATCAAATCTCCATCTACTATAATGTAATGACATTGCTGAAATAAACTTCCTACTCAAAGCATCTGCTACCATATTAGCTTTCCCTGGGTGGTAGTCAACTATGCGATCATAGTCTTTAAACAATTTTAGCCAACATTGTTGAATCAAATTTAGCTTCTTATGTGTTGGCAGGAACTTCAGACTCTTGTGATCTGTGTATACTTTACATCTTTCCCCATATAAGTAGTGCTGCAAAATTTTCAAGGCAAACACCACTGTTGCCAATTCTAAATCATGTTTAAGGTAGTTCTGTTCATACAGCTTTAGCTATCTAGAGACATAAGCCACCATTTTACCAATCTTGCATTAGTACATAACCCAGACCATTCCTAGAAGCATCACCGTATATGGCATACTCTTTGTCTAGAGTTGGTTGTCTCAGCACTGGAGCTTTGGTGAGCATCTTCTTTAACTACTCAAAACTAGCTTGGTATCTATCATTCCATTCAAACTTTATATCTTTTCAAAGTAACTTTGTGATTGGAGAAGCAATTACTGAGAACGTTTTGACAAAGCACCGATAATAACCAGCTAAGCCAAGAAAACTTCTCACTTCTATCATATTTCGAGATGGCTTCCAATTAAAAATCGCCTCAATTTTACTAGGATCTACCTTGATACCTTCCGAAGAGATGATGTGCCCGAGAAAAGAAATTTCCTTTAGCCAAAAATCACATTTACTTAATTTGACAAATAATTGCTTCTCTCTTAAAGTCTGGAGCATAATTCTCAAATGCTGAGCATGTTCCTCTTCATTCCTCGAATATACCAATATATCATCTATAAATACCACAACAAATTGGTCTAAGTAGGGTCAAAACACCCTATTCATCAAATCTATGAAAGCAGTATGTGCATTAGTTAGCCCGAAAGGCATCACCAGGAACTCATAGTGACCATATTGGGTCTTGAATGCGGTTTTTGGAACATCTACATCTTTTACCCGAAGTTGGTAACAACTCGACCACAAATCAATCTTGAAGAACACTCCTGCACCTTTCAAATGATCAAACAAATCTTCTATTTTGGGCAATGGATATTTATTTTTTACAATCATCTTGTTCAACTGTTTATAGTTTATACACAATCATAGGGTACCATCCTTCTTTTTTATTGTCTATAGTCTATACACATTCGTAGGGTACCATCGTTCTTTTTGGCAAAAAGGACTAGCGCTCACCATGGTGACACACTGGGCAGGATAAAACCCTTGTGCAAAAGCTCTTTTAACTAAATCTTCAACTCTTTTAACTCTATAGTAGTCATTCTATAAGGTGCCCTTGAAATAGGAGCAGTACCAAATACAATCTCAACAGATAATTATACCTCCCTCTTGTGTGGCAAACCGGGTAACTCTTCTAAGAGCACGTCAGGACATTCATTTACTATCGGTATATTTTGTAAGTTCACCTTCTCCCTTTTTGAATCAATTACTAAAGCCAAACATGCCATACAACCTTTTGTAAGAAGTTGTCTTGCTTAAATGACTGATATTACATTAGTCAAAGGATTAGACCGAATACCATGCACCATTATTCCTGAACCATCATAATCTTTAAGCACAACTGTTTTCAACCCATAATCAACTATAGCTTGGTGTTTGGATAACCAATCCATGCCTAAGATCAACCCAAATTTATGGAAGGGTAGCTCTATCAGATCAGCAACAAATTGTTTCCCACGGATCATAATAGGGCAATATTTATATACTCTATTCACATATACGCTATGGCCCAATGGACTAGTCACATCTATATCATAGGCTAGTCGATCTACTGATAACATCCTATTACATACTCCCCTAGTGCAAATGTATGAATGAGTGGGACCGGGATCCATCAATGCATGCATATCGAGATCAAAGAGAGAGAAGGTGCCAGCTATAACTTCTAAGGTGTCCTGTTCCTCACAAGCCTTCATAGCATATGCCTGTGCTTAATAGGCTGATGCCACAGGACGATCAACAGACTCAGATGCTATACTACGAGTGGCCCTAGACTGGCCTAATCCACCTCGCCCTGTAGATGCAATAAGTGCATTGGATGCCCTTTTGCTCCCCTGAGATGCCCTAATCTGTCCCGAGCCTTATGGAAAATTAGTCATTAGGTGATCTACATCCCCACATTTAAAAAAGGCCCCAGTTAACCACCTGCATGTGCCCCAATGTCTCCTGGTACAATGTGGGCACTCTGGTGGTCCATTTTTCTGTCTAGCTGAAGAACCTTTACCAGTATTAGATGTTGCAAATTGTCCCTAACATCTTCCTTTAATGGTTAGGCTATAGACCGATTCTGCTAAGGATGTACCCTACGAGTCTTGAGTTCTCTTACCCTAGATAAGCCACCTCTAGAGGAACTGCTCCTTTGTGCCCTTTCTCTCTTGGCTGTCTCTTGCTTCTCTACTCTGATAGCCACTTCAACCAGCTGATAATAGCTCACCTATTGTGGAGAAGTTACTGCCACTAAATACTCTTCAATGGAATCATTTAATCCATCCTTAAATTGTCTGCATCAGAAGGCCTCTCTCAGAGCAGGCTCTGGAGTATATCTGCTGAGTCAGCTAAACTCTTTTTCATAATCAGTTACAGGCAGGTTTCTTTGTCTCAGTTTCAGAAATTGCTTCCATTGACCTGCTTTATAAGCTTATGTGACATATTTCTTCTTGAACTCTTGGGTAAAGAACTCCCAAGTTAGAGGGTTAGGCAGTTGAGGATGCAGCAAGACTAATTTCCACCAATCATATGTTGCCCTTTGTAAGAGAGAGAGAGAGCATAGGTAACCATTTTTTCGGGTGGACACCTGATCTCATCTAGAACCCTCTATATCCGCTCTAACTAGTATTCTGCTTTATCTGATTCTTCTAGAGTCACACCCACAAATTCTTTTGCCCCATGCTTTCTCAAAGCTTCTATGGGAGCTTTAAGCGTGGTCATTCTATCCATCAATCTCAGCCTATCATGTGAGAGCTTTAAAAACATATCCCCAAGTACTAATGGTACTGGTATTTCATCCCTTGGTGGCTTAAGAGGACCCGAAACAGATTGATCTCTCCCTATTGCACTATTAGTTAACTCCTCCTCAGCTTCACGAGGTCTTTCTATCTCTACTATCTATAAGAGAACAGGGACATCCACATTAGCCCAACAAAACACGAAACCATATCACACATTACTAGATTCTTATTAGTCAGAACTACCTAAACTGGGCTCTGATACCATAAACTGTAACACCCCCTATATGGAATCTACAACCACCCACATACATGACAACCAATTTCCTGTACATACGTTCATGGCATACATTTCTATTCAATGCTATACATATACACATTACAAAATTTCACACCACTTAAGATTACATTTAAAATTAGTATTGAATCTTTATATTTACGTGATAATCCAAAAAGAAAACTTACAATTTCCTTTACTCTTTTACATAAACAGTCATCTTAAACCAAAACACATTCCAAAGGTACTTTTTTTCCTAGCTGTTGGCCTTGGTCCCTACAGATATTCCCTGTACCTTACTCCTATAACCTGGACCTACACAGATTAACAACCATGCTAAGCTCGAAAGCTTAGTGGGGAAACACTTAGTTTGGATGACTACTCACAGCAGTCATCTGCAAATCACACATATTCAGAAATATCATAACTCATATACCATAAATTCACATTTATGAACCAAACAATGATATTTAACACTCATTGATACAAATTATTAATACAAATGCTGATGCTCATCAATACCAATTATTTATATTTTTATGTTGTATTTCTTATTTATAACTATTTACTTTACTTTACTTTTTGTGTTAGGCTTGTACATTCCCATGGGTGTAGATAACGGGAGCTGTGGATACCCGAAGACATCAAGCTGTGGAGACACTATAGTCTTGAAATGAAGACACCATTGGTGTCAAACTGTAACAGCTGCACTGTAACCCTATAACTATGCCTATCTATCTATTATCAAGACAATAGCATAAGCACTATAACATTTCCTTTAACCATTTGTCAATTTCACAATTCATATATTGACAAATCATATGATACACATTTCAAGTCATAAAATCTGTATTTGCGTTCATATATGCGAGTCATAACTTACCACCTTTATAAGGGTATCAAAATCACATTTTTATAATCGTACCATATATATATGAACGATAAATATTCATACAAATAAGTTATATGCATGTAAATTTTCTTTAGTATGCATTATGCTCAATCTTAAATTCCAATGTTCAATCACCCAATTCACATAAGGTAAGTCCTATTTCATTTATTTCTAGGTATTTGAAAATTTTCATATACATTCAAAAAGGTTTGGATATGATTCGGTAAAAATCGGAAATGAAAATAAACTCAAAAGAGTCCAATTTTCTTCCTATCGTGTCCCCTGCCTAGAATTCATACCTCTACTTGTTCCAAAATTTTCATATATAAACCATTCGAATTAGGTTTTGAGTCTTTTGGACATGTTTTTCCCTATGTCTCTAGTTTCCAAAGTAACAAAAATCAATCTATTTTAACTTCTAAATCATGAGATATAAACCAAACATCACAGGTTGCTCCAAAATAGAGACAACATCAGGTCACCATTTTTTATCTCAATTTCCAATATTGTAAACCCAGAATTAAGCCAGAGTCTCTTCTAGATATTTCTATTTCTATGTATTAGTTTTCATATGCAACTGAAATCACTCAATTTAGAGGTTCGTAGGCTGAGTTATGACCCAAACAATGTGACTGTTTCAACAAACCCTAGACAAAATTCCACTACACGATACCCTCTTATCATATTCCACCAATTCTATGCAAGATAACACCAGAATAACACCAAAACATTATCCCAGTAACCATTCCACATCCAAATGAATCTTTGTATCCATTCAAACATACACACAAAGAGAAATTAGACTAAGTGTAGTCCCAAACCTTAAAATTGGCAACGTTGTTCTTCTAAGGCCTTTCCTTCCCTTCCTCTTTAGCTTTGCTTGACTCATCAAATAGGAACACCACAAATACACATCTTTATCCCACTTCCAACCTTATAATTTTAGTTCTCCATAAGCAAAGCAAGAAAAGGTAAAGGTGAAGATAAAATCCCTAACTTTTACCTTGATTTCCACCTAAGATTGGTTTGATTTCTTACATGAAAAATGATGGGATTAAGAAGGTAAAATGGACAGGAGAAAAATATGAAGTTAAAACCCTAAAAGTGCCATCCATCTTCCCTCTCTATATGCCCATTTATGCTCTTTCAAGACCCACACACATGCTTAATTCCTATTGGCCACACATGCTTTATTATTATTGGTCATACATGTATTAATCCAATTAGTCCATATGTTAACTTTAGAAAAATTGCATATTTGTCCTTCTTCTTCCTTTAATTCCCACATTGGCCTATAAGCTTATCAGTTAATTTCATTCCCATCCATATTTCACGTCTAAATATGTATGTCCATGCTGAAATGAACAAATTACCCATTTATCCATATCTTTTACATTAAGTACCATTATATCTCTTACTATACTTAGATATACTTAATTCATTATGTTCACTTCTTAATACATCCTAGACATCTATAAGGCTTATAGGGTATATGTTAGGTCCTTACAATTCCATATAAAGGTGGTCCTAGAAGAATCAACTACATTTATTTTTTGATTTCCCTACGAATCATATGTTTGTAATGATATGAAATAATTTTTTAAAATGAATGTTTTAACTATCCATCAAAAGTAAGATTTTTGTAATAACATTTTATTTCATGTTAAAGTATAAAAGCAAGAATTGTTTTAATGATTCTAACAACCAGCAATTTCTAAAACCAACTTTCATATCATTTTAATTGGCAAATAACTTAACCTTTGGCCATTTAAGTTAAACTAGCCACTTTTTGAGGTTCCATACTTTGAGATTTTATGTTTATAATGATGAAAGTACATTCTAAAAATTTAAAGGGTTCTTAAAAAATATTTTTTCTTTTTAACTCCCATGT
The DNA here is from genome assembly GCA_027563515.1 of Erythroxylum platyclados. NCBI lineage: Eukaryota > Viridiplantae > Streptophyta > Magnoliopsida > Malpighiales > Erythroxylaceae > Erythroxylum > Erythroxylum platyclados. The sequence goes on from JAOQMM010000002.1 coordinate 19,426,501, forward strand.
TGTAGGGTGGGTTTCAAAAAATATGAAAGAAGATTGGTTAAATATGATAATAAAGTATTTGATAATATTTGTGAAAGTATATAAACTTAAAATACCTTAGATTTCTCTCTTTGATCATTCAAAATAAAGAAAATCATATTTCTAAATTTTAAATCATTCTTTTTATTCGACTGAAGAAAATAAGATTTTAAAAAATGAAATAAGGAATAAACAAATTATGGATAATATTAATATTTTAATTGTTTATCAAAATAAAATATGATATGGTATGAAGCCTTACGGAGAGTTTTTAAATTTTGAATATCCTAGCACCAACTGAAAAATGGTACTAAAATTCCATGTCGCTTTGTATCATACCAAGTTATGTAATAACGATAAACGGTGAAATATAAAAAAAAAGGTCATAATTATAAATTGAAAGAAGTCGAGTGATTAAATGAAAAGCATATATTTTGTGCTTAACTCGCAATTTTGTTAGATTTCAACTGAGTATTGATGATGACATATATTTTGTGTTTAAGTATTTTTAAACATAAAATATCGTTAAATAATAGTTACTGAGCTTATAAGTAAAAATAACTTCGAAATAGTATTCATAATTTTAATATCTCTTCTTACTAAAATTGATATTTGATTTTTAAAATATTGATACAAAGAGTATTTTCTATTATTCTTACAATTTTTAGGTTATTATATAGTCTCCGTAACTTAATTGGGAACAATTATATGATGATTATTTAGTAGCTATTATTTATTAATGATTATTATTATTATTATTATTAACTATTATTTTAATAAAATAGTGATTTTGTTATTTATAATAGTAATAATTACTAAAAAACATTTTTAACTTAATTTGTAATTTATACTAACTGACAAATATACATGACTCACACAAGATATCACTTGGTTTTTGAAGATATCACTTCTTAACATATTTTGACTTGAATGGCGTGGCCAGAAGCCAGTTAATACCTATTGAATACCTCCTTCGCGATCTTTTGCTTTTTAGAGACCACTTGATCGAAATCTGGATACGGGCTCGAGTTATATACAAATATCACCGGACCACGGGACCAGATCTCCCTAACCAGTACCCTTATTAATGATGGGTCTGTGCTATACTGATTAAGATCCGTAGCTTTCTTGGATTTTGAACTTTGTAGAGTTTCAGTCTCAGACCTTTGACTATCTTGTTCACTAGTCAAGGCCACATTTTTATTATGGTCTTTGTAGAAAGGTTGGAGCGCAGGAGATCAATCATTCATTTATTACGCGTGCACCTTGAAGCCTTTACTTGGTCGTCCAAGGTGATTATTTTTCGTAAAATTGTATTACTTCATTTAGAATTTAAAATGACGAAAAACAATTCTTAAAAATGTGGACCGGTGAACTTTAAAAGATGTATGTTTTAACAATCTTAGCTTAATTAGTTTGTTCCTTTACACAATTAATATGAATTATACCAAGATTGTTTACAAAAATAGTTTTCATTTTTATGATTACATTAATATAGTTTACATTTTTATATGCTCCCATCTCTATAAGTGTTTACATTTCTAAGGAGTTGGAAAGCATTCCCATCATGACGTTAGGACCTAATAATACACTCTTTGAAGATAGGGTCATGGTCTTATACCAATGGAAATCGTCCCTTAAAGTTCAAGGCAAAACATGAAAACCTAGGGAAAAAGTTTTCAAAAAGTGTGACTATTGGGAGCTTACAAGGTTAGATGGGGAGGAAAGTCAGAAGGTGACCACTCCAAGAACTATGGGTGCTCTAACTTCTATGGTGAATGAGGCTACTTATGTATCTTATGAAGCTATAAAATCCCTTACTTACATTAGTAATGAGATACCTAAATCCCTAACATAAATAAAGAAATAGTGGAAAAAGAAGAAGATGCAACTACTATCCCTTAACATATTGAGAGGAACTTGCCAAATGAGGATAAAAAAATAGAGGAGCAGCTCCAAAGAGTGCAAAGAATGAAAAGCTTCAAAAGAAAAGCTCATTTAAAATGACAATAGTTTCTTGGAATGTACAAGGATTAAACAACCCAATGAAGCTTAATGCATTAGGTAATTTTGTCTTTAAGGAGAAGCCTTTAATTATTAGCCTTTTAGAAAGTAAAATCAAATTGGAGAACATGAATAAAATGAACAGTTTGGGTTCCCAGTTGAGGAAAATCTCAAATCATCAATATCATACATTTGGTAAAATTATCATTTGCTATAATTCTGATCTGGTGAAGCCAAAAACTCTTTAGGCAAATGAGCAAGTCATGCATATGAGAGTACAATTCTTAATGGAGGATGTAATTGTGTATATCTCCTTTGTGTATAGGTTTAACACTACTTTCCAAAGAGTCAAAGTATGAAGAAGTAGCTTGAAGCGGATGAAGGGAGTTTGTTGTGGTCTTTGGTTGATCTGTGGAGACTTTAACTCCACTCAATACAGGACAAAGGCTAAGGGTAACTGTAATTTGGAGAATTATACTCAAATTTTTCTTAATTGTGTTAAAGATATAGAGTTGACTGACTTGAAGTAAGAGGGCCACTTATTTACCTGGAGCAACAAGCAAAGCTTAGGCTGGTCCATCAGGAAAAAGCTGGATGGGGCTTTAGTCAACTTGAATTGGTTAACTAACTTCCCTAAAAACATGACTAGCATTTTGGATCCATTATTCTCTAACCATACAGGTGTTAAAATTGATAGTTTGTTTCATAAGGTCAGTAAAAAGTCTCCTTTCAGGTTCAATAACTTTGTTATTCATCTTAATGATTTTTATAAGGCTATTAATAAATGATTGGAAGCTCACTTTGAAGGCAGTAAACAATTTATTTGTGTCCAAAAAGTTGAAAGTAGTAAAAGGGGAATTAAAGAAACTCAAAGCCAAAAAAAATCTAAGCACAAGAATAGAGATAGATAAAAATAAAAAGAACTTAGTTTCCACTCAACAATTTCTTGCTATAAATCCTAGAGACCCAAATCTTTTGAATGACGAAAAGCTTTCTCTAAAAAAATACTTAAAAGCAATTAACAATCACAATTCTCTGATCCAGCAAAAATCTAGAGTAAATTGGATCAAGGAGGGAGATAGGTGTAGCAAATTCCTTTTTAACTCCTTGATTGCAAGGAAAAATATTAATAAGATCTGCTCCATCACTTTGCCAAATGGGAGAGTGATCAGTAATCAAGAGGGGATTTATAAGGAAGTTGTTAATTTCTATAAAGATCTTATTGGAACCAATTATGAATCAAACTCTTCAGTGGAGACTCTTGGCTCTTTTATTTCCAGAGGCTTTCAAGTGGAGAACCTAAAAATCTCATTAAGCTAGTAGAGGACTATGAAATAGAAAAGGTTATCTTCCAAATCAATGAAATTACGGCTCATATACCATATGGATTGAATGGCCACTTTTTCCATAAAACTTGGTTAAAGAAAGGACCAATAGTAAAGGAAGTGATTCATGAATTTTTTAAATAAAGTATTATTGTAGGAGATTAACAAAACCTATATATGTCTTGCTCCTAATTCCTTAAATATTGCCACCTTTGGAGACTTAAGGCCTATAGGTTGCACTAATTTTCTATATAAGATAATAGTAAAGCTCCTAGCTAACAAACTAAAGTCAGTGTTTGATTCCATCATAAGTGGAAACCAGGGAGCCTTCATGAGGAACAAATAAATAAGGGACAACATCCTAATTGTCTAGCTATTGAAAGAATATACTGGGAAGAAATTCCCTTCAAATTGATCTATAAAGGTTAACTTTCATATAGCAGTTGACTGTTTGAGCTAAAAATTCCTACTTCAATTGGTGGAAATGATGGGATTCCTACACATATTCATAAATTGTATTAGATTTTGCATCACTTCAACCTCCTTTGGTATACTTATAAATAAGACACCTACTAAGATTTTTAAAGGAGCTAGAGAACTTAGACAGGGGGATTTCGTATTCCCATATCTCTTTATAATCTATATGGAAGCTATATCATAGTTGGTGAATTACAATATTACTAAGGAAGTAAAGTTAAAATATCATACAAAGTGTAAGTTAGTTTCTTTAAATAACTTATGTTTTGCTGATGACCTTATACTTTTTTCCAAAGCTCACTTAAGATTAGTGTGACTCTTGATGGAGACTCTACATTAATTTAAAGCCTTATCAGGCTTAAGATTGAACCTTAATAACAGCCACTTTATTCTTACATCCAGTGCTAATCACCTAGCAACTAGAATTGCAAAATAATAGGTATGCTAAGGCAATTCATACTATTGATGTATTTGGGGCTTCCTATAATAACTAGAAGACTCAACTTTAATAAATTTATAACTTTGATTGAAAAGATTAGAAAAGTATTTGTTCTTGGACAAATAAAGCTTCATCTAATGGTGGAAAACTTCAACTATTAAAGGCAATGATTAACTCTATGCAAATATATTCGAGTTCCTATATCTTTCTATCAAAGAATCTAATTAAAACAACTGAAAGGATGATGAGAAAGTTTTTATGGAGCAATTTAAAGAATAATTGTGAGCATGTAAAAGTGAATTGGCCATCATATGTAAGCATATGGATGAAGGAGGGTTGCGATTAATTTCTATCAAGTGTAAAAATAAAACTCTAATGATGAAAAAAGGGTGGAGAATCCTGATCGAAAAAGAAACTTTATAGATAAAATGGCTTTGTAGTTATATTCTGAATGGGACAAGTATATGGGATATAACTCCAGAACCATCTCATTTTTAGTTCTTCACTCAATTGCTAAAGTTAAGGGACTTGGTGGAAACATGCATCAATTATAGGGTCAGTAAGGGAGAAAAAGCCTTTGCGTGGTATGACAAGTGGACTAGACATGGGGCACTAAATCATCATCACGAAACAATTAGTGCACTAACTATATTGTCGCTTAAGATAAAGATGTATTTCTTAATATTTGAAGGACATTAGTTTGATCTTCTTTCAGAAATAGGACATTGGGTTCCTGGCTATGCCCCTAATTATGCTCTTGAGGATCCCTATCAAAGGTAAATGTTCCATTCGTGCAACTCTTTAACAGATTTTGCAGTGAAAAGCTTCAAGGGAGCGACCAGTTGTGGGATGGAGCAAGATTGTCTAGAATAAACACCTCAAACATAGTACAAGCTTCCTACTCTAACTAGCAATGCAAAACATACTTAGTAAATTGGATAAATTGAGTTAATTGAACTTGTTGGGGACTTTTCTATTGTGTCTAAAAGAGGATGAGACTAGAGACCACTTTTGTTTAATGCAACTACTTAAAG
>JAOQMM010000002.1:19431897-19449604 GCA_027563515.1 Erythroxylum platyclados
CTTGTTGGGGACTTTTCTATTGTGTCTAAAAGAGGATGAGACTAGAGACCACTTTTGTTTAATGCAACTACTTAAAGGAAATATGGAGAGAGGTTAGGGGACTCTATCATTGGAATGCTAACTTAAATTCCTTGGTTGAGATTGTCAATTGGCTTCAAGATCATAAGAGCTCTTCTAAAGTGGCTAAGGCTACTTCTGTCATTGTTATGGGAATATGTTTCTATGAGATATAAAGGGAAAGAAACTGGAGGAGATTTGTGAGGAAAGAAGGGTAAAAAGATATAATGCTAAAAGATATAACCTTTAGTATAAGGGAGTAGATTATAAAATGCAACTTTATTGATTAATGTAACCAAAATCTAGTTAACTTTTGGAGGATCTAAGGCTGTCTCTTAAAGGCTTCCATAAGTTTTATTAGTTGTAATGTGTTTAGGATTGTATAGCCATATATTGGAGATTATATAAAGTCACTGATGGGCTGATGTCTAGAAGGTGCTCCCTAGGAAATCTTTTGGGGACTATTCATTTATTTTTATTAATTCAATTTACCTTAAAAATCTTATAATGCTAACTGCATCTTTGAACAACTAAACCTTCTTGTGTTTATGCTAATATAGTTAAATATATGGGCAGACATAAACCCTTTTCTCTTCCTATTTAATCTCTTTTTATATACAAGATTATATTCATTCTTATTTTAGGTTTTGGTTGCTTATTTTTTGGACTTCAAGAGCTAGTTTTATACCTTGATTTTAACCTTTAGCAGATGTCATCTCCTTTACCATAGTACTCATTGTTAGAACCTCCACTAATATAGATTAGTGTTGTTTATTGGTCATATAGTTCCCATTCATTTCCTCTTCCTCTTATGAAACCAAAAATGGGCCCTTATACCCTAAATCTCCATTATGTTAGTTTTCCTTTTGCATTCGATATGCTACTTCTATAACACAGCGTTCTCTTCCTTATTAGTGTTAGTATCTTCAAGATGTAAGTTCATGAACTCTTGATAATATCCTCTTGTAAATTTTTTACCTATAGCTTGCAATGTTTTGATTTGCTTAACTTGATTAAGTCTCCTTAAATATGTTATAAAGATTGAGTCCTCAAGGGTTTCCTATATTCATCCAATCTAATGAGGGACATTTTATCCGGAAATGACTGTTAGATATCCACAAGAATATAAATGCTTATGTAGCTCCCTTCAAGCTGGCAGTTGCTTCATCTAGGCATAGTAGTTTGCCTAAATAACTAGCTAAATGGTTAACCCCCATGTTTGTCCAATATTATAATAAAATATTATGAATGTTAATCCAAAATGAAACATGTTTTAGCTTAATGTTCTAGAATAAATACCAGGTTTTCATCATTGAATGAGAAGATTTTGTTTGTTAAAATGCCAACATCTAGACTCAATGATTTTTTGAGTTTGTTCCATTAATTCAAACTTAACTAGGAAGATATTCTCTTCATTAACTATAACTTATTAAAGACCTTGTTGCTTCTAATGATAATGTGCCTAAGCATTTAGCATTAGAAATGGTAGTCTTTTGTGCATAAAGAAGCCAATAAGAGCATTGTCCCACTTAGCAACTCCTTCCTTTAGGATATCAACTAGAGGATAGAATATGGTGATATCATTCTCTACTTCTATATGATAGTACTAAAGTTTTTACAAAGGAGAAGCATCCCTTAGGACCTAGAGCCAATTCTTCTTGATGTTGACATTACTTAAAGGATCAAAAGATCAAAAGAGAGAGGAGTATGAGCCAAGGGATAGGTTGATTCGAAATCTAAAGCTATTGAGTTACTATTGTAAAGGATAAGGAAAGCAAAAGAGGAGTAGTTATGAGTAAGGGAAGGCCAATGGTCAAGGGACAGGGGCTTAGGACTCGATATTATACTAAAAACGAAAATATAGAAAAGTTAAAAGAAAGCAAACCATACAAGTGCAATGAAAGACGAGAAATTGGAAATGAAAGAAGAAGAACAAGAGGAGCTATGAGCAAGAGAAGATTGAAGAAGAAGAGGAGAAAACCAGGAAAATCAAAGAAAGGCTAAAGAAGGAAGGGGGTGTGGTGGAGGCAAGAAATGGAAAATTGTGGAATAAAAGAGATGGAAGAAAGGAGAAGAAATTAACCAAAATAAGAAAAAAGCATTAAAAAAACTATAAACCCAGATGAATTTAAGAAACGCAAGGAATCATAGAACTAAATGAAGCGAGGAACAACCAAGGAGTAAGCTAAAACCAAAAGAGCCTATGAAAATTACTTAAGGAATAACAAAGAAATTAGTGCTACTCTCTTAGTAATCTAGGGGATTACAAGTCATTGTGAAGTGGAAAAGTTTAATGTTCCCTGTGAGTAAAGAGAACGGAAAATAGATGAGAAATAGAAAAAAGAAGATACACATTTACCATAAGTTATTTGGCTTTGAATCTTTGATTTATCAAGTGATTTATTCATAATACCTAATTTATGGATTATTTCATATACTAGATGATTTCCCTAATATGCATCCAGAAAATAATGATTACAAATTCTATTCATATAAATAATAATAATAAAAAGAAGAAGAAATAATAACTCTCTCTTCATTGAATTCAAACTTTCTCAATTATAATTAGTTAAAAATTTTTAACCATTCAAATTTTCACTAAATTTTGATAATTCTTCTTCATTTATTTTGATATTTTATTATTTATTTATTATAAGTCATGAAATTTATGGTCCCTTTTTTAAAAATAATTCACGAACAAAAATTTTATATAATTTTCTACTACTTACTTACTGTAATTAGGATAAAGTTATGAAAAGATAAATGATTTCCAACAATTCTAAAGTAAAAATCAACCTTAACCATAGTCAATTACCCATGTTCTGTTAACTTAAGAAACCTTCCTTTGTTTTTTTTTGCTAGATTTTCTGCGGTGGATGAAATGAAGGATAAATTTTCTCAGACTGCAATATACAGAGTAAAACAAGATGCAGAGGAAGAGTTTGAAGTCAAATTAAACACGTTTATTTACGAACGAAAACTACAGAACAGAAATCCGTAGGACAAATTTCACTTTCTCTCACGTAAAGAAAGTGCGCAGTAATTGCGTTTACATATCAACTACTAGCTTAAGCAGTCAAAAACCGAGAATTACGCTGACCAACGCTGACCAACTTCAGAACCTAGGCAAGATCATAGCCTTCAGTGGATTCTTCATCACCATGGTGAAAGCGAAAGTCTCAGTGGGGTCGGGCGGGGCTCCGGGAACTGGCAACCATTTGAAAGCATGCACCATCCTAGCAAGCAGCAAGTTAACATGCAAAATCCCCAAGGTCCAAGCAGGGCAAATCCGACGACCCGCCCCGAAAGGAAGCATCTTCACTCCTCTAGTCCCCGTCACATCCACCCCAACCCCATCACCTTCTAAGAACCTCTCGGGACGGAACTCGTCCGGATCCTCCCACAAAGCAGGATCCTCCGTAATCCAGGCAGTGTAAAACTCCACGTTTACATCCTCCGGAATTTTGTAGCCACCAAGCTGCGTCTCCTGAGTGGCTGCGTGAGATAGCAGAAAATGGCTTGGTGGGTGCCGCCGGAAAGTTTCTTTCACCACTGCACTAAGATAAGTCATTTTCTCCACATCCTCTTCTTTCACCAAGCCAGCTTCACCTACAAAGCTAACAATCTCGTTGTACAGCTTTTCTTGTATCTTCTGGTTTAATACCAAGTGGAGTAGAGCCCATTCAACGGTTGTTGCACTTGTGTCGGTTCCAGCACTTATCACCTCTGAGCACAAAGTCGTAAACTCCTCTTCTTCTAATGGCCCTCTGTCTGTTGTTTTGAGCTCAAACAAAGAGTCTATATAAGCTGCACCAACTGGACTCACCATCTCTGAGCTTGGTGGTTCGCCTTTCTCTACAAAGGCTCTCCTCTTCCTTATAAGTGGAACCAAACAATCCAGTTGTCTCTTCCTCAGTTCTTTGGCTTGTTTCATTTCCTTTCGAAACAGAGGCGCGAGAACTGGCAAGAAATCTGGGAGCTTTGGTGCTGTAATCAACATGACCTCTTTTAGCGTGGCTTCTATTCTTTTGATCCTTTCCTCCGAGACTCTTGCACCAAAGCAGAGACATATTAGGACGCTACATATTGTGAACCTGCAGTTGCTCATCACCTCAACGTAACCATTCTCAAAAGCCTCTAATTTTAGTCTTTTCATGTGATTCTCTAGAGCCCATTCTCGTATCCAGCTGCACTGTTTGATCCTTACCGGGTTAATAAACTCGGTGACAAAGTTTCGGCGCAGAGCTCGCCAGAGAGGACCATATTTCGCGGAGTTGATCGCACACTTTCCAACGCTGAAAACAAGTCTGATCGGCGAGTCGGGAGGGCGACTTGCGAACAGAGGGCCTCGCTGGACTAGGGCTTCGTGGATGAGCTCAGAGCTGCTGACGATAACCAAAGTACGTTGACCCATTTGCATGGTGAAGATTGGGCCATATTTTACACGCAAATCGCGTACTATGTTCATAAAGGATCGACGTTGCAGAATGACTTGAAACAAGTTACCTACAAGCGGCCAACCTGGTGGCCCTGGCGGAAGGTTCTTGACACCACCGCCGGTGACCGACCAATATCGCCACCATAGCCGGAGAAGGAAGAGCAAAGAACACAATATCAGGAGGTTTATCAAATCCATTAGTGAGAAGAATTTGTGGAGATTTCAGGGATTGCACGCTGGTTTATATATAGAAGATGTAGATGGCAATGCTCGAGTACGATTAATAAAACAGGTCGTGACTACGGTGTCAATAAATGCACGTGGTCTACTCCAGCACTATTTGGTTTATCTATTTTTTTACTTAAATGATATGACCAGAATATTTTGAGAAAATGATTTTTCTAAAGATCTAGGGTTAATTAATTTATTAACTAACTGAAGGATACCAAATTTAGGAAGCACTTTCGGTCATGCATGTTTCGTGAGATATAATAGAATGAAATGAAACTTACAATGTAACAAATACTTAGTATAACGTAATTGACATTGATCAAGATTTTCTGGGGTACAAGATATTATACCATTACAGAATTGGAATTTAAAAAAAATAGTAAGAGGTATTTACTCATATGCTTTAATTATATAATGCCAAATACTAACTTTGGGTTTTGTCAAGCTTTTTTAATTTACTAACGCTTAATTTTGAATAGATGCTTAATGAGAAAAAACCATACTTATAGTCCAAATGGATTTGTTAATGTTCATAATGCGACTCCATTAAGTTAAACTTAAGTTTTAATATGGAAGATAGTTTCTAACTTCTACTCTTATTCAATAACTAAAAGAAAAGAAGGTAGCAAAAATATTCATGAGCAATATTGTATAAAACAATTTTGGCACATAAATTAAAAGATATGGATAGAGAAAAAAAGGTAGCTATTTTTCATTTTAGTATTTTTATGGTCATCATAATTTATTGTTTGTAAAAATTAATTTAATTGATTGTTTTTTAAAGTGGAAAAGAATTGCATTAATAGAAGATTCCTCTAAAAGGGCAATTGTTTAAAACAGTGTACTTCAGGTCTATAGTCATTCAATTTTGAAGCAAATAACATGCTAGTAACTTCAATCAATGACATAAAATATTAATCATAGATGAACTAGCAAAGACTGGTAAACCTTAGGCAAAACCATATGTATGATGAAGTACTAGGTTGTAAAGATCTCAAAGACTTGTAGTCAATTTTCTTTGAAATTAGAGAACATTCAAATCTTGAGGTGTCAAAGGGAATTGTGATGCTTGCCACTTTGAAGCAGGTGCATGATTCATTTCTTAGAATATTTCTAACTATAATATGCTCCTTGATCCATCGGAGAGTGTTGTAATAGAATTCATGAATTTTCTAGTTTATACTATAGGACACTCATTTATTCCTTTCTTTTTCAAAGAGTGTAAAACCACAATTTAACAATAATTTGAAAACTTTTGAGTCTCTTTTATAGGGGAATCTCACTTGTTCATTCCAAGAAAGGGATTGTGGCCAATTATTTCCATAACATTGAATCTTACAAATATTTTAGACATGTTTCTGGAAAATATTTGTGAATTGACAAGGTACTAAAAGATAGTATTGTGTCTCTAAGGAGTAATTGCATAGCTTAAAATTATAATACGGTAAGGTAACTTCTTTTAATTTGTCCAGGGTTTGCAATCCTTGCTAAATTTCTAGCCTCAAGGCTAACTTTTTAGCTAAGGTCTTTTCTACTAGAGATATATAGGAGGTTGTATTTTCTCTCAATCCTAATACGTCTTGATGGCATGAATAGTTTTTTCAACTATAAATCTTGGCCTCTAATTTAAACTATAGTGACTAAAGTAGTTCAATAGTTCTTCAATTAAGATAAGATGTTGAAGGAGGTTAATAAAAATTAAATTTATCTTATTCCTACTATATATTGTTCTTGCTTCTTGAAAGAATTCAAGCCTATATCTTATTGTAACACAATATATAAATTCATTTATAAGCTGATTTCAAATAGACTCCTATGTTAGCTTCCTAAATACATTGATTCCTTATAAAGGGCCTTTATAAGGGATAGGAAGACAAGGGACAACATCCTATTCGCCTAAGAGCTTTTTAAAGGATACAATAGGAAGCATTATTATAAGAATTATGCTCTTAAAATTGATCTATACAAGGCATTTGACTCAATAAATTGGAATTCATAATCAACACTTTGAAATATTTCAAATCTCTAACTATATTTGTTAGATGGATTAAGCAATGTATAATTTTAGTATCCTACAATGTTTTAATGAATGGAGAATATAACAAAGCTCATAAGTAAAGGTAGAGGTATAAGGCAATGGGATCCTTTATCTCCTTATCTCTTTACATTAATGAAGGAGGTGCTTTTAAAGCTCAACAAGTTAGCCATCAACTAAGAGGAGCTCTTTAAATTGCACTCAAAATACAAAAAGCTAAGGATATGCAACTTGTTTTTTGCAGAAAGGGTATTACTCTTTTTAAAAGTTGATGCCAACTCCTTAAGTACTTTGGTGACTACAATGAACACATTCATATAACTTTCTATTTTGGCTATTAAAAAGGAAAAGAATATGTTACTTTTGTCTTTAAGTGCATGACATCTTGTTGAATGGTTCTCCTCTTTGACATGGTTGAAAACATAAAATCCCAATTAATTACTTAGGTGTTCTAATTACCTCGAGAAGACCCTCATATTTTGATTATCTACCCCTCACAGAAAAAATACAAAGGAGGATCTGAAGCTAGTGTAATAAAAGTCTTTCTCAAGAAAGTAAAATTCCCCTTATAAATTATGTTATAAATAATCTCCACGTGTATTATCAACATTATCAAGACAATTGACAGGTTAGTAAAAATATTTCTTTGGGTAAGTGATCCTACCAAGCAAGCAATGGCCAAGGTAAAATGGAGTGATCTTTTTCTTAGGATGAAGGAGGCTTAGAAATCACCTTATTAGAATCATAAACAAAGTGCTCATGATTCAGAGGATACAGAGTTTACCCAATGATAAACAAGCACTTTGGTTCAAATGGTTGTATACTTTCTACTTAAGGAGTACTAATTTCTATACCATTCATCCTAAATCTAATGCCTTTTGAAGTATAGTTTAAATTCTCAAACTAAGGGAAATAATAAGGATAATGATCAAAAATAAGATTAGGAATGATGAAGAAACAAACTTTTGGTTTGATTTTTGGCTCAATGCTAGATCACTTAGAGGAGTATCTAAACTTAATGGACTTCATAATATTATTCTAGGTTCTAATTTAGTCAAAGATGTACTAAGTTATATAATAATATGCTTTGATCTTTTTCCTATGATCCCTCTCATAAATATGATATTAAGAACAAAACTCTTTTTTAGATAAGAAGGATTTTATTTTATAGACCAAAAAACTAAATGGAAAATTCACTAATGTTTGTTGCAAGTTAATGTTGAAGATTCTAGCTCCAAAAGCCAAATGGCATAAACTAGTATTGTTTGCACAAGCTAATCTTAGAGAAGCTTTACTCTTTGGCTCACAATCAAGGAGAGGTTATCCACATCAAACATGATTAGAAGAATTATAAACATTCTAAGCACTTGTTCACTATGCAATCTTGAGATAGAAACTATTAAGCACTTATTCTTCAAGTACAAATAAGCTTCGTACGTCTAGGGGTTGTTTAGCTAAATAACATGCCATCTCCTCCCTTTAATTGATCTAAAATTAATATTTAATCATGTCAGGACTATAATCTTTGTAGTGGGGATATTTTAACTTATAGAATTTTCTTAAGGAACATTGTGTATGCCTTATAAAAAGAAAGAAAAAAGGAATTTTCCAAATGCAAACAAAAAAAAATCAATTTTATTATAAGAATTAATTAGTTTCAATAGAGAAAAATTGATAGTATAAAGGATTCAATTCAACTATAGTTCATATATAGCTACTGCTTGGGATTTTCCTTAAGTAATAAGCTGATATCTCAAGTTATAGCTTAAAAAATTACATGATTAAGTTGGAAAAACTTTTATAACTCAAAGATCATCTTTTTTTGACCTTGGTTTTGATTATAAGAACCTAAAATATAATTGCAAATTAGGAATCCAAGTTATTTCCTCCAAGTATATTAGTCCAAGGTAGAGTTATAGCTTTATTCCTTAGTATAGATCCACACTATAGAGTTATTATGTCTATATCTCTTTGAGAAGATTTTCTTGCTTTAATAGCTTAATATTTAGCTCTAATTATTCACATTTCAATGCAATTCTTTAATTTCTAAAAAAACTTTCCCACTTTGCATATTCCTTCATCCACAATTCTCATATACCTAATACATCTTCTTTTAAAATATTTTTGAGAGAAGTAAAGTATTCTCATACTTTTCTTCATGCCATAACCCATCGGTCTAAGTAACACATGTTTATTTTATGCATGGCTTAACAAAAAGGATGTAACATTTATAGTAGAATCCATTGGTGGATATTATTAATTCTTTTATAATGGATTTTAGGAAGGTAGGAATTCAATAGAGGGGAAAGCTTCTAAGGAATGGATGGGGAGCATTTGGAAGAATTCAGTGAAATTATGTAGATTTGGTTGATGTAGATGGAAGATTTCTTTTTTTTTTTCAAAGCCTAGTTAATGAATTAAGTATTATTAACCATTTTCATGAATAGGTTGTTTTCTTGGTTTCCCTTAAATATGAAACATGTGTATATTTTGGTATAGAAGGTTGCTACTAATTGATGTGGATGACCATAATTCTCAATTTCTTATACAGGAAATAGAATCAACAATTTCGATGATGAGAAAGTATTTCCTTCTTCTCTATGATACTCTCAATTACTCCAATCTCAACTTCTATAACCTTCCCCAATCCTTCTCTGAAGCTCCATGATGTCTAGTCTCCATGTTAATTTCATGCACTCTTATAAGCAAGATTCTAGCTGGTACCCTCATTTCTAGATGCTAATTTCGTTGGTTATCATACATGTTGTTCTAAGTTTCTTTACCAGGGGACATTTACTAAAGGAGTTTAATAAGACATTCATATGTTTTATTCTAAAGATTTCTAATATTTCATCTTTAGGAGACTTTAGGCTTATAAGTTACTACAACTTTATTTTCAAGGTTATTTCAAAAATCCTTTGAAATATATTAAAGAAATCTGTAAAACTCCTTGACAATGAAACTCAGGCTACTTATATTAAGGGAAGAGATATGGGGATAACATACTTCTAGTGCAAAAGATTTTCAAGAACTATAAAATTAAGAACTCTCCTAAGTCATATGTAAAGGTTGTCATAGAAAAAACGTTGGATTCTTTACATTGGAGCTACATTATATTTGTAATGTAGGCTTTTGGATTTCCAATAAAATTCCTAGGATGGATCCAATAATGCCTCACTACCCTAGTCTATAACATATTGGTGAATGGGAAACCAACTCCTCTTATTAAAGGGGAAAAGAGGATCAAGCAAGGGGATCCCCTTTCCCTTATCTATTTGCTCTAGGGATGGAGGTTCTTTCTAGATTAATTAACCACTATCTTAGCCTAGGACATGCTTTTAAATTTCATAATAAATGTAAGAGTTTAGAAATTCACAGTCTTGCTTTTATAGATGACTTGCTTTTCTTCTTGGGGGTGGATGCTCCTTCACTTAATGCTCTAATCAATGCCTTTGAGATATTTAGGAAGATATTAGGTCTAACTATGAATAATCAGAAAAGCTATTTCTTCATTTCAAATTCTATTTCTTATTTATCAAATTGATTCTCTTCAATTTCTAGTTTGAAGGATAAACAATTGCCTTTTACTTGGGAATCCCTATCTCTCGTAAAAGGCCTAAATTCACTTATTTTTTTTGGTTTGATCACTAAGGTCAATAGAAGAATTTATCATTGGAATAAGAGACTTAAACTATTCAATGGAGTGTTCAATTCCTTACATATCCATTATTTTGCTCACGTTGCCCTCATTGCTTTACTAATCAAGACTATAGAGAAATGTCTTAAGAGTTTCCTACGGACAGGACCTTCCAATGGCTTATATATGGCTAAGATGGCCTTAAAAGTAGTTTGTCTTCTAAAGAGAGAAGGTGCTCTTAGGGTTACTCCTTTGAAACTCATTAACAAAATATTGTTAGTCAAATGTATTTGGAGGTTACTCATAGATAAGGAGTCCTTATGAAATAGATTTGCTCACATTACCTAGGAAAACTGATTTTTGGTCTTCTCAACCAAAACTTGACTCCTTTTGGACAATAAAAAATATTTTTAAGCTAAAGGATCAAGCCCATCTCTGTTTTAAAACAAGGCTGCATCATATCATTTTGAATATATTAATGAAATTAATGAGAATATAAACATTAATATATCATTTTGAATATATTAATAAGAAAACAAAATATCTACAAAACTATTATTTTTAAATCTTAATGTGTAGTTAATGCACAAAGCTCATCCTTAAAAGAAATGGTGATTAAAATTAAAATTTTTATCAGTATAATGGATAATTATTTAACTTAAGAAAAGATAAGAAAGTTTAAGGAAAGGAACAATCCTAACCATAAGATTGAGTTCGAGGATCAATTATAAGATAGGGAAAGTATTAGGTACCCTATTTTATTTACATAAGAAATTACTGAGGTCTTAGACATTGTTTGGTCTTTTAGGAAACTTTGATAAGAAATAAAATTTAAGTGTGAATCTAAAAGGATATAATATGAGGTTAAACGCATATGAATTTCTAGTTTTACCTAAGAATTAAAAAGAACTTAAAAGAGATACCTAGATTATTATCATAAGGCTTAAAAAGAAGATTATATTTTGAATAGTTTGTAAAAGAAAAAATCAATATATTTCAAATAAAATAGGTTTGAGCTAAACAAAGAAGTTTGATTGGAATTAGAAATATATGTTGACTAAAAAAATCTATTAATTAAAATATAAAGTTTTTATTTTAAATGAACAAGGACCTCTTAATTTGTAAAATCTAAATGATTTGAAAAGTGATAATCCTAAACTAAATGAGTCTAATTAAAAATTATATTAATTTAAAAACAACCAACCTAAACTAAACGAGCTAAGAAATTCAAATGATTTAAAGTGAAATGGCCTACATTGAATGATTCAAATTGATTTTAAGAAAATTTAGAAAGACTTAAGAGAAAAAAATTAAGCCTTATACTAAATAAACTAATTCAAAGGGTATTAGGCCTAAAACTCCAATAAAACCTTCTAATAAGAAATTAGGAGATGCGAATGTGCCTTTAGTTATTCATGTGTTTAATCTTCAAAATAAGATTTAATAAATTAGACAATTTATTTTTTTTATTTAAGCTAAACTAAATAAACTTATGTATCTAAAAATTAATTTAAAGATTATAAAGACTCTTCATTTGAGCTTCTTATTTTATTAATTTACCCACACTTATTATTTTATTTTTTATTGAAGATGACCCTTCATCTCTTTGTTTCTATCTATTTCTTTCTCTAAGTCTCTCTCATTAGGCTATAAAATCCAAAAATGTTAATTGAGCATAAAATATAAGAAATAGATTATAATATTCATTTTAGGTTTAGGCCTATACTAATTATACATGCATTAAGGCCAAATTTTTTAGAAATCATTTGGTCTGAACTTTTGAGAACTAAGGATCCAAATGGATTTTTATTTTATTAATTTAAAAGTATGTTATTACTAAAATACCTAAGTACAAATAATAGAAAAGGACTCTATCAATAACATATCATTAAAGATCCAAGTATGTATTTAGGCAAATTTTCTTAACTATGATGATAATTAAGATGAAAGTTGTAAGATTTAAACAGGTGCTCACTATAGAGAATCTTGTAAGATTCCCTTATTAAGCCTCTTTGCCAACATTAGCATAATCGTCATATGGTGATATGGTATATGATACTTAAGTGATTGGCTTAGTGCCAGTGAGAGATTTTTGGCTTATTCCCTAGAGACAATCAGTTGGTTATAGTTTAGTAACAAAATAACTTAAAAGCATTATTTATCTTGTACATATTTAGATGTATATGATAAAGTCCATAAGATAATTATACATTGCAAATGAAATTATGATGAGATTATAATTATGAAATTCATATTACATTTATGTACTATCCCTAAATTATTCATAGTCATTGATCTATTAAGATTAGACATTCATAGAATATATAAAAAAACTAGCACACATTATGTTTTTCCTTATGAAAGAAGTAGTTAATCTCAGAGACTAAAGTATGGAGATACTTAAACAAACTTGTGAGTGCTTGTTAGAGAACTAGTTTACTGAATTGACCTCATATAAGAAAATCCATTTGGAACATTACTTACATGTCTATGAAAATTCTCATTGTCATGATTGTATAAATAATCATTTGACTTGAGGTCTCCAAAGTTATCTTGTGTAATGATTGATATGTTTTGATATTACTTATGACCTATTCTAATCATCGATTAGTTCATTCGATAGTCATTGGATGTAGTATGAATTATCTAGAGGTGGTTGAGTGGTCAAGATATGATTCATCACCCTAAAATAATTAAGAAGAATGTTTCATTATTCTATATTAGTATTGATTTAGAAAATCCTTGGCTAAGGTAAAATGGTGTTTTGTAAATAGTTTACAAATTTTATTAATTTGAATCAATAACTAATGGTGAATAACTAATATGATTGGACTCAAGATAGAGTAGACATTGATTCTATATTCTATGTCTAATCGGAATATTGTATGATGAAGGAAATGAATTATACGAAAAAAATACACATAGAAAGGTTAGCTAAAACTACTTTGACATTCCTAAATATTTGGGTGGTCATGATGTGTTACTAGACATCAATCTTGATCTATGGATATAAGTTGTTTAATTATAGATTAAAGATAAATTAAAGAAGTTTAATTTATCTAATACTTAATTTATCTAATCCTAAATATGATTTAGGGTTATAATTTGTATTCATTGTTAACATATTTGAGAACTTAATGAGTCACATGCAAAGAACGAGTTATAGAGAGCAAAGATATTTTAATCAAGTTGGATTTTATTGTAAAGTTTGAGAAACTTTATAATTAAATAGAAGATATTTAATAAATAAGGATCAATATGAGATATTGGATCTTATTTAGGCATAACTGGTATTTAGTTGTAATTATTTGTAATTCTAATTAAATTTTAATTGAAATTAGAATTTCAATTTTAATTAAATTACTAAAATGTCCAAAACTTATTATAAATAAGCCTAAGTTCTAATGAAGCTAGCACTCTTTCTCTAACCATCTTTGTAATAGTTTCAAAGTTCTCTCAACTTGTTATGTAGAAACCATTAGAGGTCGAACACTTATGCGACTACATTGGTTGAAATGAACTGTTTTTCAAAAACAATTTAAGGGATACAACAAAAAAAAGATTAAGCTTCGGAATAAAGTACGAATGAAGATTTACGCCTAATTATGATTTATGTATTAATCATTTTATAAAATTTTAGTGATCTTGACTTTCGAGAAGTCACACAAAAAACTTTCATAATTATTTCGCTACGTGTGGGATTAGATCCTGGTCTGATTTTCTAACGAATTTATTATCAAAGAGAAATATAAAAATATCATTTAATTAAAGATATTATTCTATTTGTTAAGGAATTTAAATAGGGATCAAGAGTCATAAACTATTAATAATTTCGTGTAAATATCAACTCGATTGTGCAATTATTGCATTAGAAAAAAGCATCCGAAAAGGGGGCATGATATTACGACTTTTACTAATTCTATGGTTATTAAGTAAAATGAAAGAAAAAGTTAGTTCTCTCTATACATCAATGTTATATGTAAAAAATTATTATTTTAAAATTTTAAAGTCAAACATAAATTTCTTATTTTAATTGGTACAAAAATAGACTAACTAATTTGCATGTAAAGTAACTCAATTTTCAAAACAATAAATAAGTCTATAATATTAAAACAAGTAACATTCAAATTGAGAACTACTCTATATGTCTTCAAGTCAAAGCATGATGGTTAAGAAAACAAAAAGATAACAGAAGAGGATTACTGTACTGAAACCGTGATTCAAGCCTTGCCGCTTTATCGTACATGTTAGACGGCAATTCTTTGTTGTGGTTGGATATTGACGGCCAGTTATTAATGTTTTTACCAGTAGGCATTTAAGAACCTAATCTAGAAATAAGCACAAGAACCAAGAAAGTGCAAAGAAGCCGAAAGAGGAGGAAATGAGTTGGTTGAACTGCATAGCGTAGGAGTCCCAACACTGATGTATGGGAGGTTTAAGGTAAAGTTTTCCTTTTCTGTATGTACATAAAAGCAATGCAACAGGAGCCCATGCCCATAGAAGAAACCATCTCCCCCTGGCCCCCCATACTTTTTTAACAACCGCGGGTGTAGACGACAGAACCTACAAAAATTAATAATGATAAATTATCAAAAGTGTGGAAACACCTGAAGTTGTTTCTGAAAGAGCCTGTCAAAAATTAAGACCGAAACGATTTGACATGGATCAAGTACACAGATGGTTGGTCAATCAATTTAATTCATGTTTCAATGCCAATTCGGATCTTCTGCAAACAGGGCTTACCCAACAGATCGGTAATGTACAATTGTAACACAATTAGATTAGAAAAAGAATAAAAACATCTATATAAAATTGAAAGAAGTACGTAAGCACAATATAATACCAATAATTTGATAATATATTACAAAGATATATCAATGATATTTTATAAATAATAAATAATCTAAAAATAAAAAATAAGAAACACAAATAAATACAATATCATTTAATATTAATGTTTTGATTTAAAATGTTAATATAGTGTTCAGGTGAATAATAAATGATAAATTAATTATAATATATTCAAATGGTTAGTAAACTAAAAATATATAAAAATTTAGAAATTTTTCATTTATATTATCACGCATAACTTAAAAGTTAGAACGTGAAAATCTTTTGTTGCAAATTTTGCGTTGGAGTAATTTAAATTCATATATTGATAGAGATTAAAAAAAAAAAAGAGTGTAAGATACTTCAAATAAATTTATAAGTATAAAAAGCTAAAAGTTAACGTTAGTCAGTGGAAGAAGAAAAGATTATGTAGTAATATGGAAATTATATCAACCAAAAATTGTCTCTTCCCCTCCTCTCCAATCGTTAAATGGCATTTAATAGCTTTCAACTATTACAAGAATAAACGTTGGAATGATCGTGCTTATGTTAAATGAAAATGAAAATAAAAATTTATTACAGGTGACAAACTTGTGCCAGGCTAACTATAGAGATGACAATGAGCCAGGCTCACTCACGCTCGAACTCGAATCAACAACTTTTTCTAGAGTCCGGGTCTCGCCCGAGACTTAATAAATTTATTACGAGTGACAAACTTGTGTTAGGATAAATGTAGGGAAGACAATAGGATGGACCTGTCCAGGCCTGACTTGACCCTGAGTAAGGGTAGGAAGGGCATCTGTCTAGGGCTCATTTTTATAAAAAACTAAATAAGCAACAAAAATGACCCATATTTTGCCTCATTTTATTTTTTATGAGGGTCAAGAGTGCAATAAAAGGGCCCCTATTTTGTCTCTTTTTGTTCTTTATGAGGCCTCACTCTTGACTCTCATAAAGAACAAAAAGAGACAAAATAAGAATTTTTTTTTTTACTTTGCCCAGGGCCTATAAAATGCCAGAAATGACCCTAGTCTAAGGCTAAACCCAACATGAGCTTGATTGGACCCAAACCTGAACCTGAACCTAACCAGGCTCATGATAATTGAGTTTGAGCCCAGATTTGACATTTTGGTCTAACCTATTTTTTATTTTTCAAATTAAAAAATAGAAAATGATATCATTTTTTTATAGTTTTTAAGCCTCGAGTCAAGCCTGGGCAGCCAAAGTTCTGCTCGAGGCCAGGTCCACTCGGATTGGCCAATTGCCACCTTAATTAAATGTAACTCAACCAAATTTGTAAATTAAAAAATAAATATAAAATACATTTAAATATAGTTTTTAAAAAGGAATTTTTGGTAGCGGATAAACTAGGGTTAGATAATGATTTGATCAGTATAAACCATTTTATTTATTTGTAGAGACGCATCTTACCTCTATATCACTATAATCTTAAAGCGTCTTAGTAGATGTCTTTAAAAGC
Source organism: Erythroxylum platyclados (assembly GCA_027563515.1). Lineage (NCBI taxonomy): Eukaryota > Viridiplantae > Streptophyta > Magnoliopsida > Malpighiales > Erythroxylaceae > Erythroxylum > Erythroxylum platyclados. Next base: position 19,448,606 of record JAOQMM010000002.1, read on the forward strand.
AGGTACAGTTTGTAAATGATCTCAAAGAAGGTATTAACTTTGAATGATGCAAAGATCTTTTCTGGAGAGGCTATACTTGCGTCAAAATATTTTTTTATGGAGGTTCATATATTTGATACTCATTTTTATGTCAACAAAAGAAAAAAGACCAAGAAAAATGCAGCTTGGTGGATCAGTAGGCTAGGCTTACGATCCAGCTTCTCTGTAACAAGGATTTAGGATTTGGGCCTTCGATCTTCGGTCAACTTGGTAAGGAACTTACTTCCTACGTTTTGTTCTCAATGCCGCGCAAGCAATGGCATTCTTGGACTCAGTTCTGTTAGTTTCTAATGGGTCCCTTCTCTCCCTTCCCCTTCCTTTCAACTAACTTTGTCTATTATGGCACTGAGAATGTTATAAATACCCTACTAGCCTTGGTACCGAATTAAGTATTGGTACGGTATTGTATCGATACCGGTTAATACTGAGTACCGTTTCGGGTAATTTTTTAAATTTATGAAATAGTCCTTAAATTTTTTAAAATTTGCAAAATAGTCCATTAGTATATTTTACTGCATACTTTATAATTTTACATTATCCTTGCTATAAATCATAATCAAAAATTTAAAATAACAACAATTTATTTATTTTTATTAACATTAATTTTCACATATTTTACATATGAATAATAATCACAATTAGTATAAAAAACATTTAATCATCATATAACTATAAAGTTAAGAACAATACAAAGTATTTGAAATATTACGATTTCATCATATAATAAATAATAATTACATCAAATAAAAATAACTATAAAGATTCTTAACTCTTTAACTATTACAATCTACAACAAAAGTTTGTGATGAGAAAACAACCAACTAAAAGTAAAACCTGAAACAAAAACATATATTATTTATTTTACTATCAATTAAATATATATTATTTAACTATTTAATATATTAATTATTTATAATAATTTAAATAATTTAATTTAAATTTATATATTAAATTAATTAA
>JAOQMM010000002.1:19449704-19463027 GCA_027563515.1 Erythroxylum platyclados
TATTGTAATCTTAAAAATGGTTTCTTTTAATATTTTCTAAATGTGTAGTTTTCACTTAGGTCTTGTTCGGTAAACAGCTGAACCCTTTGACTCAGTTATGTATAGTTGTTGCGCTTATGTTGTTTGCTTTTGATACTAATGAGATTTGTAACAAATTTTGTGTATATATTTTAACTTAATAAATGAATATTGTATGGTGAATTTGTTTATGATTGAGTATGCTATGGACAAGAGAGTCCTGCGGCTTTGTTGAATTGAACAGGAAATATAGAAGTGTTTCTTTTGTTTGTTGCAAGTTGTCTTTATATTTTTGGCTAGTCAAAATACAGCTGTTGTGCTGTCTAATTTTTTCTAAAAATGTGAATGAAATTTAGTGCGAATGATACTGGTAAGCCTTGCATAGTCGAGTTAAGGGTACCGTATATACTCTTAGCCCGGGTATACTACGGTTGTCATGGGCTCGACGTGGATTCAGGTCGTGACATCTGAAGAGCAGATTAAGGAGTAAATTGGACTATCAATTAGTTGAGTCTGAAATTAAGGTAAGGATAACCTTAGACTATACTCTTGGCACATTATTTTTGTTATTAATAAATTATTATATAGTGAATGATATTTTGAATTAGTCTTTGTTATTAATAGTTACATACACGAATTATGTTTATTTATTTCACAATTAATGGTTAATGATTAATAGTTACCTATGCTGATATTTATATATCTAATTATGTTTCCTCTCGGTGAGAGATTATTATGAGTAGAGATGAGCCGACAGACTATTGAATTTAGGCCTACTAGGTTAAACAGGACCTAGACAATTCAGATATTTATGGGATACAACATAAATCACAGTAATAAAATAATATTAGTTTTAATCATTGCTTTGATAAAATAATATTAGTCCCCTAAAGCATGCATTAAGTACACATTCTAGCTTTAATCAATAATAATTAAACAAAACATATAAAGCATTAATAAAGACATAAATATAAGTCCTAAACCCATTATTAACATTAGGAAAACACTTAAAAACACACTATTCAACTTAGAAAGCACATTATAAATCACACCATCATGCATGTATTCTACTTCACCTCTATCCTTCATACAATCCCTAAGATTGAATATGTGGTGATTAGGCATAGAATCAAAAATTAAGTACAAAAATAATAAATTCACCCAACAAATAATTAAATTATGTATTGATAATTGAAAGATCCTTTACAAGTTACAACCCTAAACCTAACTAGCCAGCTAAGGTTTTACCTCTCCAACCTTCTTCTTTTCATTTTTTCATACGTTTCAAATGGATATGTGAAGTTACCCTAATGATTTTCAATCCTTTAATCATATGGATATTGTGGATTCATTTGTGCAGGATATGTTTGACAAAGAAAGTGTTGAAGATGAGTTTGAGTTTAAGGCTAAACCGAAAGTGAATGTGCAAGTTGATGAAACTTGTGAAGTTGTAGAATCATTATTAGCAATGCTAATAAATTCAAAAACTTTAAATGTTTAACTTATTATAACTCACAAGAAAATGTTACCTACTGTTTTACAGGCTCCAAAGATAAAATTGAAAGCCTTACTTAATCACCTAAAATATGTCTATTGTGAAGGAGAGTCATTACCAACGATTATCTCAAAAAGGTTGACTATAGGTCAAGAGGAAGGACTAGTAGCACTACTTAAGGATTACGGAACCACAATTATGTAAAAGTTTGAGAAAAAAGCCCTATCAAGTATAACAACATTAAATAATTGAGATTTTTTTGGAGGAAACCCAAAATATGATAATTTTTATTAGTTTTGTTTTAGTTATATATAGCTTTCATTTGTTTGTTTTTGAAACTTTAGTTTATTAGCTTAAGGGGAAAATGGGTCTTAAAATTCCATAATACTAAATTTCATAAGGTGTGATCATGCCCTATTATCAAGATTAAAGAATCAAAATTCCAGAATACTAAATCTTATAAGGTGAGATCACACCTTATACGACTTAACTTTCTGGAATGGAACCCTTAAAATTCCAGAATACTAACATTCATAAGGTGTGATCACGCCTTTTACATGTTAGTAATCTGTTTGGTTTTAACAAAATTTGTAAAAAAATGGATAGATTACTACAATAGATAAGGTGAGATCACGCCTAATGCCAGATTCACTTAAAGAGTTGGAACTCAATTAGGAAACTTCTTTCAATCCCTATTATATAGAGATTTGGATTTGTTTTAGATAGGGATCTTTGCAAGATAGAAGGAGATTGAGTATAAAAATAAGAGCAGAGACATCTTTCACCTCTCCAACCTTCTTCTTTTCATTTCTTTTGAATTTTCTCTCAATCTTTCATCTTTCATCCATCTTTGGTGTTGAAACTTAAGCCATATGTGGCTAAACTTAAATATTCTTATGCAAAGGGATTTAAAACTCTAGTTCTAACCTTGTGAGGTTTTGTTCTAAACTTAAATTCATGTTTTAATTCAAGTGTTTCTTGGCTTGTGTTGTTATATTTGATGAATAATTAATATTGATTAAACTGACAAATTAATTTAATGTTGATTATTATATAACTATACATGAATTTAGTGATCCATAATTGCCATGAAGGATTGGTACAAGTAGGAAATATGTTATTTATGAATTTGCATATTTAAGTTATAAGAAACAAGAAAACTAAGTTGAATATTTGTAACTATCTCAATTTTTTAATTTATAGTCTTTTTCACTAAGCTTATTGCTATCATTTAATTGGTATGGAATGCTATCATATCCAATCAATTAATGGTAAGTTTTGGTTTGAATTTTGGGTTTGAACCAATTAATTTAGGAAAATTTCAGAATTATTATGGCTATCCTAATATGTTTCTGACTAACTACTTAATGGTGAAAAGTATTCTTTTTTAGTCTAATGATCAATGTTACAATTAGATGAGATCTTTCCTTTGAATCAGAGTTAAGTAATCTTGAATTTCTCACTTTTATATTCAGTTGATTTATTTTGATTTCTTATTAATGTTAGTTAAATAGTTAATTAATCGACAACCCTCACTTTATTTTATTAATTGAAATTAAGAAATTAGTCTTTAGTTTTCTTGGGTTAAACTGGTTTCACGACGAATACAAAAAATAAGAGAATTGAAATAATTTTAAGGGCTTCGATAACCTGATCAATTATCTTTTGAATTGATTAGATTAGGTTAATAGTTATTATCAATGAGGAGTATTTTAGTTGAAACTTGATTGAATAGTATTGAGAATGATGGTCAAAGTTATAAGTGATGCTAGCAACTAGTTAAAATTATGACCTAATTGAGTAAATGAAAGTATTCATGATAAGGTGTTTACCCTCATGTATAAAGACTAGGATGAAGTTCTAGCCAAACCAATCATTCTCATTATAAGATAAAAAATTACAATAAAATTATGTTAGCTTTTTTTATTCTGGATTATGAAATACTTCTTGACTTAAAATTTTTACTCTTTTTTATTTGAACTTTATATATAAGGTGAAGTTTTTGACTTGAGTTGAATTTGAAAGATTATCTAGTTAGGTTTGATTGAATTGCAAGTTGGTATATTACCTAGAGATATTGATGGTCAATAAAGGGTATGATTGAACTAATAATGGTGATACTTGACCTTTTTGATTTGAATTGTTGAACTTTCCTAGAATCTACCTTACCAAGGTTGATATCTTTTGAGAATGATTTGTTTAAAGACAAGCAAAAACTTAAATGTGAGGGTATTTGATGAGCATAATATATATATATATATATCACTAAGTATTTTATTATGTAATGATTTAATTAATTTATCTTGTGTTTTATGTAATTGTTGATGATGTTGCCTTGGCATGAGTTTATGAATAATTAAATAGAATTGCAAGAAAAAGATATAAAGAAAATCATAATGCATAATTAACACGAACTAGCGCATACCCATATGCTAGCCTATGTTTATCAAGGAGGAAGTGTAGTAAGAGACACAACCTAGAACACAACTTAAGGAAATACTTTGCAGCTTAAAGAAAATCTATAGAGCAAAATAACTTAATTCACAGTTATGCCCCATATTATGTGCTAGTCGTAAAGACATAGTTGTGCCAGAGGTCATGTATTATCCACATGGGAAATAGGGAGATCCAAGGCCTAGAGTATAAGCATGCTAAAGCTTATGTCCCTCTCCAGATTTATAAGACAACTTAATCACTACTAAGTATTTTATAATTTTCTCATAAGAACTTTAATTAGGTATATATGGAAAGAAAAGAGAGAAATCTACAAATTTTGTGTTTTGAGTTTTATAACTTCCCTAGAGACACAGTCTAAGCCACATTCGTGGACAAATAATTTCTTAATAATGAGATAGATTATAAATAGAGTCGGGGATCCCAAATTTTAGAATCTTTTCATAATTTTTTATTCTGGAATTAGGGTGGGCCACTAGGGGAAAGAGAAACATTATAAAGGAGTATATAGCAACCATTTTCAAAGGAAATGAAGATTAAATTCTTCCCAATAACTCAAAACTCTCATTAAAAAATTGATATTAACTATAGAACCTTCTTTATCTTTTATTTCTTTGTTATGTTTATTTGTTTAAATGTGTTGGGTGCATGTATATTTCATATGTCTAGATAGGAGGGAACCTTAGCATTTATTCATGTATGGATCAATTTATTTTGATTTATAAATTGGTACTTATATTTATGAGCTATATTTGACTAATCTTAATGCATGATTTAGTTATGCTAGTATTTAGATTTAATTTAAATTCACTTATGGATGACATAAAAGAGACTACTAGTGAGTGGACCATAGATTAAGTAGAGAGGGTTGAATATAGTAATTGAAAGAGACCTACGTAATCTTCTTAATGTTAGGATGAAAACTTCTATGGGATTTCACAAAGCTTAATGCATTTAAGGGGGTGTTAGCTTGGTAAAGATACAAGTTAACCAACCTGAGAGTATATAATTGTAGTTTAGTATAATGTAATTTCAGTTTTTAGGATATGTTCGTATCTAAATGATAAATTCATTCTAGTTAACTTTAGTGGTAGAAAAAGACATATCATTTTCATTAGATTCCAATGAATCTTCACTAAAAAATTATCTTTTGGCCTTTTTCCTACAGTTTTAAAATAAAAACAAGTTTAAGCAACAAATACACTATGTATTCAAGTAAAAACATATTAATTTTTCTAATTTCCTTATAGAGAAATAAAAAAATCTCTTCTTAACTTATACAAACATAGAACTGCTATAAAACCATATATTAGATATAACACGAACTTTATTGATCGACCAAGCATCAATTATAAAGTTGTATAAATGGAGATAGTGGGGAAATATACATTTTTTTTAATCTATTTCTATTTGAGTAAGCTACTAGAAATCTTGAGTAAGCTCGTTGACCTTTGAACAAGCTGTTAAAACTTTTAATGACTTTTCATAAAAGTTATTTGGAATGACTTAGCAAGATCTTCCTACACCTATCTTAATACCCAGATCTCTTAACAGATTATAGAAAACTTGATATATGCGACAGTTAATTAAGCAAGTGTAAGAGAGCTAACAACAATTTATAATAACTTTATTAAGTCTCTCCATCACAGGTCCAACAAGTACTTGGACCACAAATATAAGGTATTATTTTCTTTGTTGGGCATTGTCCCACTTTATTATATCATTTACCGAGTCACTTTAATATTTCTATATTGAATTAAAATTTAATTTTTAAATTTAATTATAAAATAATAATAAATAGGTATCTAATAGAAATAAAAATCCAACACTTTTAAGGCCCATTTGTATCTCTCTTTTTTCACGTTTCTTGTTATGATTTTCAAAATAAAAGAAAGACAACCTTAAAGCATGCTTTTCTGGCTCTTGTTGTGCTTTCTTATTTCTAGAGATAGAGAAACTACAATAGAATTAGAAAAACATATATTTCTACTTTTTATATGTTATCGCAACTAGTTTCTAAAACTATCAAAAATTGTTGTTGCCATAACTAATTTCAAAATTAGAAAAAAGAAAATATCTTCTTTTCTTATGCCATCTATCTCAGAAGTCAAAATCCAACTTCTCCTATGACTTCATTATCATTGAAATTTTCTTATTCCTTTCTTTTTCCATCCAGAAACAATCACTGAAAGACATTACTTAAATATCTCCTCTACCCTTTCCCTTCAGTATCTTCTTAAATATTTAACATTGTTTTTTCTAAATTGATTAATGGGTACTTTTTGATTCTTTCCATATTATCATATTCAATTCTTACATTAAAATTTGTATTCAACTTTTTTTTTTTAATGTCTTGAGGGTCCTAGAAAGTTATAAGGTTAGTAAGAAATCAAGAAGAGTGAGGTATGTCCTACCATATGAGGGGAAGAAAGATCCCCACTACATCCATTTAAGGGAAAATGTTTGCTTATTTGTGGCCATTAATCTATTAGTTTATATCTTTTCTTCTCTGTATAAACAAATTAATCAAAAGTGATGAATTTCGGAGATAAAGAATATCCATGTTACCAACCATTAGGTATACTTAGCCTATAAAAAGTCACCAAGAAGGGGATACAAGGTTAAGAGACATAACTTGAGGTGGTCTAGGGTACTTATTTTATTGTGTTAAAAAATAATAATGGCTTCTACTCATAACTCAAGATGTTTTGCCAGTATTCTTTGAGGTTATGCATCAAGTACTTCATATCACTTTAGCACAATTAAGTATAATAATCAAATTTATGTTATTTGGGTTAGGGCTATTTAGGTAATTATAGGTCTAAAGTGAATGCGTGTCAAATATTAGAAGCATTAATTAACTAGAGAAGTTGAAAATTATATGGATTAGCATTGAATAAGTTCTTTAAATTATCAAGATTAGGTTTGTATAGGTGAAGTGATGCCAAAGAAAGAAGAAAAAGCTTATACCACAGTCAAAAGGTGGCGTCAAATAAAGAGGAAAAAGTATAGGCTATAGTTAAGAGTGGCACAAAAGGGCTTAGTTCTATAAAATCATTAATTTGGGCTATTATAACTAAGATCTAAATTTGAATCATACCAAATAGTTGAACTTAGTTCCAATAAAGTATTGCAAATTTATTTTTTATTGTTTTCATTTATATACATCTCTATTATTATCAATGAACTCATTTTATTTGAAACTACATGAAGACTTATTAGCAGTAAATCCCAAAAAAAAGAGTCATGCGATAACATTATGTATGTCTACATAAATGAAAGTTTCACCACGTTAGATTTGAATTCAAATTTTGCATATTCATTATTTTTTGAAAACCTCTCAGAGAAAAGAAATAGAGATGAAATGATAAAGAAAAGAATAATCAACACTGACATAACGATGAACAATAATAAGATGCAAATTTCAATATAACAATACCATTCAGTATATACAATAGATACTTCATATGTATCTTATATTAATCTTAAATTTGAGATATCCTTAAAGTTTTATTCTTTCAACCCCTGAATTCATTATATAAATTTATTCAAGGCTTCATCTTAGTATACCACTAAATCCAAGTTTAGGTTGTACAGGCTATAATGTCACAATTGCCACTTTGACAACCAATAATCCTTATCTTCAACATAAGACTATCACTCCATCTAAAAAATTGAATAGCTATAAAAATTTTCTTTCCAAATTGTAACGATAACAATGATATGTGATCTCAAACTTAGCAAGTAACCTACTTTCTTAAATAATAAATAGATATTTATTTAATGTAGATATTTTTAGAAAATTACTATGTTAAAATTAATTAATTGTCCCCCAAAAATTATGTAATATCCTTACTTTTACAAAGCATGTTACTTGTTTCCAACCTAACATATCACAAGTTCTTATTGTTGCATATATGGTGTCTGATTAGATCCTTCTCAAGTGCATAATACTTCTTGGCCATTTCTTACAAATTGTGGGTTAGAAAATGTTAAAGCTCATTTTAGGTGGCAGGATTACTTTTAAGTCTTTATTCCATTTAAAACTTCCTTACTAGACCATACATTCTTAATGCAAAGTACTTCATTCATCATGCAATAAATAGATCTTGAATTTGAAAACATTGGATGTAGATGTTATTTAAAGACTAATATATTATTAGTCAAATGTGACATATATTATACTTTAATGTTTTTATTCTATTATTTTTTGTATTTGCCTATTTGTATCTAACATGTATGTGTTTGGTCTTGGCTATTTTTATTCTTTTTGTTTAGAGTCCAGAGAACTTATTGATCTACAATATTGGTCCAAATTGCACCACATTGGTTTTGGAAAGCATTGATACATTGTTTTGTCAAAGTATACCATTAATATTCTTGGACCCTAATAATTTTCTTACCTACAATCGTTTTGGTTTTCATACTACACAAGAGAATGTTTTAGCAAGAACAAATAAATGTTTTATTTTTTAATAGAACTATTATATGTCCAAGGTCCAATATTGGAATAATTTTAGAGGTTTTCCTATTTCATCTCTTTTTTGTTGTTATTATTGTTTTCTAGAAGTTTGTGATGATTAATGTTTGTGGTAATGAGTTACATGTCAATGTTCTATTTATATCAGACTAATTCAACCATTTGATGATTTGACTAGTCACATCCAATTCAAGAGAAATATTCTTTTGATTTCATTCGTTTATCATATGCATAATTGCTCATATATTTTATTAGTCCTATTGTTAACATTTTCATTTTTGTTTGTAGAAGGTTTTCAAGGTTTAGATAACCTATACGTTATAAGAGACATATTCTAAAAAGTAGTAGCCACAATTCTAAAACCATTAGGTGATGCCTTGTGGTGTTCATATTAAGATTATAGTTATCTTTAAGTATTCGAATATTGATACAATCATTCTGATGAGATATTTGTACTAAATTCTTGTTTAGCACAAACATTGCAACTATCCTACAAACAATTAAGGGTAGCCAAATGCAAATTTTAGATTTTTATTTTTGGACACAAAAATTCTAGGTCTATATTTATGTTTTTTTTTATATAAAACATTGGCGAATCTGTAACAAAGAAAATGGACGCTTTACTAAATTTAGAACTCCTTTTGTCTTGTTATGATGTTTAATTCTCGATTCTTAAACTAATTGAAGATCATTTGAGTATTGTAAGACTTGTATTGTTTGTTATATTACGATTAACTACAATTTTTTAGAAGTTTAAGATCATATTTATATATACACATATTTTTTACACCTCCAAAAATACAATTATTTGGAGCAAAAGATCTAAAAGATTTGATTTGGTTTTAATTTTTATTTTTTGTCTTCAAATTTAATAAAAGTGCATTTATTTAAATTATTATTTTTGTATTCTTTCTAATTTTATAATTTATGAAGGATTTTGTTTTCAATTTTTCAATAATTTATATATTTATAAATGACTAATAAAATTGTAATCATTATAAGATTTTATATTAAAAATATTTCAAAATAAAAATTATACTAAAATAAAAATCTAGGAGTAAAATTAATTTTTTGAAATAAGATATCTAATAGCATAACAAAAATAAAATAAAAAATACGATATGAAATTAAATAGATTACAAATCTCAATTAATAGTTTTTGTTTTTAATATTTTATTACAAATCCCAACTAAACAAGTTTTTAAAATAAAATAAAAATCAAAAGTTGAAAACAAGAAACAAAAACTAAAATTTACAATAAAAAGAGAACATAATTAAACAGTCCCTCATAATAATACAAGAATCTCTGTTAAATTGAATAATTGCGGCAAGGAAAACTCCATAGGATAAGCACATTATAAGGCACTCTCAAGTAGTGGATGGTGGGCTAGATAAAGCTTAATCACTTTTAGGTAAGGTATATTTCTTTATGACTGGCAAATCCGAAATAATGAAATATAAACTCTGCCACAAACTTAGGCGCAAATGGTGACCTTATGTTAGTGCATGTTCACACAAAAGCAAACCAAAGGTGAGAAATCAAGACAATCATAACCAGTGAAGCACCCTCCCTCCGATGACTAGAAAGCACTCAAGTGATTTCACAAGCAATAATCATTGTAGTAACCCTCCTCTCCTTTCGTTCCTATAAAGGCCACATGAGAAAAGACAGTTGACCTATCAGATACCGTATGAACAGATGAGCTTATAGGGCTTTTCACCACCATGAAATTTTATCAGCTGGTATAAATTTTGAAAATCAATGATCGGGCCAACTTTTTTACTAGCAATGGAGGAAAAAAAAGTTATTATTGTCAAAGTAAAAAAAGCAGCAACAGTAAAAAGCTTTCAATGCAACCCACAAGCTGAATATGATGACCGTCCCTCCAATGGTGCACAATCTCATGTTGTCCACTTCAATTAATAAAGCGGTATATGAGGACCTTGTTCAGCATCAAATATGAGATTCCGCATACATAAAGCAAACAGTCCCGATTGTCCTAAAGACCACCAACTTTCTTTAACCTGAAGGCAACTCCGTTACTCCACTCTCACTGAACTGATGCATTATAAAGCCAGCAATATAACCCCCAAGATCCCTGAAAAAATGGCCTCAACAGCTCCAGTTGCCATAGGCACGCGGGGGACTGTTGGATCACTGGTTAGAAAAGAGATTGAGTATTTCACTAACTTCGAATTAGACCGATTTGGAAGTTCTAGGAGAATTCAAGAACAGGTTGTTGAGGTGGGCTCCAACGGTGGCCGTTCAAAGCCTGCAGGTTTTTGGTCCTTGAAGATGAGTTGGAAAAGGAAGAAAAGAAGTCCCAACTGTGGATTCCTTCGAAGCATCTGTTCAGTTGTAGAAGTTGCTGATACCAACCAGCTCAATGGAATTCCTGGGTTCAGTTATATAACCCTCAAGGATGATATGAAGAATATGCAGATATGAAGAGCTCACATGTTTTTTCATCCTTCAAACAGATACACATGTTATGCTTCAGCCAGATTCTATCAATCACAGATTTGTAAGATCGTCTGTACATCTACAAAGGAATGTTATCAATTGTCATATAAAATCTCTCTCGGATTTGTGGTCGGATGTTGTGGCATTTCTTTTGGTAACTGGAGTCATTTTGATTCTGAACTGAAACCGAGGTAGGGCTTCAAACACTAGCTTTTCAAGGATAACTATTTGGCACGGAAATGACTTCCATGGTTCAATAGTTTTGACAATTCATGCTCTGATTTATAAGCACTATCTTTTCAAGGATAACTATTTGGCACAGAAAAGGTTACAGTTTTATGGTTGTAGTTCCTTTTGTGATTAAGACGATGCATACACTGTACTTTGCTTAAAAACCTCAAGGTTTTAAGTTGCAATTGTTTGTGCAGGATGTCCGACAAATCAGAGGACTCTGTTTAGGAGTTTGTTGAAACAATGTGATGTATTTTGGTCTTTAACAGGCTTAAATGCTAAGAAGTCAATTAGAGCTTATAAAGCGTACTTACAGCGCCTGAATCTGTAAGCGAAATAAGAAGATTGAGAGAGAATGATGAGTATGAGACAGACATGGGTACAGAATACAAAGCTGTCATTGTATTAAACAAAACCGAAAAGAACTATGAAGCCCACATTCGATGAAAATACTGCAACTTAAGAAGCAAACTCACCAATCGGTATGCAAAATTATGGAACTAAGAATAGGGAAACGTCCAAATTTCACTAAAACTCGTGAAAGAAACAGCTTTTACAGTTTTGGTAGGTTTTGTATGGCTCAGTTTTCAACTTGTGTGTTAAGTTCTAAACTGCTTGGTTTTTGCTTGCATTTCCTTCTATTACTGAGTCAACATACCGAGAACTGCATTTGAATGAAATCCTGTCAACTTGTTCCTCAGCTTTCGGCTTAACCAGAAACTGGAGTGCACTCACAACATCAGACATAAATGGTCTTGTGTCAGGTTCCTCTTGCAGACAAGTGGCTGCTATTGCAAGAGCTTGATACAGACCCTTCTTTGGGTAGTTTTCTTGAAGCAATGGATCTGCCATTTTTGTAAACTGACCTTTATCCTTAAACAAAGGCTCCGCCTGCAAGATAAAGATTCCAAGTAGAATTAATTTCAGGATAAGAAGAAATAAGAGTAGATAGGCTTATATTTGCTTATAGTATAAGTTGTCTGGTTAAATAGATATGTCCAAGCATAGATTCTCATGATATAAACAGCAATTATGTCTCTAGGATCATCAACATACCCAGTAAATTAGGTTCTGCTCCTCAGTTGGTCTTTTCATATCAATCACTCTCCTTCCGGTTATCAACTCAAGAAACACAACGCCAAAGCCGTAGACATCCGATTTCGTTGTCAGCTGACAATTGCGTTGATATTCTGGGGCGCAATAACCATAGGTACCCATAACCCTCGTAGAAACAAGCTCCTGCTCTCCTGAAGGAGCCAACTTAGCAAGTCCGAAATCAGATAGCTTTGGATTAAAGTCCGCATCAAGTAATATGTTGGACGCTTTGAAGTCACGGTAAATGATCGATGGTTTGGCAACATGATGCAAGTACTCCAGCCCCTTTGCTGCTCCGACTGCTATCTTCATCCTTGTATTCCAATCCAAGGGCTCCTTTCCAGGAGGCAAGTCTGCCAGAGAAAGTGCTGTTAGAATGCAGGCACAAGTAATGCTTCTACGGCTGTCTCTATAAGACAACATATTACTACTGTTACTTTTATTTTTTTATGGTGAGGTAAGAAAATTAAAAAAGGTTGAGCATATACCAAGAAGGTGATCTTCCAAAGACCCATTGATCAGGAATTCGTAAACTAACATTCTGTGTTCGTCTTCAATACAGTAACCAATCAGTTTGACAAGGCTTTGGTGCTGAACAAGATTTAACATAAGAACCTCTGAGAGAAATTCTCTGTTTCCTTGTCGTCCATTCTTGTCAAGTTGCTTGATAGCCACATCCTGCAGAAAAGAGAATGAACAAGTGAACAAAGGAGCACAAAGCGTAATAGGAACACCACAGAAAAAGAGGCAGAGACAGAGACAGACTTGATTAGTACTTTGAACGCGTCCTTTATACACTTTCCCAAATCCACCTTCTCCCACCAGACAATCGTCGTTGAAGTTGTTGGTTGCAGCTGCTAGTTCTTGATACGAGAAAACTCTAGCAGATACTTTTGCATTTCCAACTTTCATTACCTCCTCTGATATCCTCCTATGCCTGCTGCTTCCTGCACATTTAATGATGTCAGACAGATCAGGAAAACCTTCTCTGAGAAACCTTATGAAAGGATCGAGTGTTTCTCGGCAAACATTTCTCAGCTGCTAAGCCGTAAAATCAGGATGCATGGCATATCATCATTGGTTCCA
>JAOQMM010000002.1:19538990-19555802 GCA_027563515.1 Erythroxylum platyclados
AAAAGTTCTAAAAAGACCTAGGCTATCCTACTCACAAGTATACGAGGTAGTTGTAATTGATTACCCAGGGTCGTCTCCTACAGAGGTGAAATTGGTTAACTAAAATTAACTTTGAATTGAAAATAAAAACAACGCAATCCTAAACATTCTATCCCGATTTGTTGGGTGAAGCTTTAAGGAAAATTACGAAATTGAATTAAAAAGTGAACAAATTCAACCGGAAGCAAAAATGAGTAGAAATTGAAGTGGAAAAAATCTTGAGAATTAATTTCACTAATTTAATCTCTTATGCATGATTAAGGGAACAATTGGATAGTTGTCTTACTAAATTAACAGTTGGTCTCTAAATCAACTCGAATAATGGACTAGTATAACTTTCGTATTCAACAAGTTATCATCTGAATTAAATAAATGGAAACCTGACTACTAATTACCACTTAGGTTAATGTCTTTCGAATTCTTAACTTAAACATCTATAGTTCCTTGTTCCATATTAAACTTCTCCTCTCGATCCTTCGTTTAACACTAAAAATGATACAAAGTTTGATCATGCTATTACACCTCATTCATTTCAAAAACTATAGCAAGCATAAGACAACACAACACAAAATCCCTCAATCATGCATATTCAACTAAAATAGCTACATTAATTCTTAAGAAAAAAGGTTCAGCCCATCACGGTCATAACAAATTCCATCATCATCAAATACTTAAATCCCATCTAAATTAGTACAAGACAAGCATTTAAGCAATAAAATAGTTAATATCGAAATAAACAATCCAAAGCAACAAAGCAACAATCGGCTAAGATAACAATGTGTATCACTGAAACCAAACAATAAGAAGTAAAAAACAGAATATGCAAACGAGTGTTCTAATGAAAGATCTCAAGGGTTCTCCATCAGCTCAAGCCTTCCGGTTCTCCTTTCCATCACCAAAATTATTGAATGCTAACAGTACTCCCACCTTGCTGCTACTCTTCTCCTTGACCTTACCCGAATGCCACTATGTTGTCTCCTTTCTTCTTCCCTTCTTCCTCTCTGTCCCTTCTCTGGTCCTAGTCTCTCATGTCTGTGTGTTTCTTATAGTATTCAGAGTCGAATGAAGTTTGCCGCCACTCGTCTAGGTTTTCCGTGCCCCTCCAACATACCGCTGCCACGTAATTAAAATAGGTTAAAAAAATGACCCATAGTTGGGCATAGGGTTGCCCAACCGTGGTTGGCACATAGTTGTGCATTAATATGCACAACCGTGTGGCAAGACTTGCACAATTGTGGGAGAGTCACACTTTCATGCATTTTAACAATTTTATGGCCATTCAAGTAAATAATTCATGCATTTAAGTTAATGAACATGCCAATGCTATCATTTTCATGCACCAATCCTCTTACCCTTCATGCTACATTCACAAAATATTTCAATTAATATTCATGCAACATTTCACTCAATTCATATCAATTTTGATTACAACAAAAGAATTAATAACCAAAATTAAGATATGAAAGGCAAATAAAAGAATTAAAAATTGGAACAATCTTCACCCCAATCTATCTCCTTCTTATTCCACAATGACAATTGAGTTTGAACATCAAGAGTATGGTTCAAATAATGTGCTTTTAACTCACTTTAGCTCTTATGCTTCCTAATTGTACCTAAAACCAAATATAAACCAAAGTGAGTTTCTTAAACATTTCATAGCATTAATCACTAAGTGTTATGAAATAAATGTATAGTAAACTAATCACATAACAACATGTCACATCATCAAAAATAACCTTTTAAACCAATCACTCAATTGAAAATTTTAAAAGTTTGGGCACTTAATTGAAAAAAACTTAAAAGATTACACACTTTTGAATATGTTATCTTTTTAGAATTATATTAACAAAAGGGACACTTAAATAGGGTGGTTTATCATCATCGTTAATTATAAAAAACCTAACTAGTAAATTATGAATGCAACTATAAAGCTACCTACTTTGCTACCTTAAAAGTCTTCTGAGATCCAAAATATGAATGCCCACATATAAACTACAAAATTTTATGAGGTAAACTACGATTATATTAAAATTTTCTTGGTCACAAACAAAAGTTTCAATCCCTTAATGAGATGTCATTAGAGATACATAATCAATTTGCAAATTTCTTCCCTACCCTATTCTTAAGACAACACCAATGAAAGTAACAATCTTATAATAATAAAAGAACAAAATAATGGGCCTTTCCTTATTAACTTAAAAGCATAATTCTCTTGTTTCAAGAAAACCTATTAAAAATTCCATCAGACTCCATTAAGATTCTAAATTGTACTAATGCCCAATAGAAAATAATGTAACATGAACACTTCAATGAAAAGAGAAAAAGAAGAAACTTTTTTTCTTAGGGAGTATTAAGACCATCACTTTCGTAGGTGTTGCTGACTCCTTTCTTCCATTTGTCTGGAACAATTATCTTTGTAAGATTCTTTTTACCTAAAAAAGCTCATTCATAAATCATATGAGCAATCAACCAAGGTTTGTGCTAGGAACTTACACTTCTCACATCATCGTTTCTGTGATCAATTTTGTCTGCTGAAAATTGGATTTGTCCTTCCAAAGAGCAATGTGAAATAAATAATAATAACAATTAGGTATGAAAATTTGATGTAAGTTACCATCCAAATTCACTTTGAAACTTTATCAAACTTGATTTATATAGTCTGATCTTAAATTTAATTAAATCTCAAGTAACCTAAATTTTATTTGTAATTAAAATTGATTCAACTTAACCTGACCAGATCTTACCCATCTGCATCCTCTTCATTCCCTCTCAAACTAAATCATATTCCTAAGATTTTTGCCTCCTCATACTTTGTCCCTGATGTTAAATTTTCAAATCTCAAAATTTTTACTAGCTAGTTTATATAAAATAAGCAACATTGTCAAATATGACTTAGAATAAATCAAGTAAATGATAGGAGGATGGTTATGATTGTAAGATATTCCACTTAGAGAGGGGAAACTATTTAAGAAAGAAGCAGAAAAGAAATTATGAGAGAAGAAAATTTTAAGACAAATATCTTCCCTTTAATTCAACATTCATATTGTTTTACATACAAAAGGTTAATTTCATAAAATAAGGAGATAATCACATTTGTTATAATCTCTGAACATTATTTAGATATACTAAATATTCCTACCTCAACTCAATAAATTAATTAGAAAATATCAAAAATAGATTCCTTTAACAAATAAGTCATCTATCTACTTAGGTTGGGCTCAGTTTTCTTAGATCTCTCCATCATGATAGTTGTAAAGCTTAGTATGTTTTCTAGGTGTTTAGAGTGTGTTTGTAGTGTTTTCTTAGATGATAATCATGTGATTAGGACTTAGATTTAAGTTCTTACTAGTGTTGCTGTATGTTTTCTTTGTTTAATTGTTGTTTAAGCCAAGAGTATGGTCTTAATTATATATTTCAAGGATTGTTTGATTTGTTTGGTAAAGATGGAGATAGGAAAAAGTGAAGAAAATATGAAGAAAAAGTTGGAGAAATAAGTCATGCACGATTGGTTAACATGGAATCAACAGGATGGAAGTCTTTGGTATGATCGTGCGAGAGGGTTGGAGCAGTCCCATGAGCAATTGTGCATGCAAGGTGTTTTCTAGGATGCAAGTTTTTTTTAATATATATTTTTGACATTTTATGGCTATTTTTGGAAGATATAGGCCCTATTTAGCAATCCGCGGATTGAATTAGCTATTAGCTGATTCTGTCAGTGATTAACTGACAGTAGATTATATTAGCTGATTTGACTAGCAGATAACATCAGTTGTTTATTAAAGATGCTTGGTAAAATTAGCTATTTATGTGTAAAATGACTTATGAAGGCTTGACTTAAAAAAAACGATATATAAAGACATAAGTATTATATCCTAGTATTTCTTTAAATATTCTCATAAGAATTTAGATTTTATATATTTAATTTTACAAAAATTAAGTTTATAACTCTAATAAAAAACATAGAATATCTAATAACAATAATAAAAATAACAATAATAAAAACAACAACAAAAACAATAACAACAACAACAACATCAACAAATAATAATAATAATAATAATAACCAGAAAATTATGACCATAAATCAAAAGTTATCTCTAAAAGGCTTTTGCGTGCCACTTAACTTTCTATGAAGAATTAAAAAGCTTATGCATACCAACACAACGTATAAAAATTGTCCATCTCTATTTATTGGTGAGAAGATAATAAACTTTAAATCCTTGAAAGATATATAGCTTCTTAAAAAAGGGGCAGGTATTAATTGGTGAGAAGATATATAACTCTACGAAAGGCATGGTTTCAAATTATAGAGGGCTTCGTTTATGCATGTTTCTAGTTGTAAAGGGTAAATCGACTTTTCATGTATTAAATAAAACATTGCAGAGAAAAGCGCTCCTTGTTAGGAGCTTTTTAAAAATCAGTTGATTGGGTTTAATTCGCTAACCCAATCAGTTAATTATCAAACATATCCATCAACAATTTGATATGGTCAAATAGCTAAAACCTTTCAAACTGCCAAAAAATGGCTGGTAAGCCATTGACCAAACAAGGCCATAAACTTGAAAATATCCTTAAAAAAACCCTAGAAGACTTAAGAGTATATAAAGAAGCTTAAAACATCACTTGATGGTTGTATAAACATAACAATAACAACAACAACAACAACAAAAAATATAATAATAACAACCAGAAAATCATGGCCATAAATCAAAAGTGTTCATCTCTAGAAAGCTTTTACATGACACCTAACTTTTTATGAAGAATTAAAAATTTTCTGCATCCCAATCATAAAAATTGTCTATCTCTATTTATTAGTGAGAAGATAATAAACTTTGAATCCTTGAAAGATATATAGCTTCGTAAAGAAGGGACAGGTATTGATTGGTGAGAAGATATATAACTCTGACGAAGGCATGGTATCAGATCATAGAGGGCTTCGTTTATTCATGTTTCTAGTTGCAAAGGGTAAATCGACTTTATATATATTAAATAAAACGTTGCAGTGCAAAACACTCCTTGTTAGGAGCTTTTTAAAAATTAGCTGATTGGGTTCAATTTGATAACCCAATCAGCTGATTACCAAACATATCCATTAGCAGTTTGACATGGTCAAACAGCTAAAACCTTTCAATTTGCCAAAAAATGGCTAGTAAGCCATTTACCAAACAAGGCTATAAACTTGAAAATATCCTTAAAAAACCCTAGAAGACTTAAGAGTATATAAAGAAGCTCAAAACATCACTTGATGGTTGTATAATCATAATTAAAGAGAAGATCAAAGAACAAATTCTTAAGAACAAGGTTGCAAATTTTCCAACTTAAGGCAAAGAAGAGAAGACTTCCAAATTCAATTCTCTACTCTTTTCTTATTTCCTTATTATTGTTAGATGTTAATGATGATTAAACTTAGATATTTAGTTACATATATGGATTGCTAAGTTCCTTTTTAGGAATCACTCTTGAATTATTTGTTGAACTTTACATTCTCGATTTAACGAATATTCTTATGATTTTTATTATTTTATAATCAATCTGAATCGAGAGATTGGATTGATTCGCTTGTGTTGTGTTGCACAACAAGAGATGGTAACTCAATAGACCTATAAACATCAAATTAATAGGAGATTAAAGGGGGATCGTATTACTAGTTATCCATAGGATTGCTTCAAATCTAGTTTTGTAGTTAGAAAGAGTTTTGATAGATTGAGAGATCAAAATTCAATTTTTATCAATTTTAATTAGGATTAATTGATTAGATCTTGAGACAGGGTAATCATGAATATATGATATCTTGGATCAAGTATGATTAAATCAAGAAGGTGAAGTGAAAATAAATAAAGATAGAAGTAATTCCAAACTTTCATTATTGATCAGTCAGTTAACTTACAGATGCCTAATTTGTAGTTTACTTTTTTAGTCTTTGTTTTTAGTTCAATTCTTAATCATTCATCTTGTTTTTTTTTTTTACCTTAAACAAAGTTTGCAAGACTTTTTGGGTGACTATACAATCCTTATGGGATGATACTTTTTATATACGATCTATATACTTACAGTTAAAATTTTTTTCTATTTATAACTATCAACAAATTTTTGACACTGTTATTGGGGATTATTATAGCATTTACAACATTTTAAGATACTTTAATTTAAATACTTTAATAATTTTCTTGTGTGATTGTAGGTGTATGAACCCAAGATCAACAAGGAGTTCAAGCAAAGTAAAAGATACACAAGTTTCTGACATTACCAAGCAAGAGAGGGAGATTCAAAAATTGAGACGCCAAAAAGCAATAGAAAGAACAATGCTAGAGTAATATAATCAGGAAAACAACAAAGAACCCTTATAGACTTCACGAGGCCATGGTTTAATGCAAATCAATAAGGGATAACGAGAACACCAATGCAAACCAATACATTCGAAATCAAAGCAATATTGCTAAATATGCTATAAACCAATGTCTAATTTTATGGAATAAATGAGGACCCTAATGCTAATAGCCAACTTACTAAAGATTAGTGACACATTCAGATACAATAAGCTGTCAAAAGATGTAACCAAGATGAGACTCTTTCCTTTACACTTAAAGATCAAGCCAAGATGTAGTTGGACTCTCTGAAACCTGAGAATGTTACAACATAGGAGCAACTAGTGCTAGCCTTTTTGGCTAAATACTTCCCCTTAATGAAGACCACTAGACTCATAAAGGAAATCACAAATTTTGAGAAAAGTGAAGGGAAGTCTTTATATGAAGCATGGGAGCAATTTAAAGAGTTACAAAGTGATATGTGCTTAAATGTTGATTCATTTGATATACTACACTTAGTGATTAATGCCTTAGAAATGCTTAGGATACTCACTTTAGCTCATATTTGATTTTAGGTACATTTCAGAAGTAAAGGAGCTACAATGATCTGAAAGCATGTTCATTGAAGCCATCTTTTCAATTTCTATACTCTTTGTCTTTATGGAGCAAGAATGAGAAATATTGGAGCAAGTAAAGACAAGAAAATTAAGATGATGAAGCAATATAGCTCACGGCTGCTGTGCATGGAAATTGCATGTTTTCGCATACAATAATGTGAATTTAATAGAAAGAATCTTGGAATTATGTTAAAATAAAGATGGAAGCAGGGAGACAAGTAACAAATGAAGCAAAAACGGTAGTTGTTTATGAGCAAAACGTAGCAATTGGACCAACACATGCAAATAGCGAAGCGGATGGGACAACCCCATGCATGTGAATTTAATGGATGGCTGGAAAGAGGAAAATGACAATGCAAGATGAAGAAAATGCCAGCACATAGTAGACCACCCCAAGGCCAAAACACACAACAACGTCTAAGAAAAAAACGATAGCGTAGGCATAAGCTAGGAAAAGAAGAAACAAATGACAATGCATCAATGTAGTGGGAAGCCAAGGATTAAGCAAAATGACACAACACAGGTGATAAGCAGGAGCAGCAGAAATGCAGACGTACAACCCAAGAAAAGTAAAAACGCTGACGTTGGGCAGAAGGGTTTTAGCGTGGTACGTTGGTTTTAAATGAAAGAGAGGATAAAATAGTAGGGGCTTCAGACAGAAAATAAGGAGGAGGCGTGGTCTTCATTTTTTTAGGTAAGGTTTCAGACAGCAACGATTTTTGGAGTTTTTTTTTTATTCTTCAACATCAAAGATGGAGATTATGGCTATAGTTATAGCTTGAAGATGGAGATGGAAGGCAAACTTCCTGACACCGGTTCAATGGGGATATCGACGCCAAGTCACGGTTAAGCTATTTCATCCTATTAATGTTGTAATCTCTTTTCAGATTGTTGTATTGTTTGTGTTGATTGGAATGGGTTTTGTATGGATGATCATAATATGTTATTTTGATTGTTCTATTACGAACCTATTGCTATAATGTTAAATGTAATCTGTAATTGTTACATTTAATGTTTTTTGGTAGCATCTAATGGTATTGTATCGTTAAGAACAACATAATTTAGGTTAGATAACCCGAACTTGTGAGGTTACTACCTATATCAGTCGTTTTTCACTTCGTAATGCTGCTGCCAAATTGAATATAGAGATCATATCCTAGGTTATTCGGTAGTTAGGTTTAATTAACGATCGTATCTTAATTAAACATAACCTAAGGGAAAACTAAGATTAGTAAAGCGTCCTATTAGTCTCAAATCAATAGTCCGAAGAGAGGAGTAAACACATTAAGATGATAGAATATGCTTGATCGTGTTTAGGTTGAGATTGACCCTAGAACTAGACCTTACTCATACTCGACACTTTATTCATTTTCGATTACTTGTTCTAATTTGTTTTCAGTAGTTTACTTTTATTTTATTTTCTAAATTGCTAAAAATCCAAAAAAAAACCCCTTTATATTTTTCCTTACATCAATTAATTCTTTTATGGAAATTAACCGAACATTCCCTATGGATTTGATCTCGACTCACCATAACTATAAATTTTAGTGTGCAGAGTCAGGTAAATTTTACAATGCACTCAACATGCATTATCACAAAGGAGTTGCCTATATTATAACTTGCCAAAGGAGCCTTCTACAAACATTTTACAATGGAGTGAATCTACCCATGTGAGGCACCATAGATGCAGCAACTAGTGACTATTTAATAAGGAAAATAGTTGAAGCAGCATATGATTTTTTAGAAGAGATGACAAACAACAGCTGCATATGGACATCAGAAAGAATTAAAAAGATGCCTTAGAGATCAAAAAGAAGTTCTTGTTGTGGATTCAGTGACAACATTACAGGCTAATGTAGCAAACCTAACCAAACAATTGAACAACATGAAAGTCACATCTTCCAGCCCACTCAAGGCAATTTAGTATGGATGCAAACTATGTGGACAAAGAGTCATGTCTCAGCTGATTGCTTCCTAGTGGAAAACAACAACATGAAGAGGCTTAACTTTATGGGAGCATAATATGGTCAGGATGGTAATAATCCCTACTCTAATACTTATAATCCTAGGTGGAAGAATCACTAAATGTTTTTGGTATAACAATGCAGGAAATCCAATGTGAATTTAGAGTCCACCAAGATTTCAACAAGAAAAGGTCAGTTTATTAGAATTGAAGATGGATAAGCTAATGGATATGCTGAATTTCAAGTTCATGAGCCAAGATGAAAACCAAGTTTGATCAAATTGTAAATAGCCACACATCTTCCATTCATAATCTAGAAGTCCAAATGGGCCAATTAGTTAATGCGTTATCTACATAAAGTGTAGGGAGTCTCTCGAGCAATACATAGTCTAATATAAGGAAGCAATTGAAAGCCATCACAATTATAAATGAAAGCGAGTTAGAAGAGCCAACTAAGAAGAAGATTAAATCCCATATTAATAGGCTCAAAGAGAAGGAAGAGAAGAAGGAGGAAGTTCCATATATCCCACCCCTATATGTTCCTAGGATTCCACTCCCATAAAGTCTACAAAAGAATCAAATAGATGTGCAACTTACCTTATCCTTTGTGGAAAATTTAAAGAGCGTACCAAGTATGCGAAGTTTCTTAAAGATATCTTATCAAACAAGTAAACTTGGGAGGACAATCAAACAATCTCCTTGGTGAAAAGTTACAGCTCTATAGTCACTAGCCACATGTTTATAAAATTAAAAGATCTAGGGAGTTTTACTATACCCTCTGTAGTTAACAATTTAGAACTCTCTAAAAGTTTACGTGACTTAGATGCAAATCTTATACCTTTGTCAATTGTTAGGAAATTGGGACTAAGAGATGTGAAGCTAACAACCATACTTATTCAGTTGGCAGATCATTTTGTAAGGAAACTGCTTGGTGTGGTGGAGGATATGCCAGTAAAAGTGGAAAACTGTATTATTCTGACGAATTTCATAGTGCTAGAATTTGAAGAGCATAAAACGTACCCACTAATCCTTAGCTGACTATTTATGAATACAAGAGTAGCATTAATAAATGTACATAAAGGAAATCATCTCTTGCATAAAGATAGATATAGTAAACAAGTGCATAAAAGAGCAAAAGGAGAGCTATAAAGAAGAAGTGAGTGTTATGGAAGTTGAAGGTGAAGGAGAACAAGAAAAGGAGGTGTTAGGTGTTAAATCAAAGCAAGAGATCAAAGTAAGAACGGAAGCACCCATGCTACCCTCCTTCAGAAAACCACCCATTATTGAGTGGAAGCCCTTACCTACATATCATGGTAAGTTTGATCCAACATGGAATTATTTTTCATCTTCTCAAATATTTGATGGAAATATTCAATATAATTGTATATTTTGCAGTGGAATGTTTAAGAGAGAGGAATTTATATAATGAAAAAATATCTTGCTAGAGTTAAGAATAACATTGCTTCTTCAAAAAATGTACCATTTGATGTATGTAAAAGGATTGGAAATTATTTACAACAATAGGTAAAAAAGGAAAAAGAAAATAAACAGGCTCATATTGTATCTTTTGGAGATGATGAAGCACAACAAGTATTGGAGAAAGAAAAAAGGAAAGTTATTATTAACATGGATTCTTATTTTCTTCTAAGAACTACTCCTAGTTATCAACCTAGTTTAAAAGGTGTTTTGGTTGATAAGGATGTTTTTTTACGATGTAAGTGAGTATAAACTAGATGGTTCTATCATTCATATATTTCTTTAAACACTTTAAATTCACCTTATTTTTTAAAAAAATAGATGCGACAACAATTGATAAGTCTAGGATTTAAGGAATCTTTTTATTATGAGATTCATGTGCCTTTACTTCATGATTTAGAAAATGAATGTCAATTGATTGTGGAAACCTATAAGTCTAATTGGAGGACAACAAGATGCACTATTATAGCAGATGAGTGGACTGATTAAAGACAAAGAACTTTGATTAATTTCTTAGTTTATGGTAATATTGGAATAACTTTTATCAAGTTTATTGATGCTTCTGATATGGTAAAAAGTGCTCATGCTTTATCTGAATTAATTTTTGAAATTATCAAGTTATTTGGACCAAAAAATGTTGTGCATTTTGTTATAGATAATATGAATAATTATGTATTACTTAGGTACTTATTAAAATCAAAGTATACATATATTTATTGATCTTCATGTATTACTTATTCTATAAATATCATTTTAAAAGATATTGGTTGTATAGATCATATTTCTAATCTTGCTTCATGTGCATCTAAGATCATAATTTTTGTGTATAATCATATTACATTTTTATCCTAGTTAAGAAAGAAAGAAGACTGGGCTAAGATTGTCGTCCTATTACTACTAGGTTTACAACTACATTTATTACTTTGAAAATTATTTACGATCATAAATAAGTTCCTCAAAATATAGATAGTTCTTAAAGAATCTTGGTGAGTTACTTAAGAAAAGAGAGATAAAGGGTGAGTTTTAACATGAGAAAGGAGAATAATAAAGAAAAGGAGAAGAAATTACATATAGAACCAAAAGATTGTTAAGGATTTAGTTAAGGACATGAAGAATCAAGATTAGTAGGAGCATTTTAAGGTGCATAACATATAGACAATCAGAACTCTTATGAGGAATATATGTTAATTGTTATTATTTATTATTTATATGTTAGATCTTAATGATTTATACTTTTCCTTTGATTTGAGGCTTGGATTTGGTTTGGTGTTGTTGATTTGAGTTGAATATTTGGTCGGTTATGATTGTTGTGTTTGAAAACTATATGATAAGTTGAGTTTTCTTATAAGTCAGTATTATTAGTTGTGTAGTTGTGTTTGAGTCAAGTGGAAGATGTTGAGTTATATAGTAATTGGTGTGGTTATGTAGGCGTGATGTATATGTAATGTTAATTGATATGTTACATAGGAAATTATAAGTGATGAGTTTGATATTTTCATTTTGTTTTGGATGTCTTGGATGATAGCAAATGATGAGATGACGATATTTTTGAAGGTAAATGCAAATGTAGGTAGCTAGTTAAATTAGTTAGAGAAAAAATTAATATAGTCAGTTGAAGCAAAGAACAACGAAATTAGTTGGAGTGAAAATCAATGTAACTTTTTGAGTTAAAAGGATATAATGCAAATTGATGAATTGGTTTGTAACAGAAGCCAAATATTGTGTGGTTATATTGACACCTTTATATGAGTATTTGTGTGAATTACATACATTTGAACTTATTCCTTCATATCGCATGTTTGATTATTAGTTAAGAAGGAGGATGTAGTTATACTTTGCTTTGTTAGTATAAGCATAGTGAGAGGTAGTACACTTTTAAATGTAGACATTTTGAAATTTTATTTTTATTATAATTTTATTTAGTTGATACTTTATTGAACTCTTTTCAAAGTGAATATGGACAAATGAAAAGAAATTATGAGTGCTTGTATAGCAATCAAATTAGTTCATTAAAAAAATATTTTTTATATTTCTTATTTTGTAGATAAACCTGCGAAATATATTTTAGAATATTTAATATGTAAATAAAAATGGATAAATTTGGAATGGTGAATATTATTAATTTGATTTATATATATATAAGTAGATGACATAGTTGAATGCTTAAAAATGAATGAACAATCTGTATCTTGCTCATATGATTGTTTAATATTTATTATGTTATACCTAAATTATACAACAGCTAGTCCCACGCTATTAATAAATCATGAGTTTAGCTTAACAATAAGTAACAATTTTATCATATCCCATGGAATTGAATTCAAGCATAAAATTTTTTAATTATATTAAATTAGCTAATCAATTTCTAATGATTTTTTTCGTATCACCTGCCCTTACAATTGGGAATCTTTTCATTAATTATCGACAACTCATTGATAATTTGATATCTCTAATTATTGTTCGTTTTGACAATACTTAAACAAGTTCACATTATTAATCTATTTATAATTGTTCCTCAATCCACTCTTTATATTAGTTTCCTTTATATTATACAGATAATCTATGAAACATTTTTCTAATGTTTGTTTTTCTCTCATTTTTTTTTACAGATATAAGATTATTCTATTTTTAATTTAACAAATGATTATTTTAAGTGACTTGCTTATGCCACTACGGCACAAAATACTTTAGGCAACAGACGAAAGCGTAGCTATAAGTACAATTATCGTTACCTTATTATTAAGACAACAAAATTTATATCGTTACAAGAAGTGGCGCTGCAATAAGTATGAGGCAACAAAATTTTTTGATTAGGCAACAAAATAAAAAATGTTGCTTTGAGTTTTGACTAAGGCAACACATTAGTTTCAAACTATAGCAACAATGTTAAATAGATATTGCAACACTTTTAAGTCTTTATAAGGCAACAAAGTGATTTTTTTAAAGCAACAATTTGGAATAATAAAAACAACAATTTATTCTTTGGTTACAAATATTATTTAACGTAAAATCAAACTCTAGTAATTATGTGGGCAACCTCCATATATACATTAAAATAAATATATAGATATTAATGTACGTCTTAATTGCGTACGTACTATCAAATGTAAATGACAAAAAAATGCATTTATATATAATATATAGTCTATAAGGACTTGTAAAATTCAATCTTTTAACATATTCAAAATACAAAAGCAAAAAATCACTAGCTAAAATATTTATCTACAATATCGTCCTCCATTCGGTATGAATTATAAATGAATTAATCTAAATACTAAACAAAATTAATATGCATGGGCACTCCAAAATTCTTCATGAAGTACCTCCTTGTCCACTCATAATCATCACCATCCTAAAAAAAACATAAACAAGTAGATTAGAATTGTAAAACTACTATACTCATAAATATGTTGATATATCTAAAGAATGAAATATGAAAAATAGAACCTTCATTGGTTGCAATCACCATTCATTCTCAAAGATTACAATCACCAATTAAATTACCTTCATGTTCACAACAGATAGGTGGAGACCTAATATCATCTGCAATAGTAGCTTTAAAATCATCAAGTATCTAGGTTGATGTCAAAGAAACCTAACAAAATTATCAATATATTAAAGATCCAGAAGAACAGGGTGCACAAAACGTAGAACAGAATTCCATTTAAGACCTTTCTCAACTTGAAAGCATCCTTTATTCTCACTTTGTCATCATGGTAGTCAAAGTAAATGAAATACCATAATTAGTATGCCTGAAACTTAGCTAACATAGAACATACTAAGAAACCAAAATTTGTAGGTAGGTAGAATGCACTTTTAACATGGAACTGTTCAGCCTGTCTAGTGAAAGGAGATTGACATCAAAAGGTATTATAGATCAAGATAATAAGTAGACATAAATCTGAAAATTTGAAGAATTAACCTGAAAGTGAACACATAAAGAGCAAGAAACTCAACTGTAAAACTATATAAGAATAATATAAGGTTTTTACCAAGTCTATTGTAATAAATATTTTTCAGCATGTAGTTTTTTGTATTGCTGATTGTCAAGCAGAATTGCAAAAAATAGTATCATCACCTCTTTATCAAGCTCCTTAGCAACATCCTCAAACAAATCTTTTGGGGTTGAACTTGTAGTGTTTTATGCTACATCCAAATATAAACGTCCAATAAAAAATGAGGCCTTAAGTCCCTACCATGATTAGAAACAAGCTGATGTTGGAGGAACATTTTGTGTTGGAAAGATGAGATTTCTTATTTGACCACCTTTCGGTTGCACCAACATATTTTGGGCTTCCACCATTATCTTCAAAAGTGCACCTTACAAACACTTGAGCTCTGTGATGCACCTACCAGATGCAATACCATACTTTCTATAATTGTTTCAAGCATCAAGTAACAAAATTAGAGATTGAACTTGGCATTGGTGTAAGAAAATCTATTTTGTGCTCTCTTAAACTAGTACTAATGGCAAGTATAAAGTTATTGCTGATGTCTCCAACGAGCTTCCATAACTTCAGTAATTATTTGGTCAGAAGGGGGTCTCATTTTCAACTGTCATAAAAATATTATTAAGAATGTGTGTAATTTTAAGATCTATTTTGTAATGTTGCTACGAGCCGAAAAGGCCATCAACTGTCGTATATATCACCACAGCAACTACAATGATGTCAAACGTTAATAACGATAGTTTCGAAGTCTAATTAAATACTCTTGCGTTGCTTTCATCAGAAGTAGAAAATACCAAAAAAATTATTGACATGAAAATCATCTTCGGCAGAGATAGTAACTTCTATTCTTCCTTGAATCAATCTCCATGTTCAATTTTCTCACACATTCATGCTCCCGTAAGCACTCATACCAATTCCCAATCTCTCAACTGGAAGAAAGAAAAATAATGGCTAGAAAAGGGTTGATAATCTTCTGCGCATTGGCTGCTATACTCATAATCATCACAGCTATTGTCCTAGTTGTCCTCTATTTTACCATCTTAAAGCCTAGAGAACCTAAAATCTATGCTTATCCCGCCACCCTCAAAAACATCTACTGGTCGTTCTTTCCTGTGCCATTTCTTAATTTCACGTTAGGTATAGTAATCAACATCGACAATCGGAACTACGGTAGCTTCAAGTACAAGGACAGTAGAGCTTATGTTCGGTATCACAGCGACGTTATAGGTGATGCTCCGATTTCAGCAGCTGAAATTCCAGCTCGAGCAAAGTATAATGTGAGCCTATCTGTGACTGTATCTGCGAACGAGATATTGGATAACCAAAACTTTTTGAATGATTTTCTGAGTGGGGTGGTAACTTTTTCTTCTTCATCAAACGTGCAAGGAAAAGCCACCGCGTTGAAGATCTTCAAGAAGGATGCCAAAAGTTCAACCAACTGTAACATTACCGTCTTTATCACAGCACAGCAAGCTCAGTCAGATTGCAAGTCGAAACTCGTAATACAATAAATGTAAGTTGTATCCAAGGATTTAGATTGCCAGAATTGATTGACAGATGGAACAATGGATTGCTGACTTCAATATTTTGACGTCGGTCTCTGTTCTAAATGAAGTTGTTAATATTGATTTCATTCGACTTATGAACTTGTTATGTGACATATAAGTAACTAAAAGTACAGCGGATATTAACTTGAGCAAATATCCATTATCCTCCAAACTGGCCATGTAGGTTCTTTAGTGCTGCATTTATAAACTTGGACATCTTGTACTCAATATGTTCATTGTTCAGAAAATATGTTGGACCTTGTGGCTCATTCCAAGAAAATGGCATGACATTCTCATCCATCAAGTTATTTGAGTTATGATAAAATCCTTCTTGCAATGAATCGAAAAAATAAAAGTGAAAGCTGAATTCTGAGCATTATTGTCCACGATGCTGTAGGAGTTTGGTTCTTTTCCAGCCTGCCAGCTTGCGAACTCTTAGGTTCGTTGAGCGCTTCAGCCTATATCTAATGAAATTATACTGACTCCAAAAGTGAACTCGTCGTATCCATTTTTTGAAAAAGTCATAGCAAGATATACGTCAGTTTTCGTACACGAGCAATTTCTTTATTTTCTCTAAACTATGTTTTGTTTGACGCACGTATGCTATTTATAAACCATAGACCTTAAGAACCTAATGATAATATTGGATTATAAACTTCAATCATATATTAATTTGCTTATAAAAATTTATTATCAACATGTCAGTTTCTTGAAAGTAATAAAAGGAATAGCCAACATATTTTAATTTGTGTAAACAAAAGAATACAATGAAATAATACTTATAATACAAGTATAGATAATATCTAGTGAATAAATCATATATATATATATATATATATATATATATAGACTTCAAATTTCTTTTGAAAATTATATATTTAACACATAAAAAGTAAGAATGCGTGAAAGAATTAC
>JAOQMM010000002.1:19599785-19612161 GCA_027563515.1 Erythroxylum platyclados
CAAAAGTTTAAAAGTTTAAATATCTAAGATAAAATAAATAATATAAACAAACTTGGATAACTCAGAAAAAATAGGACGTTGCCTTATGTATGGATGGTTGTAGGTTCTGTATAGGGGGTGTTACAATACATCAAATACATACATGACCATGTAAGTAGATAAACGACTGTGTATCTCCCAGAGCATGCTAAATTGTTGTTCTTCTTGCAATTTCTTATCCAATCCTCACCCTAATCCATCTCCTTCTTATTACACAATGACAATTGAGTTTAAACATCAAGAGGATGGCTTAAAGAAAATGCTTTTAACTCATTTTAGCTCTTAAACTTTCAAATTGTACCTAAAACCAAATATGAACTAAAATGAGTTTCTTAAGTATTTCACAACAATAATCACTAAATGTTAAGGAGTGACTGTATAAACAATCAAACACACATCAATTGGCACTCCTTGTTAATAAGTCTAATAGTAGTTATTTGCAGTCTAAGATATTTGAAATAGGGCATCTCTCGTTACAGTATAACAAAAGAATTTAAAGCTTAATCATGATTAAGATTTTTTCTTGATACAAAAAGGAGCTCTTCTCCTAATTGATTCTTAAACTTGACATTGCATTGAACTGTTTCATCGTCTCTATTAGCACCTTGATATAGTCCTCTTCAATTGTACATAAGAGCATGAGGTCATCTAGAAATGATAGGTGGAAAATATTTTTTCATGTGATATTTAAAGATTATATTTTCTCTTATGTTGTGGTCAATCAATCTAAAAAGTGCCTTGATGTAGATGATACATAAGTAGGGGATAAAAGGTGTACTCTTACCTTAATCCTTGTCATTGAAAAATACATTAAAAGTGGTAGTTGTGATAACACATTCAAATCTAACTAGTGAATTGAGTTGTGAAACCCATTACTTCCATTGTTTACAAAGTAAAAGACCATGCAAGTCAAAGGTCTTGTGAATGTCTATTTTAATTTAGCAACTCTTGATTTTGTTACTACTATGATAGTCCTTAAGCAACTCTTAGATCAACAAAATATTGTCCCCAATGCTCCTACCCTGTAGAAATGCACTTTAACCTGGATTAATGAAGTCCTTAAGAGAACTTTTTAGCCTATTAGAAAATACCTTAGTCATCATTTTGTATAAAATATTACAACAAGAGATATGCAAGCTGGAAGGATTAGTTTTCTTTGGGACTAGGGAAATGTGAGTGCTATTAATTTCCTTTAAGATGCTACAACTGGAAAGGAGTTCAAGGATAGCATTGGTTATATGAGTTCCTCTCAATTTCCATGACTTTTGAAAGAAATAGATATTTAAGCCATCTAATTTTGGTGCTTTCTCAACTTTAAGGCTCTAGACTATATTTTTTATATTCTCTTCATTGAATTAAGTAGTTAGACATTTGGCCTGCTCTTCCTGATTAGAGGAAGTGTGAAATTCTTAAGTTCTTGTATATAGGATCTTACTACTATTGTTAAGCTAGTGGTGCTCTTGAAGTGTAAATATACAACTTCCTTTAGCTCAAGTTAAGAGGTTAAAAGAGTGCAATTAGGTCCAGTAAGGAAATAATTATATTTATTTTTCTTTTGATCATTGTGTTATTGTTAAAGAAATCGATGTTTCTATCTCTACTTTTTAGCCAGAGGACTTCGCTTTGTTTCCACATTGAGGAGTACCATTCTAAGGCTTGTGTATATTCTAAAAGTGTCGCCTTTTCTAAATGCAAGAGAGTTACATCTCTTAGATTAGCATAAGCTCTAGTTTGGATTTAATCCAATTTTCGGCTTTTGGCATTTAAGCTTCCCATGTTGTTGCTAACTTTCTTCTATTGAGGGCATTCAGCTCTTCTTTGACAACTTGGAGTTTCATGAAACATTTGAAAGTCGTAAAGCCATCCACTAACGCATCCATTCCTTTAGAAATTGTAGTATCAAAACTATCAAATTTTTCTAAGAAGTTAAAAGGAAACTGCTGAACTCCAATAGATTGATTCATAAAGATTCCAATGGGTGAGTAGTAAAATGATAAGAGGATTCCAAAATGAGCTCTACTATCTAAAAAATGATTCAATGAAGAGGGATACAGCATTACCCTATCCAATTTCTTTCTAATGAGCCAAGTCCATGTTGTTTATTACTCCAAGTTAAGAGGTTAGCATCGTGTTTGAGATTAAAAGCTTCTTTTTGCTTATGCATATTGTGAAACAATCATTAAATAGATTGAGTCTCCTATTGTCTCCCCTAACCTCATAGGAGTAAAGAACATTTGAACAATGTTGAAATCTCCTATTAGCAGCTAGGGGAAGCTAATACCATCATGTATATTGCACAAGTCCCTCCATAGAATAGCCCTCTGGAATGTAAAATTCGTTGCATAAATCAAGGAAATGCATAGAGTTTTTACGTTGTCTAGTAGCTCAACTTTCAAGTGAATGTATTGATCTAAGTGCTTGGTAGTCGAGACTTTAATAATAAAAGGGGTCGTAGGCCACAAGTATTCTTCCCTTTCCGTGATCTTACTGGTTGGATAACATGGACCAATCTTTCCAAAAAAAAAAAACTGCAAACTGGACCTAAGATTATTCTTCTCTTATTTTAGTTTCTAGAAGTCTTATCAAAATAAGTTTTCTTACAAGTAGAAAATCGTTAACTACTAATTATTTTATAAGAAAATTGATACCTCTCACATTCCAAGCAATAATATAGGAATGTTAGTGTTTGAGTCTAGTGTTAACTTTTCCCTCGACTTTCCTTCCTGATCTTCTTATGTTGCTCGCTAAGTTGTCAGTTCCAAATTTGCTTTAATGTCTATTTGATCAAACCTTAGGCCAGACTCAAGCCACCCAACCCGAGGGCCAGTCCATCGCCAACCCAAAGGATAATCAACCAGCAATTCAGATTACTTTTAACCCAATATATTACGAGAAAACACAACAAATTGAAATGATTCGTCTCCTTATTGAAAAAAGTTCATAATAGTTTTACAATTTCTGCACACCACTTAATTGCTCTTTTCTTTAAATCAATGATTTCAAGAATTTCATATCTTTACATCAAGTTGATCATCGATGGTATATATGTTTAATTTGAACAGAAGTATTGTTATATATGTATTAGCTAAGCGATTACTTATAATCATATATTAGTATATGCGTCTACCTAAGCTTAATCTAGAAAATTTTTTCTGTTGTACATGTATCTAAAGACCTGACCTTCTGAAGGAGGAAGCTCCTTCTTATGGCTAATTGATCTTGTAAGGATTGATACTGGCATGGATAATAGGTTAATCTCCTAAACAGAAAAGATATATTACTATATTGGCAGTTTTCACTTTCTCGTTCCTAACCTATTCCACAGGGCATAAGCTATCACACCTTTGTTAGGAAGCACCTGAAGGAATAATGAACTTGATATATGTTGAACCATGACAAGGAAAGCGAAGAATCAGGAACCTTGATTAGTGTAAAGCTGGACATGCCTTGGCCAAACTTGACCATAAACGTCCTTTTTACTATATTTTCTATCCCAAGACCAGGGGATATCTGCAATCAAGATAAGAAAAGGTATCAGATGAATGTAATAAGAGAACGGACCAGCAAAGAAGCAAAGGAAACAGTATAATGACCTTCAGAGGAGTATAACCGTGGAGGAAGCTCGTAAGGTACTGGCAAACGTATGATATGTGAAGATGAATCAGCAGTTCCTTGCCATGCCAAGGTAACCAGCATTGATTTCAACAGCTGAGAATGTTCTGAAAATCCACATTTATCCTGAATTTCCCACAAATTGTGATGTCATTACTTCAGAACAATATATCATTAACTTAACCCATCATCACTGAAAGTTCGGGTGAATCACTGTAGACCACAAAAGTCCAAATCAAGCTACTGATATTAGCTGTCAATGATAACATCACCATTTTTTTTTTTGTTAAATGAAGTTTATGAATAGATGTCATGGAATGCCCCATGATGAACTTTGTACAATTGTGATCGTGACACAAGGAATGTCATCTCACCTTTCCATCAACCATTTTTCAGCAGGCACAACAGCTTAGAAGAGAGTAAGCTTCTTGACTTGATTTGATATGAAAAATGAAATTTAACTATAACTTCAATGACCAACAATTATAATATAGAGAGACAGGAGCGCTGGTACCTCTGATGCACTTGCATTGTTTGTGCAACTGAATCCATTGCCACATCCTACAGCAGATGGCAAAAAGAGCACACCCAGCTGAAATAAAGCATGTGAACGCTATATTAAAACTATAAATTCAGTGAATCAAGAAGCAGGAAACATTCAGCCAGATAGAGTGCAGACATTGCCAGAAAGAAAATATCAACACCAAACCACTCTTTTCTTACTGCAAAATCATGCTATTCAAAAGGTATTATGAAGACATTTAATCTCATAGATGTGTGAATTTTAGTGAACATGCACATACCTCATAAGAACGAATCATCAACTGAGAATTATTCTTCTGCAAGGTTCCCCAAGCTGCTTTGCTGAGATTTGCTGAAGTTAACAAGAACCAACTGTTCAAGGAAAGTACAATTACTAGTTTAACTATGATGAACTAGGATGACATCTTGTAGTAAAAGTCACTTAAGGATGCAAACAGTTAATTAGAAGCAATCCTTACGCAAGTTTCTGCCCATTGTAACGAGTGAAAGTCTTAATGTGCGGCATTGCACGACTGAAACATTATACAAAAGAAGCAATTACCATACTTAGATAACAAGGAAAACAAGACAAAGTGATATTGGATTGAGAACCAGCCATCAATTTCAGGTTCAATTACAATTTCCAAATCAGCAGGTTTATGAAGCTGTAGCTACCCACAACTTCAAAAGAACATTCAGTTTCGCTTCAACCAACAATGTAATTGACCAGGCTGTAAGTCGATATAAAGCGGCAAGGTGTGAAATTTTACAGCTCCAATCATTATTTTATAAGCCAAATTTCCATTAATAAAGACATATATATATATACCATCGGCCAGTGTGAGTAGCATTCCATTTTGCCCAATACTTTTTCAAAAATCCTTTCTCCACGTTCTTTAATGGGCTTGGAATAGCATTTCCAGCTGCATAACCCTGGAGAAACAAAAACAACAAATTTTCAAATTTTGACTTATATTAGCAAAAACTTAATGGGAAAAACAAACAAAAAGGTCTAAATACTAGACTAGAGATAATTACATGATGAAAGAGCATTGAGCTTCATTTGGAATCTACTAATAAGAGACACCATATGATTTTGGAAAAGGATAGCCAGTTTTTCCCAAAAACATATACGGAAGTCATGAAATGCAAGACTGAAGATGAATGACTATAGGTGGTGAGGTTTATGTTTAATAAAATATTGTAAAACTCAACCCTAATTTGTCTTTTTGCAAGTACAGATGACACTAATTTAAACATTATTCTACAGGGTAAATCCAAATGCAGGTGCTAAAGGAAAAATGAAATACAAAATCAGGCTATAATATCTTAAAATGTCAACATTTTGTTTTAATAGTTAGAATATATACATTCAAATCAATATATCAATCAAATTATGTCCGCAATATGTGGGCTTTATTTGAATGATAATGAATGAGATAATAATCCTAGCAATTTCATAAAATAATTGATGCAAATATTCTTTTGCATGTAATATATGCCACAACCAACTTAATTCTATTCCATGAAATATTACTTTTTTCCATCATAAGTCAAGTATGTTGTATGATTTTTTTTTTTTCATACCGATTGCAGAACATGTGAGAGAAATCATATAAACATCGATGACAGCAATAGTCAAATACAACTAGAGATTTTACAAAGAATATATAACTATAGATTTTACAAAAAACAGTAAGCAATCAAAAAGAGCAGAAACAACCTCCTTGTAAGTACCTCTAAGGAGCATCTAACATCTTCCACACTAGGCCATATTATTAGAGGCTCTCCAAGACCAAGAGGTGTTTTATCCTCTGAGAAACCAGATGACATAGAGGTAGCCAGCTCAGTCATCCACTTCTCATCTAACGAACCAAGGGATGAGAACTACAGGGAAAGAACAATTATACTCTAATCTCTAGAGTTGGGAAAAAAATCAATATAATTGTTTGCCGCTCTAAGCTTAATATAATAAAACATACCAGAGTTTTGAAAGTACCCATTACTCTGCATGCTACATGCATAGAAAAGCAATTGAAATCGAGAGCTCATACGAGGAGACAAAGCAACTAAACAAATCTTTAGTACCATAAGGACAAGCTATTATATTTTCCATTCAATTTGATTACTCGATTGCTACAGACACTTTCCATTTGTTTTCAATCAAGTCACAATATAACATATACTGTCATGTCAATGGATGAATCAGACCATTAGGTTGCATCCATCCTCAACCACCAAAATCTATCAGTATAACAGTAAAAGAGAAGAACATAATACCTGGTAGATAAGAGGTGAGTTTATAAAGTCATTGTCAAAGGAGCATTCCTGGAGAATGCTTCTTAGCTTCATATGTCCCCACTTCTTCAAATTGGCACCACTATGATAACCAGGAACTGATGCAATTAACCTAACCTATATTTAATGCAAAGAGGTCCACATGTTACCACATAAAAGCATATGTTAGACTACAACTTGTCTTTCAGAACATAAGAAAAATTTAGTAACCACAAACAAGCAAGAGAATAAAGAAACATACTGCTGCATTTCCATAATCAAATTTCTTGAAAAAGGACGGACTGATATTGAAACTCCCAAGACCTTGCAACTTGGCAGTAAACTCAGGCCACTGTAAATGTCAAACAGGAGTTACAGGAAATGTCATAAGAAAATTTTGATGTGATCTGATAATCCTTCTTTGTGTATAACGATATACCTTCAATGCCTTCAGATAATCAAACAAGTCAGTTTCAAAACCACTTCCTTTGCTTGGACTCTTTTCATCTTTCCAAGGGAAATCTTGCATCCACAAGCCTTGGCTTTTGTTGTTCCAGTCAACATAAATCAAATTTGCTGTGTGTACAATAACTCTCACTCCTTGAGGATAAACAAGAAGCATGGCCTTTGAATGGTGTGTCCCAAATGAAATAGGAAGAGGTGGCTTATGCAGAATCCAATTTGACGGCTTGTTTTTCTATGAAAACAATAAAAGCTTATCCAAGTTTCCTACAATAGAGCTTTAAATGCATAAAATAGGGGCTAATGGACACAGGTCCTAGGCAAACCTTCATATATTCTACCGTGCCATCACCCTCCCCATGAATAACCAACACATGAGGAACTTTCACAATTGTTGGGCATGCTGCATCAAAAATTGAAGGGAAGCAGTAAAACGGTTGCCCAAAAAGGGATCACAAATTGCAGTAGACAAAGCCATCCATATTGAAATGTTATTTCCAAAACTCTGAAGTCGTCATTCCTTACAGTGATGTCATTGTTTATAGCTATAACAAGATGTCAAGTTTATTACAGAAAGTGGACCTCCCACCCAATAAAAACAGTTTTAAGGCTCAAATGAGAAAGTGATCTATATAGTGCAAACTGCCAATGTATTTACAGCATTTCAAGAACTCTCCGTAAGATTAAAACAAAAACAACAGAAAGGAAAAAGCATAGGCATACAAATACACTACTGTTCCTGTTTTGGTCATCATATAAGTAACATTTAAAAAAAGGCTAACTTTAGCCCTTGTAAATACAGAAGATTGGAACAGCAATAACTTATGACCATGAGAGTAGATATTTCTTTTTCTAGACATGGTTAGCATGAACAACAGAAAACAAATCTGCACCAAATTATCAAATGTGCAACCCCAATACAGAATGAAAAGTAAGGTAGGAGAATATATTCAGAAGCAGGTGATGGAGAAGAACTACTAACCAGACATCAGCCAATCAATGTCCACCATGTAATTTGAAAGAATGGCAACCAGAATGTCTCCCTATTGAAAAATCGCAAACCAATTAATCCGTCATCAGATGGATATCCACAAATAGACTCTCAAAACCTAACCTAACCTAACCTCAGAAGATGCTGAATTTTCTACATATTCATCAAAGAAAAAAAAAAAGCAAAAGATTTGAAACAGTAGTACATCACCTGAATTACATCCATGATAGAAACACAAGATGTGTTTGCCCATGTCGGTAGCCCTCGCACTTTCATAAGTCGAAAGGTCAAGGGCAATTTCTCTGCTGGAACAAAAAAGTTACGAATGGCCTCCTCACTACTAGCAGTCCCTTTATCATTTATCTGTGGCTATAAATTTACAATCAATCAATAAAATGAGTTATTCCAACACAGAAGACAAAAAGATCTCAGTCTTGATACACAAGCGTGAAGTTTGAACTAATTCAACAAGTAGCATTACAGACTCTAGAACTCAAAAGTAAAGAAAAAAGTTTGCGTACAATTTCAATACCTTTGAGTCGTTAGCTCCAGGGGTTTCATCTTGAGAGATTTCTCGCATCTTCTTTTGCTGGCTTTCACTAGTTTCTCCGCCGCCGTTAGAAGCCCTCTTTTGTGGGGTAAAAGAGAACGACTTATTATCAACATCCAGTGTTACATACTTAAAAAAATGGCAGCCGGGGATCAACTCTATTATATCACCACTACTAATGGGCACTTGCTCTCCGCTCATCAGTTTCTTTCTTCCGTTTACCGATTTAACAACAACCGGGTTAGTGCCCTCCTAATATTTTGCAGAAAGAAAGAAAGAAACATTCTCATTTAGGCTCAACATTTAAACTCAATACAGAAGTAAGGAAGAAAAAAATTTCAAACAAAAAGAAAAGAAAAGCTTACAACGGTTAAAATGGGAGAGAAATTGCCGGAGGAGGAGGTTAAAGAAATGTGCTTGCGGCTGAGTCTTTTATCAGAGACAGATAGGCTGTCGCGGCCGATGACATTTGAACCTTTGGTGATAGGTAACTTTGGGACTGAACTATTTTCTTCCTCTGAATTGCCTCTAAGTGGCACCAAAAACCCGATCTTTTCTCATGCAAAAAAAGAGAGAGGGAAAAGCACTTTACATAAACACACATTCACACACACACACACAAAATGAAATGGATGTTGAAAAACTTAAAGAGACGTGAGTATGTACCAGAGAATCAGCCATTCATGCAAGCAGTCAATCACATTCGTATATGGACGGAAGCTATCGATTAAAACACGAAAGTGATGATGAAATGAAGTTCATACCCCGAGAGCATACAAGTACTTCGCGTCGATCGGTGAATAGTGAACTTGGCAATGGCCGGCACAAAAAGTTTTGCTTAGGCCCTCGGCACAGCCCAAGCCCAAGCCCAATCGAGCTTGGACAATCCGAAATCTATTTGGTTAAAAATAAAAGATAAAACGATGTTTTTTCTTAAAACTCTCAAGCTTAGGACTAGATCAGGCTAGCCCAAAATTTCATAAAAAATAAAAGCGTGAATCTACCTAAAGCCTAATCAAACCAAGTTGAGTCAAGTTAGGTCGGACTTGACTGCCACCTCTAGTAAATACGGTGCATTCTTTGTGAAATAGACTCCTTTTATTACTAATTCTTGTTTTGATAAATTTCATATATTCTTTTAGATTTTCACTACAAATCATCTTGGAAAATTAATTGTGATCAAATCAAGGGTACAACATAAAAAAAAAATATCTCTTTTTAACTACTCTTTATGTGTGACCTACTAGGTTCCTAATGTTAGACCTCTAAGTCCTAATAGAAGAATCATGAAGACATTGGCGAGCCTTGACCAATGTTTGACACTCAAGATAACGAAACAAGGCAAAGACTTACGAGTAGGCAAGGAAAATAGATATTGTCGATGAGTTGCTATGCATTGCTGCACATTGGTGAAAATATTCGATGAGATGCAAGATTCGGAAGTGAGACCAAAGGATAGCTTGAGATGGACCTTAGGTTGAAGGTTAGCTAGATCATATGTATGAGAGGGAGACATGAGAGAGCTTTAAGGACTTAATGTGTGCTCAAATAGATGGATTATGACTAATGGACTTGGCTTGGGTAAGTATTAAACTATACCAACGTAATATGAAAGGCTTTGTGCTTGGATGACTCATAATCAATGGGTAGAGATCAAGGAGAGATCTTGACTGATGCGGCAAATAAAATCACAGTAGATATACATCATCACTAAAAAATAAAGGCCATATGGAAGGATCATCTAAAGCGAGTAGAGTTCTTTATAGATATGGATGTATCATTCCTACTTAAATGAATGAACTCTCGTAATAGGTTTTACCCTAACTTGACTTTCTCTCAAAGCATTATTTGGTTATGCATATTCAAATAGGATTTTGGTTAATTAACCTATGAATAGGGATTATATGCCTCAAAAGAAAATATGATATAATCTAGGAATTTTTATTGGTCCAAAAAGTTAAAATAATTCGTTAGTCAAAGAAGAAATTGAGTATAGTAAAGTCCTAGGGGAATCCAGCCTAAATCTAGTTAGTTCTTAATTTGGTATTTTTTTATCATTATTTTACATTAGTATTTAGATTTTTTTCTTATTTTATATAAAGGTTGATCTAATTGTTAAGTTCGTGGTTAGTGGGTAATTAATCGATAATTTTAATGGGACCATCCCTTACTCACCTGTGCTAACTATAGTTACACTATACAATTATGGTAAAAAATATAATACAACATCATATATGAAGGAAATGGGTGAGGTTGTATGTGTCGTTAAGGTTAGATAACTAAGGATGGTTCACAAAAATTATTATGGCTTTACAAGCTACATATATATATATAAAATACTTCAATAATTTTGTATGTAAACTATTAATTATACCTATTATAAAAGGTCAGCATCTTAGCAGTAGGTAGCATTTATAGACAACACAAAAAGAGGGAAAAGGTTCTTTATTCTAATGAAACTAGTAGTCTCATATACATTATATTATGTATAAGATTAAATATATATTTCACTATTGGAATAGTTAGCATATGCCAATTAGACCTTGAACAAGTATGTAAGAAAGCAGTAAAGAGAATATTTAGGTATTTGAAAAGGGCTATAAAATACATATTGTATTATGATACATTGCGATATTCAAATAACAATCGCATATACTTGGAACCCTAAGTGTAATTGCAAAACTAAACACATCAATACCAAGTATAATTATGTTAAAGACATTATAGCTTGAGGATAAGTGAACATGTAGTATAGTCTTGAGAGATAAATAATTGTAAAATTTCTAATCAAAATGATTATTAGAGATATGTTTTTTATGCCTATTAGATCATTAGAATTGCATGTGATTTAGATTTTGGTCTTTTGTTTATTTCTTTTTTGTGAATATTCACAATACTTGTTTTCAACGTTGATGTCATATATCATTGAGTTTTTTATACAAATATATTAATTGAGTATCAAAATTTAGTTTCTACAATGAATTTTAGATGAAATTTCAATTCAAGAAATATAAGAATAATTGATTAAGTTGTTTATTTAGTTTTAAGTTGAATGTTTGGATGAGTAT
The DNA here is from genome assembly GCA_027563515.1 of Erythroxylum platyclados. Lineage (NCBI taxonomy): Eukaryota > Viridiplantae > Streptophyta > Magnoliopsida > Malpighiales > Erythroxylaceae > Erythroxylum > Erythroxylum platyclados. Next base: position 19,611,307 of record JAOQMM010000002.1, read on the forward strand.
TGAAATTTATTTCTACATTTGTCAAAAATATATTAAATACCTTCTTGCATATGTAGTTGCCTCCATTACTTTGTAGGAATAAAGATGCAATAAGTTTTAAATTGCATATGTAGTTGCCTCCATTACTTTGTAGGAATAAAGATGCAATAAGTTTTAAATAGTTTATGTTGGCAATAAATGGAGCTTAATGCTTAAAGAACTCATTTCAAATGAAGTGCATTAAAAGGTTAAAAAAAAAATGGGTTATTGGTAATAATATAACATAAGAAAATGATGTGCTTACCCAATTTGTCTTAAAATGTTTGATGTGAGTTATAAAAGATGAATTGAATGAGTAAACAACTAAACTCAATTTAGGAATTAGGTATTCCTGAAATATCATTTAAATGATATTAAGAGATAAGACATATACTCTGATAAAAGACAGTTAATACCATAGCATATGAAGCATGCCATGTATGTATAATGGATTAATAAGATAATATAAGTCCTAACCTCAAATTATATTGTATGAGGATCCTTGAGACTATATGAATTGAAAATTAAAACACCTTATTTACTCAAGTTTTAATTCCAAATATTCCATTTGAAGTTTGTATCTTAGAATATTGTAAGAAGACTATGAATGATTCGATATATTAGGGCACTCTAGAAAAGTAAGTTAATTTGATTCAAAAGGTTAAGAAATGCAGAAGATAATTATAAATCTAAATTTATATCAGGATGTACTCAAAATCACTTCTTTATAGAATTAATTTGAATACAAAGCATTATATAATGAGATTCATATAATGATTAATCTGATAAATTATATGAGGTTTTCATACTAAGTTTGTTTCAATTTTATTTTTCAGT
>JAOQMM010000002.1:19641762-19656044 GCA_027563515.1 Erythroxylum platyclados
TGGTTATGCACAAAATTTGAGTTTTTTTTTATAGATAATATTTAATACTAATCTCCAACAACATCCCGATGTTTAAAGAAGAATCTTGAATTTGGAGTACTGTTAATCATGGCGTTCATAATAAGAGGGATTATAATTTCTTCTCTAAAATAACATCAACATCCAGCTCAAATTCCTAATGAATAGAGATTATTTCAGATAGAGACATATAAAAAAGTTTTTTTAAATAATTAAAAGAAAACAATAGTTAAATACATAAATAATAAAAATCAAAATCAAAATCAAAGTAAGAACAAAAATAAAGATTAAAAGTAAGTAAATAAATAAACATACAAAAATATTTTACTATTTCTTTGAACAAGGTAATGTTTCTATTACAAAATACATATTTTTCAATTTTTACTTTAAATTAATTTACTATTAATTTATGGAATTCCCTGATCAACCGAAAATAGCAAGTGAATAGAGATTATATAATAGATTTGATCTATAACCTAAACCTACAATTTAAGATTTTGAGTAAAAATACGATACATCATTTTTTACTAACTTAGTTATTGAATTTTTTTATCATTACAATGTTAAGTTTTTTTTCCCTAACATCCGATTAATGAAAATTTAATGTGGGTTATAATTGGAAAAATAAAATAAGAAACACCATTGAATTAAAGAAATGTAAATATGCTTATCTTATACCTAAATTGAATTATAACTATATAGATAAATAGCTAGATGTCTAAAGTCTTTCTTATGATTTGAATTTAGTTTAACAGGCCATTGTATATGATAATTATTAGAATAGATACCATTAAAAAAATTGTTAAAAAAATGGGAATTGAACCCAAATCACATACATTTTGCTAAAACGAGTGAAATTATACGGAATCTTACTACAAATGATCTTATTTATATCGCTATCATATCAATGTGAATGTTATGATTTCTCGAATTATAGTGATGAGGGCCCTTTTTTGTTTCATTTGGAAGGTTTGGTGATCTATCCAATGTCTTGGGTGTGGGTATAGCCTCAGCAAAATTTGTTGACTGATATGTGGTTTTTATTCAAACAAAATATCTCCTCTTTCTTTTCTTTTTTTTTAACAATAAGGTGGTATCACTACCTTATCTATCTGATTGAATAGCTAAAAAATAAAGCATTCACACATAGCTTAGTTAATTTTGAGGAATAGGTCTCCTTGTCTTTCAAAAAATATATGAAAAAGTTACTATATGGAAAATAACAACCCTTAAAACGTTCTATCATGAATGGAGCATTTTTCATTTCATTAGTCAGATAGTGATGGATTCTTAATGATCGTGTGCAATATTGAAAAATTATATAACGTCTTTTAAATGTTTATAGCAACTTTATGTGAACACTGTGTGCTGATAATTCTACTTAGGGGATAATTAAAATGCCAAAGCGTAAAATTTTGGCATTAATAGTGAATTATCAATTTTTATTAAATTATAAATTTTGATAATTTATATATATTGGCAATGCTGCAGAGAACCAAAGTCACTTTATATACGGCATAGAATATTTAAGCTTTGCCAACTTAGGAAAAAATGTTTGGATGCAAAAAAAGTTAACGAAATAACAGTTGTCAAACTTGTTTTAAAATTTATTTTAGTATTTAATTTTTAAAATTTTTTATTTTATTTAAACTTTTTAAAATTAGACAACACAATATAAAAAAAATATCTTCATTTATATTTTGTTAAAACACATAAAAATGACATTTATAAGAGATAATGTGAAATCTTTGTTACATAATATTTGAGTATCAAAAGTGACTACACTTTGAATACATACTCATTAATTTTAAAAATTGGATTGCTTAATTAAAAATTTTAAAAAATTATATCTTAAAGTAAAAAAATTAAAATGATTTAATAAATTTAAATTAATTATTAAAAAATTAATTTTTAGTATAGTCTAATGATAGAACATCTGTGCCACTTACACAGCAAATCAAAATGTAAGAGAAACAAAATGAAGAATACGGAGGAAATTCCTGGAGAAGAAAGCCGTATATACCATGTGCAGTTTTATGTGATGGATAACAAAAACATTCGCATTTGCCGAGGAAAATAAAAGTCAGATTCTCTGCACCCAATACTCTAATCTAACCTTGTTTTACATAAAAATAACGTCATTTTGTATCTGTTTATACCCAAAATGACATCATTTTTGGTACAAATAGGATTGGAACAAAGTATTAAATATAGAGGATCTTATGCCGGAATATAATAGCTATGTGACTCCTATAAAATTAAAATGATAACTAATCTTAAAGTACGCAAAATTTTAAAATTTTTCAATTTAGAAATAAAATTTTAAAAATTTTAATTGAATACATTAATTTCGTTAATAATTTACTAATTTAGCGAACGGAATCTTTATTATTCATGATATGTAAATGTCTCTTGAAAAAGTTCTCTCCACTTTAATTTAACTATGACTATTATTTTTTCAAACAGACATCAACATATCATGATCAACAAATCAACAAATTAATACTAATAGAATTAATATTTTGAACTAAAATATTAAAATTTTAAAAGGTTGAATACTTATCTGAAAATTTTAAAAACTTGAATACTAGATTAAAAAAATTCTAAAGATAAATATTTTAGTATTAATTATCCCTTATTTAACTATAGTATCTACTATCTAATATAGCCAATACACATGTACATGGCCGAATGCTTATATGAATAGTACCGTAATAACAATATTAGGTCTTACTAAAATAAATATTTCTTTTTTCCCACCCCAGTCAGAAAAATAATTTAAATAACGCATTAAAACTTCTTCACATACTCTAGATTCTTTGTCTTGTAAAGATCTTATATCCATGTGGTACACAAGTTACAAAAGAAACAAGAATCATGCAAAAATGGGGGAGTGATCGTGTAGTTCTAGACCAAAAGACATGTAATCAACTTTTGTCTACGAAGTCCAAATCCTGTGAAAGAGAAGACGATAAGGTCTTCATCGACATAAAGAAAGTAAAAACAAAAGCAGAAATAGGAAAGAAAAGAATAAAAATTATAACTTGTTCGTCTAAAGTCCCTCTTGTGCCCCTGTCTGTCAAATTCTCTGTCCCTCACTGTCTCAAAATCTTTTACTTCTGTATTATTTTTCCCCTTCAGTTTTCTTGTCCAAGCTCTAATACGCCTGTTCTTGATCATCATCAACTTTCAGCCTCTGATGAGCATGGACAGCACTGACCCACCTTTCAACGAAACTTACAATAAACTTTTGGGTAAAACCCTCAGAGAACCAGATAACCAGCTTGGGATGAGCAGTGTTAATAAGCTAGGCGTTGTCGAGGAATGCGAGCTGCCACTGATTGATCTTGGTCGTTTGAGTTTGGAGGAACTTGAAGAAAGAGAGAAGTGCAAGCTAGAAATAGCTAGGGCTTCGCAGGAGTGGGGTTTCTTTCAGGTGGTAAATCATGGGATTTCATGTGAGATTCTGGAGAAAGTGAGGAGAGAGCAAGCGAAGCTGTTTAAACAGCCTTTTCATAGGAAAAGCAGGGAAGAGTCGCTGAGTTTCTCAGCTGGCACTTATCGGTGGGGGACACCCACAGCCACTTGTCTCAGGCAGTTTTCTTGGTCTGAAGCTTTCCATATTCCCATGACTGATATATCTGCTTCCAATAATTCCAACAGTCTCAGGTAACATATTTATTTTCGTTATGCTCGATATGTTTGTCATTAATTATCATTACGTGTGAACTAGAAAAATTAGGCAGAGTTAAACATGCCAAAAAGAGGAATAGGAGGTAATAAAACTTTGAACCCAATGGTAAGTTTTAGATGATTGCTCCTTGCGGGCTGATTATCACATGTATATATTCAAACGCATGGAAGTAAGTGATCTATAACTTCTTCAATTCATGGATATAAAGTCCGTTAAGTGTAGGTAGACTTAATGAGAACAAGTTCTAATCTCCAAATCTAATTGGGTCGGGTTAGTTCTCTTGGAGAAAAGAAAAAACTTTCTTATAAAAGAGGGATATTCTTGAGCACCAGAATATTAGACAGATAACTTATAACTTGAACTCACCTCGCTATCAGAGACTTACTGTATCCTAGCTGGGTGGTCTGGAAAGCATCTCATCTCTTAAAAACATCAAATCAATAAACGTACCCTTTACTTGCATGCATGTAATATCTACTGGCATAGTCTGGTGTGGTACACTCAATCCAGAGAAGGGAAGGGGATGAGCCGGCGCCACGTTTTAATCACGTGAACCAGTGTGACCAGTTTTATGAGCTGGACGTCAGACTAACCCAGTCTGTTCACAAGGCCTCCAACGCTTAACTGGGTCCCATTTTCTTCTCAATACTTAGAGATACTCTTTCCAATTTTACTTATCTAATTCTATTTAATATCTAAGATAACATCGTTTTGGTCATTGAATATAAATTTAGAGACCGTTTAACCTTATTTAATAATCAAAGTAATGTTAATTTAAGCTTTAATTAAGGTTACAGACAGGAGATCTTCAATCATTATTTTGACCTCTCCCGTTGGTTGGGTGTAAAATTTTTATCTATTTAAATCGCTAACATAACCTTTTTAATTATGTTTTGGACTACTCAAGTAACTTTTTTAAAAAAGATATTTTTAATATATTAAAATTTAAAACTTTAAGATGTTAAGAAGTTAATTGAACATTTTATATAGAGGACCCTTTTGTATTTCATAATAAACATTAATATTTTTACTCAATCAAGTATAATTAATTTCGTTTAGATGACATAAAAGTAAGAATATGAATTTCAGTGAATATTTATTTTACATTAGAAAACATGACATACAAGAATCATGCACTTTATTCGGCTATTAAGATATAAACTCGATTGGTTAAGGAGATTCTCCTATTTCACCAGCACATCTTGCTGGTTACTTGATTCTAGTTTTTGAATTATGATAGTAATCGATCATGAGAACCAATGCTTAAATTTGTTGCTTTTCTCATTTTGTTGAAAATTATATGCAGTTCATCGATGGAACAATTTGCTACAATAGTTGCCAATCTAGCACAAAATTTAGCTGAGATATTGATGGAGAAATTGGGCAGGAAGTCGAGTTTCTTCAGAGAAAATTGCTTGCCAAGCACTTGCTACCTTCGACTGAACAGATATCCACCGTGCCCTGTTCCTTCACAAGTATTCGGACTCATGCCTCACACTGATAGTGACTTCCTCACTATTTTGCATCAAGATCAAGTTGGTGGGTTGCAATTAGTGAAGAACGGACGATGGTTTGCTGTTAAACCCAATTCTGAAGCTCTTATCATCAACATCGGCGACTTATTCCAGGCACGTTCACTAGACTTGTTCGTACAACGAAGGCTATTATCCTTTTATCCAACTTTACAATTTGGACTAAAACATATCTTGGCACAAATTCCCCTGCATAACTACTATCTTAAAGTGGATGCGTATGTCATCGATTTGTCTTCTTTAATGATGGTGTTGTGTGACTAGTAATCCTATTTAAAAACTTCAGGCGTGGAGAAACGACGTGTATAAGAGTGTACAACACAGAGTGGTGACCAACCCGCTGGTGGAGAGATTTTCAACGGCATACTTCTTCTGCCCGTCGTATGATACAGAGATAGAGAGCGGGTGTGAGTCTTCAGTTTATAAGAAGTTTAGCTTTAGGGAATACAGAGAACAAGTTCAAGAAGATGTTAAAAATTTCGGTTACAAAATAGGACTTCCTAGGTTTCGTGTTTGAGACAAGAAGCACGCAACTTCTTTTAACAGCTTCCGTTCTAGTAGCACAGGATGTATATTGCGATTAGTACATATAATATATATATAGATATATATATATATATATGTACGGTAAGGGCCCAGAATTTCACTGAAACAACTTTGTTAACAATTTACACCGTACCTTACATTTAATCGAACGTGGCAATGCTTATTAACTAAACAAAAACAATGATAGCCTACTTTTGGTACTTCTTTTAAATGTTTTTAATTATAGACCATAAACTTATATTCATTGAGAAAATGCAGAAATGTACTTACTTTGCTATTTATTGAAAGAGAAACAAGTTACTGAAATGCTTGAATAAGTTTCTCAATACATGAACAAGAACAAGCTTCTAAAACTTTTGATTAACTTTTATGAAAGTTATATATCTTTATGCCCTTAAGTCTTTCTGCATCTTTCTTAGTACATAGGCCTTTTAATGAGTTAGAGAAACTAAATGTTGACAAACTTACTCAAGCAGATAAAAGAAGATCTTAGCAACTATTTATAGAAATCTTATTAGGTCTCCCCATTATAGGCCGATGCGTGTTGAATACACTAGAAAATAAAATCTAACTTTGCACAACTAAATTTATAGTAGTGGTGAGTAGGGATCGTATCAATAGAGAATGTGTGTGTAGCTTTTGTAATGAAAAGAATTGGTGTTTAGGATTGGGGGTTTGTTTGGAATCAATAAGAGAACAAAGTAAAATTGAACTCATGAAAACAAATCAAGTTAAAAAGCATAAAAGTGAGAAAATTGATGAATGAGTTTAGAATCTGGTTCTTCGTTCAATCTCAGCTTACACACAAATAAACACACTTCATCATCTTCTTGACTTTACACAGCTCTTAGAAACTATTAATTGTAGGTTAACAATAAGATCTGTTAGCCCTGATTTTTCCTTAGGTTTTGTTTAATCGAAGTAAGCTCTTTAACTAAATCTAACTATCGAACAACCTAGAATAAGCTCCCTAGATTTAATAGGACAACCGCAATATGAACTAGGAAAACAAACTAATCTAGGCAACAACCACACATGCTCAGGTCATTTAACCTATGTTATCCCTAATGATTCAACAATTCACAAACGAATCGAAAACACAACTATTACATATTGTATTCAAGATTCTAGCAAAGGGTTTATATAAAAATAATCCAATAAGAGCTTTCAAATCATTCTTACACAAATACCCAAATCAATAAGAAAGGAATAACGTAAATAATCTCCAAAAAAAAGAGAGAGTCAGTAATACACAATGAAGAGATGCTCAATTATGATCTTTAGCTTCGATTTCCCCTTCAAACTAGAAGGAAGAAGGATTAGCCCTCCATGGATCTCAAAGAAGTCAGAGTTTTATAGCCTTTCGTGTTCCAAAAATGATTTATGCCTTCTTTGGCCACTCACATGTCTATTTATATGAAAAACTAGGTTTTCGTGGCCGTGCATCAAACCGTGCATCACGTTAATGCCACTTTCGTAATTATGCACGATGGTACAAGTGGATACACGATTGTGCATCTTATAGGTCATGCTGAATTCTTCATTTTCTTGCATTTTCTTGTCCCATCTTTACTCTAATCCATCTCCTTCTTATTTTATAAAGACAAATGAGTTTGAACACCAAGAAGATAGCTCAAAGAATATGCTTTTAACTCATTTTAGCTCTTACGCTTCCAACTTGTACCTAAAACCAAATGTGAACAAAAATGAGTATCTTAAGCATTTCATAGCAATAATCACTAAAAGTTATGGAGTAAATGTATAATCAATTAAGCATACATCAAGTTCTCCCATACATAGTTGTTGACCGTCCTCGGGCTAAACAACAAAAATCAAAGTCACAAATCAAAACACTTCCACATTTTCCATGTTTCACAATAATATATAGCCATAATAAAAGAGGAATAATTTTCAAAACCATGGTAAGAACTAAACATAAAATACTTGTACTTATGATCAATCAACAATAATTACCTTTAAAAATTGAGCAATCTAATGGTAGATTTTAACAATATGTGTTTAAGACTAAGATAGATCAATAAGAATACTATTCATGGTCAAGATATTCCACAACTTTTCATATCATTTTAATTATCCACCACTAGGATTCCTATGGATAATCATGAATCAAAGGACTTTTTAATGTTATAATGTAGGCAAAGGTTAAGGTGAGATGTATTTGGATGGTGCAGTGCAAAAAGCCATCAAAGCTAGTGAAGAAAGAAAACACTCAATATAACATCAAGCGGAAAGTCAACATTCACTCAAAACTAGGTATCATTAGCTATAATGAATTCAGAAACTATCATTTACAGCTTAGATAGAAGCTCTCACACCACAAACCTCATAAAGCATAATGAATTAGAAGGAATCACTTATAAAAATTGTTGATAAACTACACATTGCAACTATAAGGAGTGACCCTTCAAAACAACATCTCCCTGATTTTCATCACAATAAAATCACCCATTCCATACAACTTTATGAGGAAAGACTAATCTGAATAACTTTGCAAAACAAACAACTTTCCTCTTTGATAATTTTATTTTATTTTTCTTTTCTTTTTTCTTTTTCTTTTTTCATATAAAATTTGAAAAAAGCAAAATCAACATTGGAATTTGTTGATAAGACATAAAATGGCATTCCATAAATTATAATCAACTCGCATATATGGACACTTCTACACTTATACTTTTGTGCATCCACAAGCATTAACAATCAATAAATGCTCCACTAGCTTTAAGGCTTGGGTAAGACATTTGGTTAGGTCAAAGGCATGTAATATGTTTAACATAAAAAGAAAAGGAAAATAAAGCTCAAGGGGGCTTATCAAAAGTAAAAATCATATCAATAGGTAGGCTATTTGGCTAATGTAACTTGTAAAACAAAGAATGCTTATATCATTATCATGTTAACGCAAATGATAAAAATGTGGTTTCAAATAGAAAATCAAAGCAAACTTAAGATATATATGTCATGAAGGTCACACACAAACAAAAAACAATGAGACTGATAAAGATGTATTAGTCTCTAAAGGCTCAAAATCTCATTAACTTGTATCTACCCACTAGTTACTACTCTTCTAAAGATAATGTTTATTAAACAATCACAAGAGTAAAAGTACATGCTCAAGTTGTCATGAATTTTTCGAGTTAATTCTACTATCTAGTTATGACTATATAGTCCTAGAAGCAATAGAAAAAGAGAAATTGTTTATTTGTTTGATTTTTTAACATAAAATCACATAAGAAACAAACAACTTAAACACTCATGATAAACAAAATCAAAACACACATGATAACTAAGATCCCCAACCCCACACTTAAAACTTACATTGTCCCCAATGTAACCTTAAATGTGGGAAATTGGAGCAATCAATAACACAATAAATGCGAAAATGTACATGAAAAGAAACATGCCTTTTAAGCAACGCCTTTGTTTATTATCGTTAGCTTGAACCCATGTTTTCCTCATCATGTTACGAAATTTTAATCTCTAAAGATCATAGCTTCAACATTTTCCATTTAACCTTCTTCAGGATAGGGCTTGAGTCGATGACCACTTACATGCAATGTCTTCATTGTTTTTAAACTCTTAATCTCTATTGCATCATAGGGAAAGACATTAGTAATCACAAAAGGATCGACCCAATAAGGATGATAATTATGCGAAAACAATTTATATTTAGCACAGTTAAGAAGCACTTTTTGATCAATGATAAAGCTTTTTGACAAGATATTAAAAGCTTTAGTCTTCTCTTTCTTTGAAACCGTTTCTTGTTTATTTGTACGCTTCTGCTTACAATCTTCCTATACTAAAGGGTCAATCAATTAATTGTAAAAACAGAATGGTCATTATGGGAATGCTTAATAACATCAAAAATATTGAAATGAGTAGCTTCCCTATCAAATTCCATTGTGAGGTTATAATATCAAAAATATTGAAATGAGTAACTTCCCCATCAAATTCCATCGTGAGGGTACCCTCACGAATATCTATCTTAGTTTGGGCCATGTTAACAAGTAGTCTCTATAGTAAGATAGGCATTCGATTATAGGAAGTTTCATCATTCATGTCAATCACATAAAAATCAATAGGAAATATTAGTTTATTTAGCTACACTAGCACATCCTTAATCACCCCATCTGGGTTAGCATTAGTATGATTAGCCAATTGCATGATAACACTAGTTTCTTTTAATAGCCTTAAATTTAAAGAAGCATACATGGAACGAGGCATAACATTAATTGATGATCCTAAATCTAACATGGCCTGCTTAATCTTAATGTTACCAATTTTGTAAAGAATAGTAAACATGCCTAGGACCTTACACTTAGGAAGTATTTTCTTTCTAAAGACCGTAGAAACAATTTCACTCATCCTACTCATTTCATTAAATCTTAGCTTCCATTTTTTCATATATAATTTCTTAAGGAATTTTGAATACCTCGGCACTTGGTTGATCGCATCTAACAGTGAGATATTCACCTCAACATTTCGAAAGATGTCACAGATCTCCTTATCCTTATCCTCCTTCTTTAACTTTGCTAATCTGTTAGGAAAAGCTAGGGATTAGTTTTTACAACAATTGACAATTCAGCAATTACCTCTGAGCTAGAAGACATATCACTTCCTTCCTCAAACTCCTTCTTGATTTCTTCTTCACTAGCCATCTTTTGTGTAATTCTTTTAGGATCCTTAAGCTTCCTACCACTCCTCAAGGTGATTGTACTAACATTTTTCATATTTAATTGAGGTTATGATGGTAGTTTTCCTTCTCTTTGGGCTTCTAAACGATTGTTAGCTACTATCATCTGGCTCACCTGGTTCTCCAAATTATGAATTCTAGAATTCATCTCCTGAAATTTAGATTTGTGATCCTGTTAAAACTGCTATACATCTTGTTAGAATTGTAAGGTGTTAGTTTCAAGAAACTTAACTATATCTTCCAACGACGTATTTGAGGTAGAGGAGGGGAATTATGGCATTAGTTGGAATTTTTGCACTCTTTGTGGTTATTTCCCCCATAACTCAGGTTGGGTTGTTCTCTCCAAACTGGGTTATATATTTAGGAATACAGGCTGTACTGGTTAGGAAAATTCCCTCCTATAACATTGATGTATTCCATACTTCCCTCTTATAAGGTTAGGCACCCATCAATTGAATGATTTGTATTTGCACATATTTCGCACGCCTTTACTTATGCTATCTAATTGCAATTTGTCTAAAAAAAGATATTAGCTCATCCAAATGATGTTCAAGGGACAAAGTACTTACCTCGTTTACGCGAAGAACATCATTACGAGTGCCAAATTGTTGAGTATTAATGACCATGTTCTCAATTAAAATCTTGCTCCATGGGAGCCTTCTCACATAATGCCCCGCCACTTGCTACATTGACCAAACTCCTTTCCATAGGTAACAATATTTTATAAAAGTATTGAAAGAGGAGTTGCTCTAAAATGTTGTGGTAAGGAAAAATAGCATACAACTTCTTAAAGTACTCCCAATACTCGTAAAGGGACTCTCTATTGTGTTGCTTTATCCTACATTTCTTATGTTGGTTGTCTTTGAAGTTGGAAAGTATTTTTCCAAAAACATCCTCTTCATTTTGATCTATTTGCTAACACTCCTAGAGTGTAGATTAAAAAGCTAGTCCTTTACTGCATCCTTTAATGAAAATAAAAAGGCTCTCAACATAATCTACTCTTCTGCACCCTTAGAGGTTTTATACTAAGACATACTACATCAAACTCCTTAAGATGCTTATAAGCATCCTTACCTGCAAACCATATAGGGTTTTAATGAGGAGATCTTGTCACTACCATACAAAAACGCTGACAAACATGAAAATATCAAGAAACAAAAAAAATTGATTATAATCAAATATATATACAAAATACCAATTGAAATCAAAAGCAAAAACTAAAGCACCACACTCCCCAGCAATAGCATCAAAATTCTTAATGCATGTTGAATGTACTAGAAAATAAAACCTAACTTTACACAACTAAATTTATAGTAGTGATGAGCAGAGATTGTATCCACAGAGAGTGAGTGTGTAGCTTTTGTAAAAAAAAGAATCGATGTTTAGGGTATAGGGGGTTATTTGGAATCAATAAGAAAAAAAAGTAAAATTGAACTAATGAAAAAAAATCAAATTAAAAAGCATAAAAGTGAGAAAATTGATGAATGAGCTTGGAATCTGACTCTTGGTTCAATTTTAGCCTATATATAAATAAATATACTTCATCATCTTGTTGATTTCACACCTCTCTTAGAAACTTTAATTGTAGGTTAACAATCCTTGGTTTTCCCTTAGGTCTTGTTTAATCAAAATAAGCTTTTTAACTAATCCTAACTATCGAACAACCTATAATAAGCTTTCTAGATTTAATAGGATAGCTGCAATACGAACTAGGCAAATAGACCAATTTAGCCAACATCCACATAAGCTTGGGTCATTTAACCTATGTTATGTTATCCCTAATGATTCAACACCATTATTTTACCACAAATGAATCAAAAACATAACTACTACGTATTGTATTCAAGATTTTAGCAACGGGTTTATATAAAAACAATCCAATAAGAGCATTCAAATCATTCTTACACAAATACCTAAATCAGTAAGCAAAAAATAACATAAACAATCTCCAAAGAAAAAGAGAGTTAACAATACAGAATGAAGAGATGCTTAATTGTGATCTTCGACTTAGATTTCCCCTTTAAACCGGAGGGAAGAAGGACTCCATGGATCTCAAAGAAGTTAGTGTGTAGCCTTTCGTATTCCAAAAATGATTTTTGGCTTTTTTGGCTGCTTACATGTCTATTTATATGAAAAACTAGGTTTTCATGAAGATGCACGATTTTATGCATAGCCGTGCATCAAACTATACATCACATTACTATCACTTTCGTAATTATACACAGTCATGCAAGCGGATACATTGTTGTGCATCTTGCAGGTCATGAGGAATTCTTCATTTTCTTACATTATCTTGTGCCATCTTCACACTAATCCATCTCCTTCTTATTCTACAAAGACAAATGTGTTTGAAATCAAGAGGATTGCTTAAGGAATGTATTTTTAACTCATTTAAGCTCTTGTGCGTCCAACTTGTACCTAAAACCAAATGTGAACCAAAATAAGTATCTTAAGCATTTCATAACAATAATCGCTAAGTGTTATAGAGTAAATGTATAATTAATTAAGCACACATCATAGGCCTAATAAATAATCTACCCACACTAATTAGGACCTATTTTCCTCACTGAAATTCAGCTCATTTAATCATATCCTTTACTGGGTATCTTTATTATCTTTAATCCAAATTAAATTTGATTTTCTTAACATTAATTTTATAAGAATCTGTAATTAATAATTGTCCAATTAAAAATCACTAACAGCCTCCTCCTTGGACAAATATTAATTATAGTAGTTGTAAATATAATAAAAATGTAAAAGTGGATAAGCAAAACCAATGTAAATGTTGACCAATTTAAAACATTTGATCTAAAAATAATGAAAGTCTATCATTCGATCTTGCAAGGCTTTCGATACCAAAAAAATATCAAATGTATGTGTCAAATGCAACATAGATCTAATACAATCATGCATATCTAGTATTTCACTAATGTAAATCAGAAAATGGAGTGTTACAAACTACAATGATACTTTTATGATTTGAAATGTATCATTGTTATGTTTGTCAATCTCAATTTCTACATACTTTATGCTAAATCACATTAGAGAAATTTGTTTTCTCTCACTGAATGTAAAACCACATTGAATAAAACACTTATGGGATTACAAACTTATATCCTCTTATGTCTTATCAAATTCATGGATTTATGTATGTATATGTATGTGTATTGGAGACATAAGTTTACGATTGATCAATATATATGCCTATTGACCTTTAAATTGCTTTAGATCGACGTAGATCTTAAAACTTTCACCTGTATTATGACAAATGTACAACAAACTATATGAGTGAAAACAAAATGACGATCATTAATATGCATAAAAATATATTGCCATAATACATGAAATCTGAAGAAATGTATCAAGAGCAAATATTGTGATCCCTAATTAATAATATCGAAGGACTGTAGTATAACCAGACTATACACATGTCTCTAAAAGATAAGCGGAACAAGTCCTTTAATTAGAGGATCAGCAAGCATATACTCAGTCTCTAAATACTCCACCTCACTGTCTCATTTCTATATTAATTTCTTTATAGTTAGATACTTGACCTTCAAACACTTAGGCTCTATGATATTCTTATTATTGTTATAGAATAATACAGTAGAAAGATTATCACAATATTCCCGAATGGGTTTAGCAACTGAATTAACCACAGAAAACTTAGAAATTACTAAGCCGAACAACCAGTGAAGCAGCCCTACCTAATTAGATGACGAGGCATTTGGCTACCTTAAGAGAGTCATAGTTACTCCCGCCGTTTACCCGCGCTTGGTTGAAT
>JAOQMM010000002.1:19678812-19689088 GCA_027563515.1 Erythroxylum platyclados
CCTTGATATCCTTCACTTCTATAAACTTGTAGGTATTGCCATTATCAATAAAAATATGTATTGATTTGACATTATTTAACCTTACCATTCTCATATACTTAAAGTCACCTATTGATACCCCCAATATGGCTTATAGGGATGTTACAATTTGTTCTTTATTTATTGCCGCATTTATGTTCTTAGTTTTCCCTATTTCCTTATCATCTTTTTCTCTTCATCCTCTATTACAAGTATATTCCACTGTTTTTTATATATTTATGCCTAACGATTTATTTATCTAAACATACTTTTACTTTAAGTAATATAGAGATTATGAAACAACAACAACTTTTAAATAATTTGTAACTATGACTATCATTTTATTTATTATATATGATTGGGAATATTTAAAGAATTTGACATTATATATGATGAGTTTATTTAATTCGAGTATACTCGTATGAAGAATTTGAATGTTATAATTTCCATGAAAATCTTGGTTCAATCTTAAAAGTATGTTTTTTTTTCAAACTCTTTACTACTTAGTTGCCTTTTTTGTTTCTATAGGGGTTTATTGGAAAGGTTCTTTAAGTTAGTGTTAAGGATGATAGTAGTAGATTATGGTTAGTGTTCATAGTAGTTGGGGTGTAGCAAATTTGATTGAATTTGGTGAAACCAATTGATGCTTTTTACACCTAACACATTGTTTGAATATATATGACATATATGAATGATTTCTGTATGGAGTTATATGAGATTGTTGACATATTGTTTTGACCTTTGATTAGAAGAAGTAAGAGTACTTATATAAATTTGTAACAACTATCTAAAGATATGGACATGACATCTTCAACTAACACTGTATTAAATTCAATTAATGATAATGTGGCATGTTATTGTGGTTTAAGAGTTTCGTTAAGAACCTCATGGACTAAACGAAACCCAGGAAGAAGATTTTATGGATGCCCAAAATATTGTGTAAGCTTAATTTTTGTTGGTAATTTAAAATTGTTCATATATATGTTTAATGTTTTACCCTATTAATTGTTAATGATGTTTCAGGTTGGAAAATGTGAATTTTTAAGTGGTTCAATGACAAATATAGCGACAGAGCTATTGAAGTAATTCATAATCTGAAGAAAGAAGTAGATCAGATGAAGCAGGAGGCTGAACAAAGCACAATTGAATCACATTCGACGTTCAAAGTTGAGGAGCAAATAAAGCTAACGAAAGCAGACATTGTTTTGTTGACAAAAAAGAAAAATGAGTTCAGATTTGTTGTACTGATTATTGTAGGGGTTTTTGTACTTATGATGAGTTTAAAATTATGGCTTGTTCTGGAAAAGAAGAGGTAAAATGTACTATTTATTTTAAAACTTGAGTTATGGGAATGAAAACCCTTCCTTTCAACTAATATATTTTGCACTATGCTTTTTTTATTATTTTGTTATTCATAAAGTTTCTTTAATTGTTCATATGGCCTCATCATAAACAATTAAATAAAAAAATTTAATCAGAATAAACAATTGGAGCAACATGTCCAAATCTGATTAGATATAAAAGTGATAATATCAGTAAAGTGATAACATCATAATTCATTTATATACAAAAGTTATACTATTTATCCATCCATATTTATAGACAACATCAATTTAAATTCTGTGAGTCAACCACATTGCTTCTCGCATTTGCACTTAATTAAGAAGGTTCTTTATGTACTTGTTGATTTCTTGATGATCTGCGTCTCATTGATTCAATTTGCAATCATTGAGAAGTTATGCTAGGTTGTCCTTTGAACCTCAGACCTTTTGGTTCGAAAGATAGTTTGAATGTATCTGGATCAACTTCTCCAAACCTCCGTTTACGACTATGTGAAGAGCTACCAACCTACAAATAAACATCTCATTAACAGTATTCACTCTTAACATTATTCAATCTTGAAAGAAAGCAGTAATGGTTGAAGAGATAAATATACTCACAATATTGCTTTGTTAGCTTCCTACATTATTCTGTTCAAGTTGTGAGGAGACAATGGGAAGGACCTAGTCAATATGAAACAAATAATGTCAGAAATGATCATTAGATATATGAAGCAATACATACAAACAATTTGTCATACCTGTGGACATTGCTGAGCGGGTTATGTTGATGAATGATTCTTACATTTTCTTACATTGTGATTAGAATTGCCACATTTCTTACATTTTTTTACTTGACCCTTTCTACTTAAGTTGTTTGGATTTCTCAACTTAGTAGGCTCATTTACCTCTCTCCTTTTAGCTGTTTTAGGTCTTCTAGGCATGGCTTTTTTCTCTGGAGGGTTTACTATATCTTCATCATCAACTATAGGCCAGAAAATAGGTCCTCTTCTAGGTTGCAAAACATGCTCATAGACAGCCATGAATGTAGACTTTTTGTAGCACTTATCCACATATTCCTCCAATCGTTGTTTCGAATGGTGAATAGCACTTACAACATGCTTGCAAGGATATCCATACAACTCCTACGCCTAAAAACTGTATGAAGGATTCTACCAATCCTCACAATATGCTTTGCATCACCTTTGCTAATTTCCTATGCTCCATCACCATTCCAAACCATTCTCCACTGCATAGCATCTTTCTTATTCATTTCTAATTTTTTGACAACCGTAGGTGCAACTTCTAATTTCGAAGCATGTGCAAACTATCTCCTCTCTACATGCCTCTTCATCACCATAATTCTGATTGTTTCTAGCATGCTTATAATCGACCTATCTCTAGCTGGCAATATTCATCTATTGAATGTTTCACTCATGTTATTATCAACAACTGGACATTTGGATTCAAATGACTAGTAACATTGTGCCCATTTCTCCTTTGGATATTCCAACAATGATGAAGCACATCCAGGTCTGATTTTGTCCAACCTTTTGAGTTGCTCGTTAAAATCTTCCACGTATGTAGACTAAGCACAATTCCAGAATTGCTTTCGCAAGTCTTTTCTTTAAAGTTCATATGCCAATTATGGCATATGTGACGTGCGCAAAAATGATGAGTGGCATATGGGATTGTCTCTTCCACTTCTCTAATCAATCCCTCTAATAATGGAGAATAGATAAAGTTAATAAAGTTGATACACTATAATATATTTATTAATTAATGAGTAAAAACATACCTTCTGCATGTCTGTAATTATTGTAGCCTGTCCGCATTACGTAATTCACAACATACTCTCTAAAATCTTTTACAGATTTAAGCTCCATTCTCAATCTCCAATTTGGTTCAACATCAGATGGATTGTGCCTTACAGTACTACTTGGTCTTCGCAACGCCTCACCAAGCTCTTCTCCACTAGGATATTGATCACTTCTAATAGAACTACCGTAATTTGTCAACTCAATTTCAACTAGTTCGTGGTCATCAAGAATTTGGACATGTATGAAACCATCCTCATCCTCATCATCATCATCATCCACCTCTGCATCAGCTCATGAACCAACACCTTCAATATTAACACCTTCTGTGGCTCCACAACTTTCCTCCTTACCCTTTGTGGCTCCACAAATTTCCTCCTCACCCTCACCTTCTCCATCATGCGGTCCCGATATAGGCAACACCTCAGGTACAAATGATGGGATGCTGATCATATGAGTTACATATACATCAATCCTTTCGTGAATTTTCATCAGATTGATAAGTCATAGACAACTTTCATTTGAGTCAGTCAACTTCAAAGACTCACTAAACTCACAACCAGGTTCTCTGTAATACACCTTATTGACTTGAAGGTATCATTACTCCTTCCCCATCTTACATATTTGCCTATAAATAACAAAATCTAGGTCTACTTTATCAAAAAATGCTTGATTCCCCATCAACATATTTCAACTCTGGCTCTTGAACAAACTTCCCACCATAAAACAACCTTATGCTTCCATGTTCAGCCATCATATACCTGTTCAAAATAAATTTATAAAGTCAAGTGTATATAATGGATACTTCACCAAAAATCATACATTTAGACTCAAATGAAGAGATGAGGGGAAAACAACATAATCTGAAAGAAGATAATAATAAGAGTTATGTTCTTGTAAGCTTTTAATGAACACCTATAAAAATACATGTTTCATATAAACATAGGGAATAAGGGAATTAAGTGTAATGGCCAGTTAAGGAAGTTAGTTAATAATTTGTTGGAGGAATATATCAATTTCTTATTTATTATATGAAGATTAATCATATTCTTTTAATCACAACAGTAGGGTATACCTAACAGACCAAGCATTATCCTTTAATTTGATCCACAATCTATTCTTATTGTTTTGAATCTTCCATAATATTGCATTTAGAATGGTTGCAAATATAGTGTACAAAATTTACCTATCTATATCACCAATGCATAGAAAGCATGTTATGTAAGAAGTAATTAGAGTCATACATAAATCAGTGGTACAAATCAAACTGAAGAACCAAAAAATGGACACAAACAACAATGGACAATAATGCAAAGCAACTTTGTATTCCTATCCAAGTATAGCTACTATAGTCTAAGAAATTGCACGACCCAATGACCTAAAATAATTAAGTAGGTCTTACCAAATGAACATAACACTATCAAATAATTAAGTAGGTCAGAATGGTTGCAAATATGGTGTACAAAATTTACCTATCAATATCACCAATGCATAGAAAGCATGCTATGTAAGAAGTAATTCGAGTCATACATAAATCAGTGATACAAATCAAACTGAAGAACAGAAAAATGGACACAAACAACAATGGACAACAATGACATACCCTGATGTGGTCCCCAAACACAGATTTATGGGACCACAGAACACATAAAGCAAGAAGATTGAATATTTAAGGAGACAGCAAAATAAGGGATTGTGTCGAACGAAGCTGGGATAAGCCAAGAAAATTGAAGCGTTGTGTCCAAATCGAAAAGGGGATTAAGGATTTAGGGAAGAAGAATTTGGGGAAGAAAAATTAGGGGAAGAAGAATTCGGGGCAAAAACACTACATTTGAGGAAAGAGGAGACACAGTGTTTTTGAGCTGCTGTGGGGCCCATCACATATCCATGTCAGCATTGGTGGGTCCCACACGTAGTTAAATTAAAAATAAATAAATATCATGTCAACATTTAACAGGCTAAGTTAGCAGATGACTGACGGTGGCCTAACGACGTTAGTATTTGGGGTTTAATCTGGACGTTTTCCAAACATTGACATCTAATTTGAACGTTTGGTCATGTTATGGTTCAATCTGAACACTCTGAAATGTTAGGGGCTATTTTGTACATCCATGAAAATGCTAGGGGCTAATTAGCCCTTTTGGCCAATCGGATATTTGATCAATCTTTAAGGAAAATATCTATAAGACGAGGTTAGTGTGTATTAGATCTAGCTTATCAATTTTAATGTTATATAAGCTAAGTTGACAACCTATTTACTAGAGTGCTATTAAAAGTGTTTTGAAAATATTAAAGTATAACGTGGTACTATAAATAATGATAAGAATTTATTTACACCTTTTAAAAGATATTAGCATTTAATGTAGATCTTTAAACATTGTATATTTTATGTTCTATTAGTTACTATGTTAGCTTCTTTTTCCATTCTTCTTTTTGCCAATTAATTTTACTCTTTCCTCATTTTACAAATCAGACCTTGCTTCCATATCCATTTCTTTTTAGCTCAAACTTCTTTTAAATTTGAAGTTTGACCCTAAAAGTCTAATTTACCTTCAGATTAGTACAAAAATCCTAAAACATAAATCCTAAACTTTTAGAATGAAAAACTAAAGTCTAGAAAATTAAACTTTTTGTAAAAAATAAAATTAGTCAAAATATAAACTAATTATAGCAATTGGAAATTAAACAAAAGGCTACAAAATAAAATTTGTGTAATTTTGAAATAGTTAGCAGATTACTAATTTCACTAAAATTTACCTATAATAAAATAAAAAATAAAATTAATAATGTACATATAAAATCTAGTGAAAGGATCCTTAAAATCAAATATATAAATGTATTTTTAAATCTTCTTAATGATAAAAAATAAAACAAGATAAAACTATAAGAGATAAAATTAAATGTCTACAATTAAGGTCTTCTTTATATCTTCATTATCTTTCTATGATCATTATATCATTTGTTATGATTATTACATTAAATTGATTTACTTAGTATTAATTTTTACTATAAAATTTGATTAGTAACACACTAATTTTACATAAAAAAAAGGAGCAATGCTCATCTTACATATAACTATATGATATGATCATTACTGATTGAAACATGAAGGGAAATGTTGGAAAAGAAACTAGTGAATGACATGTTGAGCTATATAACAAGAATTATAAATTAGCAGGGAATTACACCAAGCTCTTTATGATAATCCGAATAAATATCAAGGCAAATAAAGAAGATTCGTACCTCAATTATGATGATTCAAGTGAAAGAAAGAACAAAAAAGGGAAGAGGAAGAAACAATCAAACTCTAGAGAGGGGAGGCACAGAAATAGGGCACCTTACACCCTAATTGTAAGACACATGTCCTAAAGCTAAATGAAGCATTGTCCCTTTTTCTCAATGTCCTTTGTATAATTAGTTTATCCACTAATCGTCAAAGTATGAATTGATCTTTATATCAAATTTTGTAAAGTACTTTCTACCTTAAATGGAAATAAATTTCTTTTAATTTTCAAAAAAATCATGTTATTATCTATGCCTAACTATTAATTGGATTAATTCTTCTTTATGGGACATATGAAATCTTAAATTTTTTGAAATGTCAATCAAATATATTGATGCATGAATTAAGGGGAAGTCACATATTTCATATTACTTTAGCATAGAGAGAGAATGTTCTTAAATAATTTTATCTCATTTATCATTATCAATATTACGAAGTATTTTATATCATATTTAAAAAGAAGAGACTGTTAAATTAAAGGAGATTCTAATCTAAAGATTATATCAAAAACCTGTTGCTATTAATCTTGTATTTTTAGTTATTTTATTAATAAATTGGTTAAAGAACAAAGCAACAAGAGGCAAATTGAACCAAAATGAACATTAAGAATTGACTAATTAAGCATTAGAGCAAAATCAAGGGAAGAACAAGATAAGATTGCAATATCAATAAAGAGGAAAGATAATTTAATCTATAGATCAATGCAATTTTTGTCTTAAGCCTTTATTAATTCATTTGTACACGTTTATGGCTCAAAGTTATGTAAAAGTTTATTTTGGACTTAATGTGATATCTTTCAATTGGTTTTATGTGCCATTATTTTCACTATAAATACTTGAGAATTTATTTGTTGAGCACTGTTTATGATACTTAAATAATTTTAGAGAATTGAAGTGAGCTTTCATTATGTTGAGCATTTATTGAGCTTTAGAGCACTAATTGATAAAAAAATTGCTAGTAATTAAGTTTCAATTGCTTATATATTGTATTAGTGAATCGTACTTTTCACCCTAATTTAAAAAAATAATTTATAAAGAGTTAGAATAATTTGGTTGTAAGGTAGAAAGAGAATATATAACACTTTAATTAGGGAGAAAGAACAACTCAAGATTCTTCTGAGGCTACCAGGGAATGCTACATAGGGGATTAAATAGCACCAAATGTAGTTCAAAACATACCAGCTATATAATCAAGCAATGAATTTACACTATTTATATGGACTCACTAATAGCTACCTCAAGAGATCTTAAGCTAGCTTTCTAGTTCAAACCAATCCAGCAATTGATTTACAAATAACATCAACTACAGCTAACAGCATAGTGCAAAACTATAGTTTGATTCATGTTTCAACCACATGCATGCATAGATGCTACCTAACTAAGCAAGGAAATCTCATCACTTACAGAAGAAGAGTTGTTGTTAGAGCTGATCAAACTCTATTAAGGAGTTAAGAAGTAGATTAGAGTGCTGAGCAAGTAACCCCAGACTGAACTTTGAAATCTCAAACCAAAGAAGATCATGCGAAGCCTCCAAAAATAGATTAACAACTACACTTACAAAGAGCTTCCCTAACAACTAAATCACAGAAGGTAGTTGCACCCTTCTTTTATGAATATATTCAGTTATGTTTTTAAAAATTATAATACTCTTAATCTATTAAAGGAATATGAAGTAGGTTAACTCTTAAGAAGATATAGAGAAACAGACGTAGATCAAATGTATGTTCAAACCACTCTAAATTAATTTTATTACTTCTTTCTTATCCTCTTACTTAATGTGCTTTTAAGTTATGTTTGTTTATGTTATTCCAATTAAATTAAGTATTCTTTGATTATATCATTCATATAGACTCTTTCACCATTAGATTAATTTTCAAAAAGTAAAAAACTTACACACATTTAATTCAGTCATCTCTTAATTTGCATTTAATCCAAATATAATATTATGATTCAATTGAAAATCTACTGAGAAAATCTAAAATTCAAAGCAAAAAATAAAAAATGAAACTTAAGAGAATAATTGAGATGCATTTCTTACCTAGATACAAATGATGTTGATGGTGGTAAGACCAAGGAAAAATTCTTGGATTTAAGGCCTAAATCCATAAGTGTGCCTCTGTTAGATTAGACCGAGACTCCTATTCTTAAAAGTGGTTAACTTGAGACATACAACAAGTTTTATGGAGCTACGTCAAAAAATAGAGGACCTAAACAATTAATGCAATAATTGAAGTTATATGACATATGTAAAGAAGAAAGCATTTCAGAGATCGAGAATCAAGATCACCTTTATAGACTTTTCAACTAATATAATCAAGTTCAGGTCACAGAAACAATCTCTTCGTAAAAATGCAAAGGGAAGGCTGTGTACAATTGATGACCCTCCCTCAACCCTTGTAAAGCAGGGAGCCTTATGACTAGGGTTCGTTGACTTAACTTTTTATATATGTATCGTCTTGCTAGGGATTAAGGTAATTGTCTACGTTATCCTTAATTTTTCTTCTTTTTTTTAGAAGTCTTATGATAAGAAGACTATTTCTAGCAGAAATTGATATAAAAGTGAAACAAATCTGAAAATTTATACACAATATAATAGAATTTGGACTACTATTCATTCTAAAAAAAGAAAAGATAGAAATCAACATACAATGGAATCCACCCTTTTCATCAAATTTTATTGCTTCCTTAATGTTTTAAAGACTATTTCCTTTAGTTAACTGTTTAAACTTCAATTTTATTTCCTCATATCATAACTTATTAATGTTATTGAGTTTAATAATATTATAGTTTATCATATTACATAAAAATAGAGTTGAGAACATATTTTTAACATAATCAAAGTCTTGTTTTTTATGACTAATTGAATTTTCTCTCTATTAAATTTTTCTTAGAAGAAAATGAATGTTTTAAATTCTCATTACTCTTTCATTGCTGCATCATCTTGTAATTAAAATTGATCTAAAAAGCTGAACAATTGAATAATGAAAATGCAATAAAAAACTAGACATTATAATTATTGTAAATAATATTTAAAATGATTCAAAATTAATTAAGTTCTCTAAATATGTATAATGATGAAATGTAATTCTAGTTATTAACTACTTTTTGCAATTGTTTTGATAATTAAAATTTAGATTAATCTAATATAATGATAAAAGTTGTGTGTCTATTAATAAAGATATAATTAAATAATCTAAATTGAGCAAACTATGAAGATTAATATGAAAATTATTCCTTAAATCATGATTATTTATGATATATATTGTTACTTCTCATTAGTCTTAATTTTGATAACAAAAGCAATGATAAGAAAAGGTGATAGAAGCACAAACCATGAAATTCACAAAAATTATATTCGATATATATTCATACCAGTTGCCTATGGTCAACTCAAGATGAATAAGGTGAGAAAATTTCTCGTGAATAACCAAAACAAGAAAGTACTTGCGTCGAGGAAGAATTCTATGTATCCCAAATATTAATTCCAGCGTTGATGATCGAAGTATGTGTGGTAGCTAAAAGAGTTATCATACCAAATTTGATCTATGTTCATAACTCCATCGCCCCTCTCCATGAGCAATAATTCCTCTAAAGAATAGGACTGCGCCATTAATAATATATTATCCTGCAGTTGTCCAGAATTACTTATTTCAGGTACACTGACAAGAGTACTCTCACTTATTGTCTCATTTTCAACATTCTCACTAGCAACAGCAAGATTCGAACTTGATGAAGAGACACTACCAGTTGGCAGATTTATGGACACAGGAATGTTGCCCTCAGATCCTGTTCCTTCTAAAGGAAATGCGATCTCATTGGTAACATTATCATTAAAGGAGG
>JAOQMM010000002.1:19689188-19700013 GCA_027563515.1 Erythroxylum platyclados
TTTTGTTTGGTCGACTACTTTTGTACATCACTTTGTATAAATGACACACCTTTATGTATAAATGACATTTTGCTTTAAGGAAATATGAGTTTGATGTTTATACCCCATTTTGTTATATCGCATGATGCCTACTGTATTTGCTCTAGCATGCCACCTTTGTATGGTATTTACTCGGATGTTAATCAAAATGTCGGGTAGATGTCCTCTGAGAGTGGGATGCTACACAGGATCTACGTCTAATAAGTTCTTAGTGCAGTGTTACTTGGGGTCATAAGCTGACCTAGAGTCTAATCCTAAACTAAGGAAATAACCTAACTAGCAAAACAAATTCAATAACATAAAATAAAACAAAAAATTAAAGCAAATAAACAAACTACAGTAATAACTAGATTAATAAAACTAGAGTATTCCTAATATCACCATCCCTAGTAACGACGCCAAAAACTTAATTGACCTATTTTCGTCTTAGTCAATATTTAATACTGCAAGTGCACGGTGTAGTTGTAACTAGTACCGATCAATACGGGTTAACCCCACAAGGATGGTGAATACTAGTAATTATTGTTATTCTATTACCTAGCCTACGAATTGATTTTGGTTTTAATAAAGGAAACAAAAATTTAATAAATAAAGTAAACAAGCAGCATGATTTAAGCAAAGAATTAGTGACACTAAATTAATTACCGATATCAAATAATTAGTATCTAGGCTTCAAATCCCCTAAACCCTTAACTAATTGATTATTTGTCATGCAATTGTGTTGTTGATTAATTGGACAGTGGAAACTCCTAAGGTATACTAATAACTGACTTTGAGTCTACTAATAACTAATCCTAAGGTCTCTAATCGAATTACTTAGGTTAAAACTTATAAGATTTCATTATCGTATTATAAATCTCTCTACTAGATTTGACTTTAATCTAGAAGATTTATGTTCTTCTATTTCTAGGGTTGCAATAAACTTTTTCCAATTATTTTGGATCTATTTAAACTTAGGATTTTTCAATCACTATGTTTAAATCATATTAAATCTAATAAACCAAATTAATAGACAGTAATAAAATAGATAATTGGATCACAATAATCAATCAACGCAATTGCATTCACAAAATAATCAAAACATGTCTCGCTATCAAATAGGGTTCATATAGCCTAAATGCTAACAGAAAAATTAGCTATACATTGGCGAACACAAAATCAAATCTATATGTATAGAAAACAGAATAAAAAACAACGAAATCATAATTCTAAATCTTCCTAATTGTTTTCTATCGCATATTTTGACAATGTAGACGTCCAATCTTGCGTTCTGATGGATCTCTCGATAAGAACTCTGCATCTCCCACTCCTTAAGCTCCAAATCGCCTCTAAAATCACCCCTGAACATCTCAAAACAATGTCAGTCGCTTCCTCCTCTAATTTGCCTTTGACATGTCGATTTTGTATGAAAATTTAGGTTTTTGGGTTATGCACGGTCTCCTGCACGGTTGTGCATCAGTCTGTGCATAATAAGAATTCGCTGAGTCGCTCTGCCGTACACTCTTTCGAGATTGCTGATTCTCTGTTTTAAACCACGTTTTCATCCAAATTCTTCTCCTTTAAGTTAGTGAAAGCAATTATACTCTGTAAACATACTTGAAATGAATTAAGTACCAAATATATATCAAAAGTATAAGATATCACGCAAGAATACATTAAATATGGAGTAATCATATAGTCAATTAATCATCTATCAATTCTGAAAAAAGAAAAGATAGAAATCAACACAACATAATCCACCCCCTTTATCAAATTCTATTGTTTCCCTAATGTTGTATGGCTTATTTTCTTTAGTTAACTATTAGAACTTCAATTTTATTTCCTCATATCATAATTTACTAATGTTATTGAGTTTAAAAGTATTAATTATGAATAATATTATGGTTTATCTTATTATATAAAAATAAAATTGAGAACCTATTTTTAACATAATCAAGGTCTTGTTTTTATGACGATTTGAATTTTTCTCACTATTAAATTTTGTTTTAGAAGAAATTGAACTTTTTAAAATCTCATGATTCTTTCATTGTTGTATCACGTTGTAACTAAAATTGATCACAAATTAGAAAAAGTTGAACTTGTGAATAGTGAAAATGCAATAAAAAATTCAACATTATAATTATTTAAACTAATATTTAAAATGATTCAAAATTAATTAAGTTCTCTAAATATGTATAACAAAAGCTTTGATAATTAAAATTTAAATTAATCTAATATAAAGATAAAAGTTAAAGGTCTATCGATAAAGGTATATTTAAAGAATCTAAATTGAGTAAACTATGAAAATTAATATGAACATTATTCCTTAAAATCTTGATTATTTCACATATATATTGATACTTCTTATTAGTCTAAATTTGATAACAAAAGCAATGACAAGAAAACCTGGTAGAAGCAGAAAGCATGAAATTCACAAAAATTATATTCGATATATGTATTCATACCAGTTGCCTATGGTCCAAGTCAAGATGAATAAAGTGAGAAACATTTCTCGTGAAAACCAAAACATGAAAGTACTTGCGTCGAGGAAGAATTCGATGTATCGAAAATATTAATTCCAGCATTGATGATCGAAGTATGTGTGGTAGCTAAAAGAGGTATCAAGCCAAATTTGGTCTATGTTCATATCTCCATCGCCCCTCTCCATGAGCGATAATTCCTCAACAGAATATGAGTTCGCCATTAGTAACATATTATCCTGCAGCTGTCCAAAATTACTTACTTCAGGTACACTGACAAGAGTACTCCCACTTATTGCCCCATTTTCACCATTCTCACTGGCAATAGCAAGATTAGAACTTGATGAAAAGATGCTACCAGTTGGCAGGTTTGTGGACGCAGGAATGTTGCCCGCAGATCCTGTTCCTTCTAAAGGAAATGCCTTCTCATTTGTAACATTATCATTTAAGGAGGTACGCGGATGATAACTGGACTTTTCAGGCCAAACATTTTCTCTGGAACTGCTTTCACCGTCCTTCAAGTTAGACGAGTCTTCTATTGAAAATTGCCAGCAACTCATAGCCTCTAGTTCTTCAAATAATTTAGACAAATCAGTATTTTCATAATCCGCGATGTGCGACTCTGCAACTTGGCTGAGAGAATCAGGACTTGATGACAAATCAGCGCTAAGTAATAACGGTGACATTGGGATTTTTACAAAATCTTCCCAGTTCGACGTTTCTGGAGTATACCGAAGCGAGTCACCACCTTCCATTGAGTTATTAGCTCCTTTGGGTTCTGTTATTAATCTTGTGAATCCCTGCAATATCGTTGCCTCTACTTTAGCGTTCTTCAAGCGTTTACTTAAATGGGTATGCCAATAATTCTTTACTTCATTGTCTGTTCTACCGGGCAGTTTAGATGCGATTGTGGACCATCTGAAACAATGGAAACGAACATCTCTGATCAGAATACATCTTCCTACTTTTTAATAACTAGTTTCAGAATTCTCCATGAACTGCAATCTTGGATGTATGCCTAGCTACAATTACAAGACTTTTATGTTTCACTAGTCAGCAAGTTGATGACGAATTCTGGCAAGGAACTAAGCTGGAATATTGTTATATAGATCGGTCATGTCTATGATGAGGTGAACGCTGAAGTGAAGGAAGAAACAGAACCCAGAAACGCAAATTAAGTTCTGAAGTGGTTTTCAAAAATTTTTCTTTGACAATATTCAGCAACCAAGCTTTTTGCAAGTAGGAGGCCAACCTCCATCCTCATCCCACAGAGAACAAGTCAGGAGCATGGCCCTTTTTTTTTTTTTTGAAGCTCAAGTATTTTATAGAGTTAGGTACCTATTTCCCAGAGTTTGATGCATCTGAATTATGGTTTCAACCTCTTCCTTGGTGAAGTTTCCTCGCTTTACACCGGGCCTCAAGTAATTCATCCAACGAAGCCTGCAACTCTTTCCAGACCTTGACAAGCCTACAGTGATGGGGAAGGGGAAAGGTTAGATACCATATTGAGAAGGTGAACATTGTTTATATATAAGACCCTGTAATTAAAGTATTGCGAGGTCAGACGATAGGTCTATACACTCTCACACACACCTATATCTTCTCAACAATGGCTAGAAGGAAAAAAATCCTTCTACCTAGAAACAGTTTCAGATGCAAATGCAATTACAAGCACGAGAGGCCTAGAGCCAAAACCCTAAAATAGGAATAATCAGTTTAGATAAAAGAAAAAAGTGATCGTTTAGCTTTTGTGAAACTATGGATAAGGGACCGAAGTATACGCAGTGAGTTACATCTCAGAAGATGAAATATACAACTGAATTTAGTAGAAGCATAAATTCCCGAGTATTAGCACAGAGTGCTTGCAAAATTAGTTAAATTAAATTAGCATTAACCAGAAAGATACCAATTTCATTGATAGTATCCAAATCTAAATGTTTAATTTAAACTAAACAGTACAGTTCATGATTTGGCCTATATCGGATGTTTCTTACCAGCAGCTTTTGGGATCTCAGTCCAATTGCAAATGCCATATCTTCTAATATAAGCAATCAACATGCGATCTTCTTCAGGACTCCATGCGCCTTTTCTCAAAGTCATTTTCTGAGAACACGGATATTTCTTCATAGTCTTTCCAATACTTGCTGTTTTCTTTTCACTGCACCACAGCGGCCCTCTGAAATCAAGACTTTATATATTGTATCCCAACGCGAAAGCGTGTGCCCAACTTCCAAGAAACAAAAAAGAAAAAGTCCATGTTGATGTATTCAGGATGGATAGGGTCTCTCCTGGAGCATTCCTCACTTATTTAACTTTAAGTAAATTTATTGCTTTCATCGACTTCATTAGTGGTTTCTTGTCACATTGAAAACGTATTTTTCTTATTTCTAAATTTGAATATTGTGTAAAAAACTACTACAAAAAGGGAGTATTTATATATGAGTTAAGTTAGACATATCCTAATATATATGCTACTTTTACAATAGTTATACTTTAACACCTATTATTACAATATTTATATGTTAACATCTCTCCTCAAATTTAAAGTGGCAAGGAGTTGAACATCTTAAATTTGAATACAAGTTCCTGAAATCAACAGGGTGTAGGAAATTTAGCGAAAATATATATGACTTGAGACTATGACTAAGTAGGAATGAGTTGAATAGTACCTTGAATAATATGGTGTCGTATAAGGTGACAATAAATCCTAATATATTTAGTATGTTCATGGAACGCATCATTATGGGCAATTTATATAGTAATGTGATTATCACAAAGGAGAGACATTGCAGAAGGAGAGGAAACACTAATGCATTGGAGACATCAACATAGCTAGAGGAGCCTAGAGGTTGTGCCTGTAAGAGCTAGATATTTTACTTCTGTGCTAGATTGAGAAATAATTATTTGTTTCTTGTTGTGCCATAAATTATTTACCTCCATTAGAGTTACTAAAGTATGCTCTTAACTCTAATGGAGATAAATGACACAACTGAAGACTATGGAAGAGAGTATCTCTGATTACTAAAGGATATGAAGAACAATAAAGAAGTAAATGGTACAAGATGTTGCATAAATTGACTAATCATGTGAACTATATGAGCAATATCAAGACACAAGATAGTGACATATATAAGAATTTATGCTAATTGGCAATAAAGAGTAGTATCATTGAGGAGGGTCCCATCAATAGTTGAAAGATGGACATTGCTTTTGAGTCAGAGTTAGTAGTCTTGGTGTCTGAGATACTTACACATGAAATAAGATCAGTAGAATATTTTGCTTGTGATAATAGTCAGATTCATCAGATAAAATTTCAAAACCCAATAAATAACTCAGATTACCCAAGTTCTTCATCTGAAACTATTGGTATAAAAAATATTTGAGAGTGAAAATATACCGAGTATCATTATTAGTGATTATCATATCATCAACGTAAAGGAGACGAAGACTGTATCTTTGAATAGATATGCAAATGAATAAATCATGATTATAGGAGTTCAACTAAAAGACAACTAAAACCCAGAGAGACCATATAATATAGCTAAATTTGGCAAACTAGGCTTAAGGAAGCCTATGTCAATTTATACAAGGCTTTGCAGAGGCTAAAAATTTTATTAGGCAAATGATCATAATTAGGTACAGGCTTCATATACACTTTGTCTATAAGATCACCATCGAGAAAGGTGTTCTTGACATCCATTTAAGATATCAATCGGTGCTTGCTAGTAACAATCGTAATGAGACTGCCACCTAAGGTAAAATCGGTTACAGGAGCAAATGTCTCCTTATGGTAAATATCACACTCTTATATAAATCTTTTTAGCAATAAGTCGAACTTTAACTTGTTCAATTGATCTATCAACCAAAATTATAATTTTATAGGCTCATTCACAACCACAATACACTTGCTGAAGGTAAGTTAAACATATCCTAGGTATTGATGATAATAAGTGCTTGTAGTTATTCTGCCATTACTTTCTATCATACAAGGGCAAAGCTTACCTCGCATTAGGTTTGAGGTTAAAACATGAACACCTCAAAGAAAAATGGAAGGGTGACTTACCCAATTAGTATGACGAGGAGTAAGTTAAAGTATAAAAGGTTATGATGAATTAGTAAATGGAGGAGGATAATTTAGAGGAGATAATAGATCCACAACTGGTAGAGATATGATAAGATGAAGCATAAGTTGTTTTTGAACTTTTAGAACTGTTAAATAATGATCTTTTATAGCATATCAGGAAACAAGGATATAGTGGAATTAGAAAAAAAAATGACGAGAAGATTCACAAACATAATATTTTGGAAAAGATGGGAACATCTTATATTCCTAAAAGGTCATATATTGAGTTATATAAAGTCTTAATGACAAGGGATTCTAACACCTATATCCTTTATGTTCTATCCCATACACTAAGAAACAATGTAATAATGCTCTTGATTCTAGTTTAGTGTAATCATGTGATTGAAGAATAATAAAATAATTATTGCTAAAGACTTTAAAAGTTCGGTAGTTATGAGCATGATTATAGAAGCATTTATAAAATAGGAGCACGATCAATAACATAAACAACAATAAGAGAATCTTCTCCCTAAAAGGTTTATGGACAAGAGGAAGATATGAGAAGAACTTGGATAATATTGATTCAGTCATGCCAACTTGATAAAAGGTGTATGGACAAGATCTTTGGATAATAGTTCCTTATTGATTAAGAAAATGAGTGAAAGATTTTTCTTTATATTCTTTGGTATTATTAGTTTTAAAAACTTTGATTTTGCAAGAAAACTAAGTTTGAACTGTGTTTTTTACAGTGAGAATAAACAAAAAATAGTTAAGAAATATGATGTAAGAGGCAAATCCATGTGTACATAGAGAAATCATCAATAAAGATTACATGATATCACAAACATCTTATGGTTCATAAAGAGAAGGTCCCCAAATGTCATAATGAATCAAATAAAAGGTTGAGGAAATAAAATCACTATTAGTTAAAAGTAAAGAATGATTTTTAGAAAGTTAACGTGAGATACAACTGAATTTGTTTTAAGTTTGACATGACCTAAGAATTCACTAGAAATCAAAAATTTAAGTCTATAGGTGGAAGATAACCAAAATGAGACTGTTAAATATTAGATATAAAAGTGCTAATAATAAGTTATCATCATTATAAACAATATATGGAACAAAAAGAGTCTTTAAGAAATCAAATATAGATGAATTGGAGGTTATATGATTACAACAGGAAAAATCAAAGTACTATGAAAAGGAAGTTCCTAATATGACATACAAGGTAGAAAAAGAAATAGTACCAGAATCTAGTTGAAGTTGATGTAGAAAGGCTTAAAGATCTTTCAAGGAGAATGTAAGAGATGTTAGTAGATTCTCCACTGCGCCCTTTATGGAAACAATCTCAACAACAGACTAAGAGGACTTAGAAGAGTTACCTTATGTGGGTTGTTTCTTGTATTCAGAGATGTGATAACCACTCTTTTTTTAGTAGTTGCAAAATACCTTCTTCTTCATTAAGTTTTAAGAGGTAGAATTCTAATAAGAGGAGGTTTGAGTGGCAAGAACGATATCAATGGATATAATAAATTTCTCTATTCAAAAGGAGTTAAGCCAAGTCATTTTTATATTAGTTCTTTGATTACAATACCAAGATTTGGGAAAGATCCTTTATTAAGAGGAGAGTTGCAGAAGAGATGGTCCTTAGTTTCAATATGCAGAAGAAATGGTCCCTTTCAACTATTTCATTTTGTAGAACATCAAAGGCAAGTGTCTATGGTTTGATATAGGGCAAACTCTCACTGATATTATGCAACATTTATTTGCTCAGCATGCTTACTCTCCTCATGATCAACTCTTACATATTCTTACATTGGGTCTCAGCGTCTATATTCTCTGGCAAGAACGAAACCACAAACACCTCGCTAACCAAAGTTCAACAATGGAAGTCATACAATCTGACATAATTCGACAAATCCGTGAACTATTAATCATGAAGAACTTATACTAGCATTGCACTGCCAATATTCTCTCTTCTTGGAACATCTGATCCTTTCGTCATGCATGGTTGTTCTAACATTTAACAAATCCTATTAGTCTAAGTCTCTTACATTTTCTTGTAAGGCTTGTCATATAGGGTAATTCCCCTTTGTTTTGTCGATTATGTATTACTGTCAACATTTATTTATTAATCTCATTTTTTTCTTTTAAAAAAAAAGAGAATTGTTGTTAAAATTCATCTTCAAGAATTATTAATAGATGCCAAATATGTTTTCAATCATAATGATTAGCATAAATAATGACATCTTGGGCATCAGGCTAAGATCTCCAAGTGTCAACTGATTCCAAATCACATGTAATTTAGACTCATAATTATATATAGTTTGACCAAGTTGTTATTGCATATGATGAAGTCGTCTATAACGTTAAAATTAATTGATATCATGAGACACAAAATGGCCACTTGAAAAGGTCTCATACCTTTTTAGTAGTATAAAACCTTTAAAAATCAAGTTTGATTAGTGTAAGTATTGAGAAACTATGATAGAATTTGTTGATTGATACCATCCTAAGATACAACCGTTTACTACAATAGGTGTAACACCTCTTGTTGTAACTGTAAACATTCTAACTTTACCGATTCAAATAGATAAAACAAAAGAAATCGACAATTATTTGACCTGAACATTACCTAATGTTTGAAAAAATTGCTCTTATCAATCACCGTTTCCCCACTGAATATCGCAAGCTTTTAGCTCTAGTATACCCCATTGTGAAACCAGTGAACCAGCCTTCCACGTGTTTAATTAACTTATTTATGGGAAGTATCAGCATTTTAGCATTTTGTACTTTCTTTGTCAAGTTAAATAAATCCAAACTAAGAAATTAATTTACCGCGTTGAGACAACTCAACCATGGAACATGAAAAACCATGAACAAAGAAAGATAGAGGATTGTTCAACTGGAGGAGGAAGGAGCATGTTCAAGACAATATTGACGTTTTCAAAAGTTTACAATCACAACTTAACTAAAAGTAACACTGCTGATACTAAGATGTTAACAAAAATTGCTTTTACCAAGATTAATAGTTAGTCAATTGTAAATAGTGGTAGACTGTAGGACAAGATGTCTACACTACACGATGTTTCGGATCACAAAGAACTTCTACGCCTTTTGTTCTTTCATTTTTTTTTCTCATTATAACTGATGCTCTTTGATGTCATCTTACCTACGTCATAAGCGCGGCTAACGAGTCAAAAGCAACAACTTTAGCGTTAGTGGAAGACCTTAAATGTTATTTAGAGGGAATTGTACTTATTATGGTCGAAGGGTCTAGGATGTATCATTTTAAAAACGTGACAAAATGCAATTGTATATGCATTAAGTCTGGGGTGTCATCCTCAAGATTAATTGCATTTGCTAAATCTTTACATTTTTGACAAAGACTCTATATATTATAGTTACTTAATTGCAAGTAAAGTAGGCGTTAACGCCATATCTTAAGACGTTAAGATATGAATATATATTATATTGATATGAGCACGTTAAGACGAAGAGAAATAAGTCACAAGCCTCACATCTTTACTCGCTAATTAGGAAGTCTTTCTTAATTAATTTCTCAAGTCACCAGCGCTTCCTTTGATGAGATGAAATGTGTACATCACAGGCCATTGGTAAACGATTCGTTACCAATGGCTATGTTTGGATGAGGTTTTCATAATGGAATATGATAGAACGTAACACAGTTACATCGTTTGGAATGAAGTTTTATAATGGAATAGAATAAAAGCTGAGGTTTTCGATTTACATTCTATTCCATCTTAACAATGAAAATCACAAACTCCCCGAATTGGAGGGTTTACGATGGAATGTAAATTAATAACAATTTACTACCTAATATACTCTCACCCCTTACCAAGCAAGATAGAGGTTGATAGTAGATTGTGCTCCGTCGTCGGCAGCATAGACGAGTATCGTCGAGAGTCAAACAGTGAAAATATAAAACCTTCAAATGCAATGTAAACTAATATATATATAATAACTAATATACCCTACTGCAATACAACAGGTGTCGACAATCGATTTTAACAGAGGCAGCATTGGACGAGTGCTCATTACTAAACACTCATTTGTCGACAATCGATGCGAGTACTTTGTACAGAAAAACAAAGCAAGTCACAGTTGTGACTCAGAAAGCAAGTCACGGTTGTGACTTGCTATATTTTTTATAAATAAAAATAAAAATAAAATATTTTTAAATATAAATCAAATAGGATAGAATAATATTTAATATAATAAATTTTATTAAATAATTAATAAT
>JAOQMM010000002.1:19700113-19716497 GCA_027563515.1 Erythroxylum platyclados
GACCTGCTTTTACCTCCATCCTTTAAGTTACACGAGTCTTCTATTGAAGATGGGGAACGACTCATACCCTCTAGTTCTCCAAAAAGTTTAGAAAAATCAGTATTTTCATAATCTAGGATGTGCGTCTCAGCAAGTTGGCCGAGAGAATCAGGGCTTGATGACAAATCAGCAGTACTAAGCAATAACGGTGACATTGGGATGTTCTCAAAATCTTCCCAGTTCGACGTTTCTGGAGTATACCGAAGAGAGTCACCATCTTCCTTTGAGTTCCTAGCTCCTTTGGGTTCTGTTATTAATGTTGTGAATCCCCGCAATATCGTTGCCTCTACTTTAGCGTTCTTCAAGCGTTTACTCAAATGGGTATGCCAATAATTCTTGACTTCATTGTCTGTTCTGCCGGGCAGTTTAGATGCGATTGTGGACCATCTGAAACAATGGAAATGAACATCTCTGATCAGAATACATCATCCTACTTTTTAATAACTAGTTTCGGAATTCCCCATTAGCCGCAATCTTGGATGTATGCCTAGCTACAATTACAAGACTTTTATGTTTCACTAGTCAGCAAGTTGATGACGAATTCTCTCAAGGAACTAAGCTGAAATTTTGTTACATAGATCGGTCATATCTATGATGAAGTGAACGCTGAAATGAAGGAAGAAACAGAACCCAGAAACACAAATTAAGTTCTGAAGTGGTTTTCAAAGATTTTTCTTTAACAATATTCAGCAACCAAGCTTTTTGCAAGTAAGAGGCCAACCTCCATCCTCATCCCATAAAGAATGTCATGAGCTTGGCAATGGTAAAGTATGTCTTGTTTTTTATTTTTTGAAGCTCGAGTATTTTATAGAGTTAGGTACCTATTTCCAAGAGTTTGATGGATCTGAATTATGGCTTCAACCTCTTCCTTGGAGAAGTTTCCTCGCTTTAGACCGGGCCTCAGGTAATTCATCCAACGAAGCCTGCAACTCTTTCCAGACCTGGACAAGCCTACAGTGATTGGGAAGGAAAAAGGTTAGATACCATATTGAGAAGGTGAACATTGTTTATATATAAGACCTTTTAATTAAAGTATTGCGAGATCAGATGAGAGGTGTATACACTCACGCACCCACACATATATCTTCTCAACAATGGCTAGAAGGAAAAAAATCCTTCTACTTATAAACAGTTTCAGATGCAAATGCAATTACAAGCACGAGAGGACTAAAGCCAAAACCCTAAAATAGGAATAATTAGTTAAGATAAAAGAGAAAACCGATCGTTTAGCTTTTGTGAAACTATGGATAAGGGACCCAAGTATATGCAGTGAGTTACATCTCAGAAGATGAAATATGCAACTCAATTTAGTAGAAGCACAAATTCCCGAGTATTAGCACAGAGTGCTTGGAAAATTAGTTAAATTAAATTAGCATTAACCAGAAAGAAGCATACCAATTTCATTGATAGTATCCAAATCTAAATGTTTAATTCAAACTAAACAGTATAGTCCATGATTTGGCCTATATCGGATGTTTCTTACCAGCAGCTTTTGGCATCTCAGTCCAATTGCAAATGCCGTATCTTCTAATATAAGCAATCAACATGCGATCTTCTTCAGGACTCCATGCCCCTTTTCTCAAAGGTATTTTCTGAGAGCACGGATATTTCACCATACTCTTTCCAATAGTTGCTGTTTTCTTTTCACTGCACCACAACGCCCCTCTGAAATCAAGGCTTTATATATTGTGTCCCAACGGGAAAGCGTGTGCCCAACTTCCAAGAAACAAAAAAGAAAAAGCCCATGTTGATGTATTCGGGATGGATAGGGTCTCTCCTGGAGCATTCCTCACTTATTTAACTTTAATTAATTCCACCAAGTATGTTACTTTAGCAATTTTCTTTTTTATTTTTGTACTATACAATTTGAACTTAAAGCTGATAAACCTTATAAGAAAACGACAAACATTTCTGTCTTCTGATCATGTGCTTAATACATTATTAAAAGCAAAATAATGTCCAGAAGATGTTAAATAATGCGACAGACCAGAATCTAGATAAGGTTTGTCCTTGGAGCCACCCACATACATAGAGGAGCCTAGAGGTTGTGCCTGTAAGAGCTAGATATTTTACTTCTGTGCTAGATTGAGAAATAATAATTTGTTTCTTGTTGTGTCGTAACTTATTTACCTCCATTAGAGTTACTAAAATATGCTCTTAACTCTAAAGGAGATAAATGACACAAATGAAGACTGTGGATGAGAGCATCTCTAATTACTAAAGGATATGAAGAACAATAAAGAAGTAAATGGTATAAGATGCTGCATAAATTGACTAATGATGTGAACTATACGAGCAATATCAAGAAATAAGATAGTGACATATATAAGAGTTTATGCTAATTGGCAATAAGGAGTAGTATAATTGAGGAGGGTCCCATCAATAGTTGAAAGATGGACATTGTATTTGAGTCAGAGTTAGTAGTTTTGGTGTCCGAGATACTTACACATGAAATAAGATCAGTGGAATATTTTGCTTATGATAATAGTCAGATTCATCAGACAAAATTTCAAAACCCAATAAATAACTCAGATTACCTAAGTTCTTCATCTCAAACTATTGGTATAAAAAATATTTGAGAGTGAAAAGATCCTGAGTGTCATTGTTAGTGATTATCATATCATCAACATAAAGGAGAAGAAGACTGTATCTTTGAGTAGATTTGCAAATGAATAAATCATGATTATAGGAGTTCGACTAAAAGATAACTAAAACCCAGAGAGACCACATAATATAGCTAAATTTGGCAAACTAAGCTTAAGGAAGCCTATTTCAATTTATACAAGGCTTTTCAAAGGCTAAAAATTTTATTAGGCAAATGATCATAAGCAGGTGCAGGTTTCATATACACTTTGTCTATAACATCAACATCGAGGAAGGTGTTCTTGACATACATTTGAGATATCACCAATGCTTGCTAGTAACAACCGTAATGAGACTGGCACCTAAGGTAAAATCAGTTATAGGAGCAAATGTCTCCTTATGGTAAATATCACACTCTTATATAAATCTTTTTAGCAACAAGTCAAACTTTAACTTGTTCAATTTATATTCCTAAAAGGTTATATATTGAGTTATATAAAAACTTTATGACAAGGTGAGAACATCTTATATTCCTAAAAGGTCATATGTTGAGTTATATAAAATCTTTATGACAAGGGATTCTAATACCTATATCCTTTATGTTCTATCCCATACACTAGGAAACAATGTAATAATGCTCTTGATTCTAGTTTTGTGTAATCATGTGATTGGAGAAGAATAAAATAATTATTGCTAAAGACTTTAAAAGTTTGGTAGTTATAAGCCTGATTATAGAAGCATTTATAAAATATGAATACAATCGATAACATAAACAACGATAAGAGAATCTTCTCCCTAAAAAGTTTATGGGCAAGAGGAAGATATGAGAAGAA
The DNA here is from genome assembly GCA_027563515.1 of Erythroxylum platyclados. Taxonomy (NCBI): domain Eukaryota; kingdom Viridiplantae; phylum Streptophyta; class Magnoliopsida; order Malpighiales; family Erythroxylaceae; genus Erythroxylum; species Erythroxylum platyclados. The sequence goes on from JAOQMM010000002.1 coordinate 19,703,569, forward strand.
CTTGATAAGAGGTATATGGGCAAAATCTTTGGATAATAGTACCTTATTAATTAAGAAAATGAGTGAACAATTTTTCTTTATATTCTTTGGTATTATCAGTTTTAAAAACTTTGATTTTGCAAGAAAACTAAGTTTGGTATTATCAATTGTAAATAGTGGTAGACTGTAGGACAAGATGTCTACATTACACGATGTTTCGGAAGAACTTCTACGCCTCTTTTTCAACTTTGATGTCATCTTACCTACGTCATAAGGGCGGCTAACGAGTAAAAAGCGACATCTTTAGCATTAGTGGAACACTTTTAAATGATATTTAGAGGAATTGTACTTATTATCGTCGAAGAATCTAGGATATATCATTTTAAAAACGTGACGAAATGCATTTGGTCTGGGGTGTCATCCTCAAGATTGATTGCATTTGTTAAATCTTTACATTTATTGACAAAATTAAATTGCTTCCGCGGAAGACTCTATATATTATAATTACTTAAATGCAAGTAAAGTAGGCGTTAACGCCATATCTTAAGACGTTAAGATATGAATGTATATTATATTCATATGAACACGCTAAGACGAAGAGAAATAAGTCACAAGCCTCACATCTTTACTCGCTAATTAGGAAGTCTTTCTTAATTAATTTCTCAAGTCATCAGTGCTTGCTTTGATGACATGAAATGTGTACGTCACTGGCCATTGGCAAACGATTCTTAGGATTTTTCTTTATATTTCTTTAATTTTCCTGATTAAGAACGATAGATATAAAATAAAAAGTTTTAAAAAGTGAAGATTAAGAGTTTATGTAAATGAAATGAAAATATGGATTTGATTGACAAATATTTGCAAACAAACATTTTGGAAAGTAAAAAAGATGATTTAGAAAGTTTTTGAATATATAATGAAATGAGGTAGTCAACTGAAAATATACCTGAGACCAATTAATATGGAGATACTATCTTTATGTGATATGTTTGAAACTTTTGAATTTGATCACCAAAAAACATCTAATAAGAGCATACATTCCAATATCACCTAATATACTAAAAAATAAAATTTTCAATCTACGTTTGACATATGCTCTCTTTGTATTATAATTTGTTGGTAAAGTATCTCATAAGGTGTTCAACACTACTTTAAATAAATCTAAAGTTATCTTTGGTGTCTTTGCAAATAATGCTAATTCAATTATTTTTATAGTGGTTGGTGTTCAAAAATGTCAATAACTTATTTCAATCTCAATATTTCGTAAACTTTATCTATTAAACATCTAAACCTACCTTTAGTTATCACAAGAGAACAATTTTCAACTAAAAGAGAACAATTTTGAGTACAAGAAATTTTGTAGGTAACCCCTTATTATACTTAAAATTTTGTAGCTTACCTCACTGTAGGTTTGAGGTTGAAACATTAAAACCTTAAAAAAAATGAAAGGGTGACTTACTTAATTAGTGTGATTGGGAGCAAGTTAAGGTACAAAAGGTTATGATGAATTAGTAAATGGAGGAGGATAATTTGGAGGAGATAATAGATCCACAACTGGTAGAGGTATGATAGGATCAAGCATAAGTTATTTTTGAACTTTTATAACTTTTATATAATGATCTTGTAGAGAATATCAACAAATAAGGATATACTGGGATTAGAAAAAAAAATTGATGAGAAGATTCATTAATACAAAATTTTGAAAAAGATGAGAATATCTTATAAAGGTCATATGTTAGAGATATATAAAGTATTTATGACAAGGTATCCTAACACCTATACCCTTTATGCTTTATCATAGACCCTAGGGAAAAGCATAATAATGCCCTTCATTCTAGCTTAGTGTATTCATATGGTTGGAGAAGAATAAAATAAGTTTGGTAGTTATGAGTATAATTATACAAGCATCTATAAGGAGAGATTACTAAAAATAAAAGTAGGAATACGATTGATAACATAAAAAACAATAAGAGCATCTTCTATCTAAAAGGTTTATAGACAAGAGGAATAGATGAGAAGAACTTAGATAGATTGATTCAGCCTTACCATTTTGTTAAGAGGTGTACGGACAAGAATTTTGTATAATAGTTCCTTACTGATTAAAAAAATGACTGAAAGACTTTTCTTTATATTCTTTGGTATTATTAGTTTAAAAAACTTTGATTTTGCATGAAAGTATGTTTGAACCATGTTTGTAAAGTGAGAATAAATGAAAGATTACATGATATCACAAACCTCTTATAGTTCATGAAGAGAAGGTACTTAAATGTCATAATGAATCAAATAAAAAGTTGAGGAAATATTAAAGTATGATTTTTAGAATGTTGGTATAAGATACAACAAAAATTCCTAAGTTTGACATACCTAAGAAACCACTAGAAATTAAAGGTTTAAGTCTAAGTGTGGAAAGATGACCAAAATGAGATTCTCAGATATTAGATATAATAGTGCCAGTAATAAGTTTTGATAAAAGACAAAGAGATTTAAGTTTAAATAATCTTCCAACTTTACACCTTCTTCTACTGATATCACCAGTCTATTGATCATACATAGCATAATTTATGTCTCAAAAAAATTAGATTAGCTTTAAATTCATATAATTGACAAAGAACATTAACAATAGACTGAGAGGATCTAGAAGAGTTATATTATTTAGGTTGTTTCCTGAATTCAAAGATGTGATGATCACTCTTTTTATATCAGTTGCAAAATACCTTCTTCTTCATTAAGTTTTGGGAGGTAGAATTATGATAATATAAGGTTTGAGTGGCAAATACAACATCAATAGATATAATAAAATTCTCAATTCAAAAGTAGTTAAGCTAAGTTTTTTTATAGTTAATTCTTTTATTACAATATCAAGATTTGACAAGGATCCTTTCTGCATAAGAGAGATGCAAGTAGACTTAAATTAATCTCTAAGAATTATTAGTAGGTGCCAAATATGCTTTCAATCATAAATATTGGCATAAATAGTGACATTTTGGGCATCAGCCTTAGTAAGATCTTGTCAACCTTAGTAAGATCTCCAAGTGTCAACTAATTCCAAATCACTTGTAATTTAGACACATAATTATATATAGTTTGACCCAAGTTGTTATTGCATATGATGAAGTCGCCTATAGAGTTAAAATTAATCAATATCATGAGATACAAAATGGCCCTTTTAAAAGATCTCCTACCTCTTTAGTAGTATAAAACCTTCAAAATCAAGTTTGATTACTTTTGCATAGGTATTGAGAAAATTGATACCATCCCAAGATACTAGATAGTTTACGAATATATTATGTTTCATCTAGACTTTACATAAGGTTGAGTATTTTTCTAGTAATAACACACTGAAGAAATCTACATGTAAGAAAGATATACATTTCTTCAGCCTACAAGTCATAGTTAGATCTATCAAAGCTAGCTTTAATTAGTTAACGTATAGATTGATGAAGTTTAGACTTATTCATAGTGCACACAAGAGAAAATTTCTTAATAACAAGACTTGAAAATAGTTGTAAATGAAGAAATCAGTAATAATGCTAATGTTTGTACCGATGTATTAGATGATATGGCCGCTAACATGTAATATGATATGGTAGAAGTGGGACCACTTAATTTAAGGTGGTAGATGGTATGGCTGATTACTTTATGGCATATGGACCAGTTATCCTTTGACTCATGGCACTGCTATTGACTAAGTCTCATTGTCAATTAAGTAAAAACGACATTGTTTGAGTTTAAAACTACTAAAATGACATTTTTTTCGAGTCATCTTCAACCTCTAGATGTTGGAATTACATAACTTGATATCGGATTTTTGGTTATGTTTATAGGCATATTGAGAGGAATTATGAAATTAGGGTTGAATCATTATATGATCATTTTAGGAAATAAAAGAAGAATTTGATATATATTGAATGTTATTCAAGTGATCAAATTATTTTCGAAAAATCAAGTTTAGAATATTGAAATACCATTCCTTTTTATATAAAAAAAAGCTCTACTACCATGTAAAAAGAAGAAAAGATTTGATCAGGAAAAACATTTTGTGTTTTTGTATATAAAATTATTAAAAAAACATGGTATTTAAACATGAATTAATCTAGACATATCTCAAAATATATGCCATTGTTAAAATTGTTACACCCTAAACATTTGCCACAGTTACATCTGATTAGTAAAATAGGTGTAACACCTATTGCTACAACTGTAAACATCCTAACTTCAGTGATTAAAATGGATAAAACATAATAAATTGACAATTGTTTGACACATTAACATAGCAAGCTTTTAGCTCCAGTCTACCCCATCATTTTTTCTTTCAAGAAGGTAATAACTTGAAATTCAACTTGGCATCACATGCTGGTTGAGAAATATGCCATCATCATTTTGTAAAATCAAGTTGCTTGTTTGTACTTTGTTTATCAAGTTAAGTAAATCTAAACTAAGAAATTAATTTATCGCGTTGAGACAAATCAGCAATGGAACATGAAAAAACATGAAAAAAGAAAGAGGGAGGATTGTTCAAATGGAGGAGGAAGGAGCATGTTCAAGACAATATTTGATGTTTTCAAAAGTTTATAATCATAACTTTACTAAAAGTAATACTATCGATACTAAAAAAAAATTGTTAAGATATTGGTCAAGATATCTAATTAATTATTTTGGGTATTATTTGTAGTTGGATATACTTGGTGTATCATTATGATAAAAAAAATTACCTTGTGTGGGATTCTTGAAGATAAGATAGTGTAAAGAATAAAATCCTACAGAAGATAGGATTTATTGGAGATAAGATTACCATGTTTTATTGAAGATAATGCAACAGAATTTTTGGTGACTTGGCAACTATATTTTTGGCAATTTGAGCTATCTTTGACAGTTACAATTTCGGTGATTTTAAGCAATCTCTGTTGCTGTGTTCCACTTGCATAAACGTGGATTTTTGGACAGTTGTATTATTGTTCTTTTATTTGAAAAATGAGCAGAAGTTTTAGTGTGTGTGCAACTATTTTTTTATGGGGTTTTGGTGGTGAAACACTTATTCCATTTGATGATTTCATGAAACTATTATGCATGGATTGACTGGTAGTTATTCTCAATTCATAGCAAATATTGTTCTACAACTTTCACGATGGAGTTGCATATTTAGAAAAGTATTTTTATCTCAAGTATTTCCTTGTTAATGTTACTTTGATTAATTCACTTCAGTTTTTATTCTCGTCATTATTATCGATTATTCTTGCAAAAAGTCTCTGTTGAGATTAGCACGAGGTGGTCATGCTATTGAGTGTGAAATACTTTCATAGGGTGTGAAGATGACTGGATAGTGTCAAGGGGTGAGTGGTATCGGGTCAGTAAAGCTTTATATAAAATTATAATACTTCGGTGAAAGTGATTAAGTTGGGTGAGAGCCTTGCAAACGTAAGTCGGATGTGCCAAACTGCGTTACCAAATTTTGGTTGTTGATTTATTTGTTGCTTATTTGATTTTTATGTGTAAATTTTAATTCTAGAAAATTAATTGTTGTTAATACAATTATTTTATATTAAGCAATCAACAAAAATAGTTCAAATTAAATGTGACAAAACAGGATTTTTGCGAAACTAAGCCCTTTGGGAATTTTCAGTTTTTACTAAGATTAATATTTATTTTGATCGTGCTAACCTTAAGTCAAATAAATGGTGGTAGACTGTAGGACAAAATATATACATTACACGATGTTTCGGGTCAAAATGAGCTTCTACGCCCTTTTTCTATTATTTTTTTCTCATTATATGTGATGCTCCTTGATGTCATCTTACCTACGTCATAAGCGCGGCTAACGAGTTAAAAGCCACAACTTCAGCATTATTGGAACACTTTTAATTTTTAAATGATATTTAGAGGAATTGTACTTATTATCGTCGAAGGATCTGGGATGTATCATTTTAAAAACGTGACAAAATGCATTTGTATATGCATTTCGTCTGGCGTGTCATCCTCAAGATTAATTGCACCTGCTAAATCTTTACATTTATTGACAAAGACTCTATATATTATATTCATATGAACACGTTAAGACGAAGAGAAATAAGTCACACGTCTCACATCTTTACTCGCTAATTAGGAAGTCTTTCTTAATTAATTTCTCAGGCATCAGCGCTTGCTTTGATGAGATGAAATGTGTACGTCATGGGCCATTGCTAAACGATTCGTTTTAGATTTTTCTTTATATTTCTTTTGCCTGATTAAAAACGATAGATAATGTAATTTTTTGTTGTTGGGTTCTTTGTATCCTATTTATAATAAGCCTGCTAATTTAAAATTTATATTGGGTAAGAATCGGGTTCAAATCTGTTATCTTGAATAACTAGTTATGACAATTATGAAACTACTGAAAAACTGACTCTTAACTTTGATTGAACAGTTCTGTAGTTATTTTTGATAGGACTCTTGCACATGAAATTTCTGCATATTCTTATAGTACAAGATAGTGATAAACAACCGATGCAACTCTAGAACTTAAAAAAAGAACTATCTCTAGATTCATTAATTACAATGAAAAAATGACATTGGTAGAGTTGAGCGAAATAATAATTTTAAAGTTCATCACTTTCAAAAGAATAAGCTTATATAACTTAACATTAAGCTTATTTTATAGAGCGTACATCCAGATAATAGTACTACATCTTTTCAGTCAATAGAATTTGACCCCATCAACAAATATAGCTTTGACCCCAACAAGTTACTTCTAAAACATTTGTAATCCACATAAACTTTAAAATAAGCATGTTTATTTATTTTTTTTGGAACCTTTGTTTTCAGAAACTCATTTTCCTACTTTAGCAAATCATTCTTGATCTTGCCTAAGAGTATTTTGAAGAAGATTAATAGAAGTATAAGAGATTTTGTATGGAATGTACAGAACAATAATCATGAAACTTTCCCTAAAGTTAAATGGAGCTTAATACGTCTGCCTGCGTAAGGAATATGGATGATTAGGAATCATTTAAATTTTGATGAAAATCTTTTAATGCCATTGTCGTTAATTTATATAAAAAATTTGAGCACCAAGCGGAAAATTTAAAATCATATAAATAAAATAAAATTTTTACAAAGTGAAGATTAAGAGTTTATGTAAATGAAAATATGGATTGGATTGACAAATATTTGGAAGAAATATTTTGGAAAGTAAAAATGATGATTTAGAAAGTTTTTGAATATTTAATGCAATGAGGTAGTCAATTGAAAAAATCTTATGCAATGAGGTAGTCAATTGAAAAAATCTTACACCAATTAATACGGGGATCCTATCTTTATTTGATATTTTTAAAACTTTTAAATTTGATCACCAAAAAAACATCTAACAATAGCAAACATTCAAATATTACCTAATATATTGAAAATTAGAATTTTTAATCTAGGTTTGGCATATGTTCTCTTTGTATTATATTGTGTTGGTAAAGTATCTCTTAAAATGTTCAACACTACTCTAAATAGATCTAAAGTTATCTTTGGTCTCTTTCCAAATAATGCCAATTCAATTATTTTTATAGTGGTTGGTGTGCAAAAAGCCAGTAATTTATTTCAATCTCAATATTTATTAAACTATAGCTATTAAATATCTAAACTTACCTCTAATTATTACAAGGCTCACATATAAAGATTGCCTTTCATTAATTTAATAGGTATATAGTAGAATTTACCTATAATTGGTGAAACGTCTATTACATGTTGGTAGATTAGAATTCATTCATTCAATACTTAACAACATAAATGTTCACTAGACTGCACACATCTTTGTTTTAAAAAATAATAATAAAATGTAGATAAGTCTTAAAAACTTCTTATAAACTTACATAAACGACAACTCTATAAAAGAAAAGATAAACTAGAAACAAAATTTCCTTTTAAAATTTGAGGGTGAATTGCGTATTATCTCAATCAAGATAGTCAATAAAATTTCCTTAAAAGAACTTAGAAGCTCTTTGCTAATTTAAAATAATTATTGATGAAATGGATTAATAAAGAATAGTCTAAAAAGAAAAGTCAAGTAAATTAAGAACAATTCCAATTGCTCATGAATCTAATAAAAAATGTTAAAGTTAAAGGACAAGATACTTAACATAATTGACATAAGTTAGATCCATTAAAATGATTTATGTTAATTAATGTAGCCATAACGTGTATCCAGCGTAACTCAAGCTCTAAAATTTTAACCTTGTTTATAAATTGCATCCCTTAACTCTTATTATATAGCTCTTAAACTAATAGAATTTTACTTAGAAAAATCTACATATGATCATTTCAAGGAGCACCACCCTTTAGTTTCTTGGTACAAGAATGTTTGGAACCCTAAAAATATCCCCAAAGCCAATTTTTCCCTATTGCTTTATATAAAGAAGATATTAAAGACTAGAGATAAGCTTTAATTCTCAACCTTGCATTCACATGTTGTGTTTGTGTCAAAACAATCCTATTACTCATAACCATTTACTCTTTAGATGTAATCACAAATTTTATCTTTGGTAGTATCTATTGAGCTTGTTCAATTTTTATTAGATAACCACTTCCTACTGTTGATTTGATCATATTATTCTATGAGAGATTTGAAAATAATGTGTCATTTCTTACACTTAGTTTTTGTGCATATCATTTGAAATGAAAGAATGAATCTTCCAACAAATTGTGGATTTATTGTAAGTATACTCTCTCTAATTTTTCTCTCTACCTTCTCTTTATCCTAATTACCATTTTGCCCTCATTCCTTTCCACTTTTGGAATCACTCTTACCTACATCTTGTTTTTTCTTCTCCTTCTGATTGCCAGATAGTTGCACACTAGGGGAGGCTTCTGCCTAGTAGGGAGGTGGTAGCGTATCATGACACTACACGAAATAACTAGACCTACAACTACAATAGTGGTAAGTCTAGGTCGATCCTACAAAGATTAAATCCAATTACTTTCCGAAATTATACGTATATATAAAACAGGGGGGTTTGGTTCAATGCAAATTAGAAAACAAAGTAAAATTAAATATATAAAAGCAATTCGAATTAAACAACAGCAAAGTGATAAAATTGATTAGTAGTTTGAAATACAGTTCTTCGGTTTAATGGCCTACGCATAATTTCACATACATCATTGCATTATCATCTTCCCACCTCTCTTTAATCTATTGATCATGAATTAACAACAAGCTCTATTAATCCCGGTTTTTTTCTTAGGTTGTAGTTAATCAAAGGAGCTTGTTAATTAACCCTAACTATCAAATAACCTAGAATAAGCTCTCTAAGTTTAATCGAATAGTTGCTTTACGTGTGAGAAAAATAGACCAATATGAGAAATAATCACACAAGCTCGAATTATTTAACCTAGGTTATATTATCCCTAAAAATATAATACCATTAGTTGCAAAAAACGAATTCAAACATGACTATTACATATCGTATTCAAAGTTTTAGCAATGGGTTCTCATGAAAAACAATACAATAGAGCATCAAGATCATTCTTACACAATACCTGATCAATAAATATAAGATAACGTAAACAATCTGAAAAGATGGAAAGAACACGATACACAAAGACGATATGCTTAATGTGCTCCTTGGTGTCAACTTCACCTTCAAACTGGCGTTGGGAAGATCTTCTCCATCAATCTCCAAGAAAGAGCTTCTATCACCTCTATTCTTTCTCCCGAAACCCCAGAAAAAAAAAGAATAAGTGAAGAACAAAATGTTTCCTCCATCAAAATAATGTATTTATAACAAAAACTGGGTTTTCAGGTGAGTTGGCAAGAAGTCACGCCCATGACTAGCTCTATGGGAGGCTCACGACCATGAACCATGGTTTTATGTCATGACCATGCAATCATATTTCACAGGCGTGCAATGTGTGCCACGCCTGTGACTTGTCTTGCAAAACTACATAAGGTTTGCAAATAAAAGTGGTTTTTAGCCTACACTCATCCAAAGCTCTAGACCCCAATGGTTTTTCAGTAGGATTCTTCTAGCAAACTTAGGAGATCATAGGTAAATTGTTCATTGAAACTGTACTCGATTTTTTCCCATCCCCTACTTTGCTTCAAAAGGCCAATAACACATATGTTTGTTTAGTTCCTAAGAAATATCAGCCTTTGAATATGTTAGACTTCAAACCAATCTCCTATGTTAACACTATCTATAAAGTCATTGCCAAGCTACATACGAAAAGATTAAAAATGGTTTTAATGGATATCACCAATACCTCATAGGGTGCTTTCATTCCTAAGAAAAATATTGGTGATAACATCATAGGCTTACAAAAAATGATCAAAGATTACATATAAGGGAAGAGTATTTGTAGTTGCTTGATGAAATTGATTTCTTTAAAGCATTCGATGCTCGCAGCTGGAGCTTTGTATAGTTTTGTTTAGAAGTTATGGATTTACCTGCTAAATTTGTGAAGTAGATAATGTTATGCATCCAATCTGTCTCACTTAGTGTGCTAGTCAATAGGATTCCTTCTAAACCATTGATAAATGCAAGGGGAATAAGGCAAAGGGATCCCTTATCCCCCCACCTTTTCACCACGGCTATAAAGGATCTTTCCAAATTGTTAACAAACTCATAATAGTAAATGGGAGCTTCAAATTTCATTACAAATGCGATGGTAACAGACTAACAAACCTGAGCTTTGCAGATGATTTTATTCTCCTTTGTGGGGAAGACCCCCATTCTATCAATATCATACTTAATTCTTTGAATCTGTTTTGTAAATGGTCTAGACTAAAGATCAATTATGACAAAAAACAACTTATAATTGTCTTTAGATGTTAGGAATAAAGATGAATTCAATAGAAGTACTGGGTTGAATTTACACCCTCCATCTTTCAAATATCTAGGGGTACCCATCACCTCTTCAAAACCAAAATTTTCAGACTGTGTCCCCCTTCCTACGATGCTAAAATGCAAGATTAATGCATGGCAAAACTGAAACCTTTCTTATGCTAACAAAGTGACTAGTATTATCTCTGTGCTTAGTAGCATGCGCTTACATTGGACAACCCACATAGTATTGCCTAGAAGGGTTACAAAAGAGGTTGATAGAACTTTGAAAGCTTTTATTGGTCTGGTAGTACTGAAAATTCCAAAAATGCTAAGGTGAAGTGGAGTGAAATCACTAAACCACAAAAGCAAGGAGGGTTGGGAATTATATCTGTTAAAATCATGTAAAAAATATTATTGAGCAAGAGATTATGGAGGCTTTTCACAGATAAAAAGGTTATTTAGATAAAATGGGTACATAAGTGTCATCTTAGCAACATGAGCTTTTGCCAAATCTCTAACTCAGCTCAATACTCGTGGATCTTCAACCAATTGTTGAGCTTGAAAAGCTTCTTATACCCCTACATCAGACATAAGGTGGGGAACGAATAAAATTCCTAGCTATGGTTCAATAATTGGTCAAAAGATAGTCTTTTTATTCACAAATCAGAGTTAGCTCAGTTGAGAAACCGATTACCTACTAACACAAAAGTATCAGCTCTCATACATAATGGTGATTGGCAAGGAAATTTCAGAGGTTTTTTAGCTTTAAAGGAATTCTTACTCGATTTAAGAATAGTTTCAGTGAAGACTAAATAATCTGGACCCTGAGCATGCAAGGAAAGTTTATTAATACTTCCTGCCATACTACCGTTAACAGAATTTCTCTTTATTTTCCCTGGCACTATCTTCTATGGAAAAATTCACTCAACCCAAAAGCCTCTATAATTACTTGGTTAGTGATAAAAAATAGGCCAAGGATGAAAAATAAATGGTTTAGACATCATGATTTAATCTGCATTTTATGCAGGGAGGCTGAAGAAGATAATAACCATCTTTTCTTCACTTGTAATTATTCTAAAGTGGTATGGGGCAGAATTCAACACATTTTAGACTTAGGATATCATACACATGAATGGGAGCAAACCTTGAGCAGATTCATGATGAGGTTTTTACGTGTATAAGTTTTAATACCCTCTATAATTCGCAAGCGCACAGGTCATTCGCGTAGTACCTAAGGTTTCAATCCCATGAGGAGGGAGTCTAATCCTAAATCCTGAGGTTGAAAACAAATAAAACAGGAATTAGCAAACAAATGAATTTAAACACAAGGACTAAATAAATCAAACGAACCAAAATCAAATAGCAAAACACCAATTGACAATTGACACTTACCGAAACAATTAACGAAATAACGAATTAGATTTATGAATTATGAATTAATGATAACTGAAACTAGAACGATTGCAGCACACACACAAGAATCAACCTAAAGAAATTATTGAAAGAGTAAAAGGGAATTTACCAATCCTTAATGTAACCTAATCAATTATGGATTACCGAATTATTGGTTCTAGACTATCCTAGAGTCAATTATTCTCTCTTAAATTATAATTAAACTTGAAAGTATAAACCCTAATCAAATTATGGGTGTTGTAACCTCTCAGTTTACAACCTATCCAAAACCTAATCAGTTCTTAAGTCCTTTAATAAACTATCGGAACCTATACGTGATCTCTCTACGCACAAATTACCGATATGAATTAATTCTGAATCTATTAAATTACCTAACTCTCATTATCCTAATTTAATCATTTTCTCTCAATTCACCCTCTCAGTTTATTATCGAGATATGAAGTGCAGAATTAAACCATAATCAAATTTGATAAACGTGTAAACAATCAGATTTCATTAAATCAAAAGCAAGCTCCGAAGGTGAGTATAGACATCATTCGACATCTTAAATGTATCGCCAACTATTCAATCAAACCCATATAATGATAAATCTAATAGAATAGGAAATACTATCTAAGATGGACGACGGAAGGCAGCGACGTCGGGAAACTCCTTATCTGGGAAGTACTTCAATATCAGGGGGAGCACCAAATATTCGAACAGGCAAAATCAGACAGCAGATAGTTACATAAACAAACCTAGGCCTTATATAGATCA
>JAOQMM010000002.1:19720729-19741748 GCA_027563515.1 Erythroxylum platyclados
ACAGAATTTATCAGATTACACTATTCTCTTAAATCATCAACATATATTCGTACTTAGGAAACTTTACAACATAATGATGTTCGAGGTCTTACAGTCAATATGCTGGCCATTATGGAGCAAACAAAATGGCAGCTTGGATACTCGAGAGGGGATTTTATTGACCACAATTGTTTAAAGATGCTCAAGCTTTTATGGCACATTACGAATGATGTCAAAGAATAGGTAACATCTCCAAAAGAGATGAGATGCCTTTATCCAGCATTTTGGAAGTTAAAGTCTTCGATGTGTGGGGCGTCGACTTTATGGGTCCCTTTCCATCCTCGATGGGGAACATATACATCCTAGTACGGGTGGATTACGTATCATGTTATTCAATTGGTTTGGAGTGCCAAGGACTATAATAATTGATGGTGGTACACATTTATGCAACAGATCTTTTGATGCCCTCATAAAAAGATATAGAGTCCACCATCACGTTGCTACTCCTTATCATCCGCAGACTAATCGATAAGTGGAAGTTGTTAACTGAGAATTGCAGCAAATTTTGGAAAAGACGGTGAACAGCTTCAGGAAGATTGGGCGTTAAAACTAGATGATGCCTTATGGGCGTATAGAACTACTTTTAAGACACCAATCGGAACAACTCCCTATAGGCTTGTATACAGTAAATCTTGTCACTGCCAATTGAGCTAGAGCATCGGGCATATTGGGCAATAAGGACATTAAATTTTGATTGGAAGCAAGCCGGCGAAAAATGACTCCTACAATTGGATAAACTTAACGAGTTTCGCCATGCTAAACTTTACGAGGAAAAGGTAAATAAATGGCACGACTTTCATCTTAAGCAGAAGGAATTCAAGGTAGGAGACGTAGTGCTACTATACAATTCAAGGTTAAGGTTGTTTCCAAGGGAGCTCAAATCTCAATGGAGTGGACCTTTTACAGTCATCCAAGTTTTCGATCATGGACCACTCCAATTGGAAAATGCTAACAAGGAAACTTTTAAGGCCAATGGGCATTATTGCAAACTATATCTCGGAGAAGTGCCTCCCACGGACAAGGAAGTAATTTCCTTCATCTCAAACAATTAAGTACGCTTCCTAGGATAAAAGGTTAAGCTAATGACTATAACTTAGCATGTTTAGGATAGATTTAAATTTTTATACAATTAAAGTTTTTTTATTTCCATAAATAAATATCAATGATTCGGAATGCGCTACACTACTAATTCTCTTGCTCTCTTTAAACTAACTTTGAGATAGGGCAGCAATCTTGGGCTTTAAGCACAAATGATCTCTACCATAATCATTATAAAGGTTTTGTTTCTAACCCTTTTCTTTTAGTTTCTGTTGTTAGTTTTGTTCTTTTGTTTTTCGTATATTGATTATTTCCCGCCTTAAGTGTGTATCTCCTTCTCACATTAAGGACAATGTGTTGTTCAAGTGCGGGGAGGGTTGTGTATTTTATTTTGAGCGAAAATTTTGCATATTTTTATGATAGTTTATTTAGGTTGCATATTGTGAATTGTGTGAATAGGTCAATGGCCTAGATGAAACAGAATCGATTTAATTTTAAACATAGTCTATTAGGTGATGAAGAGTTATTAGCATGTGAAATTAGTGACTTAAGTTTTTAGCTAAAATATGCAAGTTAATTAGGATTCAATGTTAGCTTATTCATGGTAGAAGTTGTCACATTCGTTTATAATTTTAGGTCTTCCGACTAAGTAATTTTGCTAGTATTTTTTTCATGAAAATGAGTAGCTAAGGCAACAAGATAGGCAAAAAAACTCAAATAAATAACTATTCCGCTGGCCCTTGGGTTATGAATAAAGCTAGTAGCCAGTTGAGAACATTATGTAGTCGAGTAACTAGATCGACACGTATCACAAATGTATGCCTTCACGTTAAAAGGCTATATTGGCATTCCAACCAAGCTTCCTAATAAAAACATGACCTAGTTGAGTAACCATATTGACTTTCATCACAAATCTTTGCTCCACGTAAAAAGTTAGGTCTATGTCCATAAAAGGTAACAAAAAGAATTTTTCTCAAATAAAAACCTACCAAACTTATGAATAGCTTAACTTTTCATGAAAACTTAGGATTAGTTACAAGTTTGATTAACCAAATAATTATCAATGTGTGTGTACAATTGAAGTGGATGAATAAACTTGACATTTAAGTTTTTATTAATATGTATATTTAGTCTAGAGTTCATAGACGTAGATTTGTATGTTAATAATTTAGAACAACTTGAATGATTATGTTTAAGGTAAAATTTGTTTCGTGTAGTTGAAGCTATTGTTATATTATTGCAATGTATGATTTTTGTTTTTGTTGTTTGTTTTTTTGCTTGCTTGAGGACAAGCAAACGATTAAGTGTGGAGATGTTGATATTTTTCAATTGCATCATGTTTTAGGGGGTAGTTTGGTTTATGTTTAGTTGTCAATTTGATTATTTAGTGTGTGTTTAGGTTAGAATTATGTTAGTTTGTTAAATATTTGTGTATTAAGTGTTCCATGGGTTAGAACAAGCTTTTGAGCTTCAATGTTGTATATTTGGGGTACGTTGATGAGTTTGGTAGTGTTGTAGGGTTAATATCGAAGAGCGGAGAAGTTTCAGAGGGAACTAGGCTATAGCACAGGCCTACAATCGTGACAAAAGCATTAAAATTGGACCACGAATATGGCCTAAATGCCACAATCATAACAGAGAGCTTAATCAAGGACCATAATCGTGGCCCATATGGGACAACCGCAGGGACGCTTATAGACTCAAGTTTTAGAGGGACTTTTCGATCTTTTCAGACCCCAAAAAAGACCCTAGGTTATCCTAAATGGAAAACCATATAAAAAGAATAAGATGTGAGTAGAGAAAGGCAGTCTTCAACCAGCCAATTTTTAAAATCCTTAAAAGTGAGAGAATAAGAGAGAAAGAAGAAGAAGGAAGAGGAAGAAAAGGAAGACGAAACGGACTCGATGTGCTTCCTGGATAAGGAGGTTTCCTGATGTTGCTCCCTTCCCATTCATCTATTCTAAGTTTCTGTTTCCTTTTTGTTTCGATTTATTAATGTATAAGTTGGAATGGATTGTTTGATGATGGAAATTGGAATATCGATGATGTTCTAAACTCTCGTTTGGGATTTTATTTTGATTTAATGATAACTTAGTTGATTTGTGTTTATTGGATGAATGTTGTGATTTGATTACATTCTTGCATGATTCGATAATAAACTGAGAGGGTGAACTGAATGAAAAATAATTAAATAAGGTTAATGAGAGTTAGGCGATTTAATAGAAACCATAACAAATCATATCGGCAATTGTGCAGAGAGAGATCTCATATGAAAACCCAATAGTTTATTAGAGTGCTTTAGATCTAATTAGGGTTTTGGATCATTTGTGAATTGAGAGATTACAAATTCCATAATCCGATTAGGGTTTGTAATTTAGGGTTTAATGGTTATAACTCGAGAGAGAGCAATCAGCCTTAAGATAGTCTAGAACCGACATCCCAATAACTCATAAACGGCTAGGTTAGCATTAATGATAGGTAGAATCCCCTTTCTCATAACTTGGGAATTTCTTTGGTTGATTTCCATTGTGCTTGCTTGTTGCTCAATTGTTAATTCCTTTGTGTTTAAGTTCTAATTTAATTGGTTGAACTCAACTCTCGTAATTACTTTTCGTGCACTATCTATTTTTAGTTTTATATCTTTTTGGCCTTAGATTTTTATGATTAGATTATTCTCCCTCCTCATGGGATCGACCCCTCGTATAACCGGTGACCCATACGCTTGCGGTATTTGAGGGCTAAATAATGAGACTTGCCCTAGTGAATCGATAAATCAAATCAAAGCGAACAATATTAGTACTACATCTTTTAAGCCAATATAATTTGACCCCATTAACAAAATATAGCTTTGACGCCGCTAAGCTTTTTTTATAAAACATTTCTAATGCCCATAAACTTTAAAATAAGCAGATTTTTGTTTATTTATTTAGAGTTTCTCCATTGGTTCAAACAACTGTAAGAAACTGAGACACTACTCAATCTAAGTTACAAAAAAGTTAAGAAAACCAAAATTTTTTTGTGTTTTTATGAGAAAATTCCAATAAATGTTGTCAAAAGTCTTGCGGAAGTCAATTTTGAGAGCATAAATTTTGCTAGAATGCTTTTTATTATGTCCTTTAAAATCTATTAGAATATTTTCTCTAATCAACTTGCCCTCAATAAAAGCTCTTTGAGTGAAATTATTATATTTAGGATGTATCTCTTTCAAAACATTGGCTAAATATCTTAGATATAAGCTTGTAGATTGTATTAGAACATGTTATAGGTCTGAATACCTTGAACGAGGAAGGAGAACCTAGCTTAGGAATAAGGAAAATGAAGGTTTTGTTAACCTCATTTAGCATTTTATAGAATTGAGGAACTCTAGGATGACATCTACAAACAGTCTTCTAATATGACTTCATGCATTTTTAAAGAGGAAGTAGTTTATCTCGTCTAAGCTTAGGGCCTTATTGGGGGTGCATGGAGAATAGAAATTGCTTAACATAAATTGCTAAAAATGTTCTAATTAAAAGATTAGCTTTTTGACTAGAGATTTGTTAATTAATTATCAATTTAAGAAGTTGGACAAATGAGTAGCAGTGTAACACTCCAACATATACCCTGGAAATATTATACCATGTATAGGGTGTAATAAAAAGTGAACATAACGAATGAATTAAGTGCATCTAAGTATAGTAACAGAAGACATGGGTAATTTGTTCATTTCAGCATGAACATAATTCCGTAATTTGGCCATATCTTGGGCTTTAGACCTCAAAATTGGATACTTTCAATTGGATATTATACTAGAGACATAGGTCTAAAACTTTCATGAAGGAACCAAAATTTGATTCTGCCTCTAAGATATTTTAATTCTATTTTGAAGTTGAGTTCTAGCTGCTGTCATTGTTTTCGAATAGCCTGTAGTTTTTGGGGTATAACTCCTGATATAATTAACCAAATTGCATGAAATTTATGTCATTAGAAACTTAAAACATAGGGGAATGAAATAAATTGATAATATTATAGGCTAATATGGGAATTAAGGGAATAAGAAGGACTAATATGCAATTTCCTAAAGTTAACTAATGGACCAATAAAATTAAAGCATATGTGTCCAATAGAATTGTAACACATGGTCGAATAGAATGGTAACACATGGTCCAATAGAATGGTAACACATGGTCCAATAGAATTATAAAACATGATCCAATAGGATTGCAACATTTGGTCCCATAAAATCGTAACACATGGTCCAATAGGATTGTAACACATGGTCCAATGGGATTGTAACACATGGTCCAATAGGATTATGACATATGGTCCAATGGGATTGAAACATGTGTCTAAGACTAGAAAGTTCATGAAAAGGCATATATGGAGAGGGGAGATGGATGAAAATTTAAGGGCTAAACTTCAGATTTTTTCTCCTCTCCATTTCACCTTCTTCATCCCGTGATTTTTCATTTGGTGGTTCAAGCAAAGACAAAGAGGAAGGGAAGGAAACGCAATAGAAGATCTTCGTTGTCAATGTTGAGGTTTGGGATTTCACTTAATTGATTTCTATATTTGTGTATGTTCTAATGAATATAAAGATTCATTTGGATTTGGAATGGTTTGTGGGATGATGCTTTGGTATTATTTGGTGTTATCTTGCATGAATTTGGTTGTATATGATAAGAGAGTATCATGTAGTGAAATTCTGTCTAGGGTTTGTTTGAATTAGTCACATTGTTTGAGTCACAACTTAGCCTAAAGACCTCTAAATTGTGTGATTTTAGTTGCATACGAAATATAAGACATAGATCTAAATATCTCTAGGAGGGACTCTAACTTAATTATGGCTTTATGACCTTGGAAATTGAGATCGAAAACTGTGACCTGATGCTGCCCCTATTTTGGAGCAGCTTGCGAGATTTGGTCTATATCTCATGATTGGGAAGTCCAAATGGTCTAATTTTTCATTCTGTGGAAACTAGAGACATAGAGGAAAAATTTTCTAGAAGACCTTAAAACCCAGTTCTGAAGATTTCTATATGCATATTAAGGAACAAATAGTGGTATGAATGGAGACAGTGTCTGTCATGACTGTGACATCGTTTTTGCTTCTGATTTTTTTTTTCAAATCTTATGTGAATCTTTAGAATGTGTATGAAACTTAGTAAACCCAATATAAAGGTAATATGTGATTCATTATATGTAAATGCTTTCATTGATGCATTATTGCAAAGGCTTATGTTTATAAGGCATAGTAATCTTGATTGGGCGTGAATGAACACTTTCAAATTGAGCATAAAGGAATGACCTCATATGTTATGCATAAATTCTCTTAAATGTGACTCTGAAATGTGATTAGTGCTCTAATGATTTGTTTTATCCTGCCAAGTTGGAGTTGTTGGTAAATAGGCATGCCTAGAAGGGTTTGCAGCTGCTTTTGTTCTGAGACACTACAGTGTCTTCTGTTTTAGAGATTGAAGTCTCTTTTGTTTCAGAGGCTATTGCCTCTTCTGTAGATGCCAATCGTAGGTATCTTTTGTTCTTTTCCTGTTACCCACTTTTGAAAAGATTAACAGGCAAATTCTGTATATGTTCTTATATTTGTTATGCTCTGATGCAAACTTATAGTCGGTATGCTCATTCAGTATTATATTCAGTTTTTGTTATGTGATATTTCTGAATGTGTGTGCTTGGTGGATGACTACTGTGAGTGGTCATCCAAATTAAGTGTTTTCCCCCACTAAGCTTTCAAGCTTAGCACAGGTGTTAATCCGTGTAGGTCCAGGTCATAGGAGTGAGGAAAAGGGAACATCTGCAAGGACTAAGGCCAACATATAGAAGAAAAAGTATTTCTAGAAGGTGTTTTAGTCAAAGATGATTGTACATATAATGGTTAAAGAAATTTTATGTTTTCCTTTTGGATTGTCGTGTAAATATGAAGATGTAATACTACTGTTAAATGATAATGTTAAGCATTATGGAGTTTTGTAATGTATATGTGCAACATTGAATAGAATTGTATGCCATAAATGCATATACAGGACTTTCGGGTGCCATGGGTGCAGATAGATGTAGGTTTCGTATAGGGGGTGTTACAAGCAGCTACTAGAAGTACCAAGAGAACATGACAAAAAGTTGAAAGCTTCCTAAAGCATACCCTTTTTAGAGTCAATTTTATATCCTTCTGCATTAGTGATAAAATTTATTACATTGAAATTCCTTCTACTGAGGACAAAATTATGAAAAAAATGAAGTATTCATGTCTCCATCCAAAAACCAATTGATTCTTGATCTTTGTTTCCATAATGAGTGGTTAATGTCAATGGTTTTAAAATAGTGTGAAAGAGAATTTCTCTCCTCTACTTAAAGTGCCTAATCAATAGGAGATATGTCTATATTGGTTCGAATTATATTTACTGTCTCTTGAGCCTAAGATATAATAAGGTTTGTTTCTCTAATTCTTTTCTTATTCAAGGATTTAAATCCTCTTTTATCAACTTAAGCTTACATATGTAGAGTTTATTCCCTTTATAAAAGCATCTTTAAAAGGATATGTTTGAATACATCTTAATAAACTTTGCACTAGGATCAAAGTATGATATGAGAAGAAAGGATTGGAAAAGATGGCCTTGCTATCTAGGAAAGCATTTAACTCACTATAGCCCTATCAACCTTTTTCATGAGGAACCAAACATCTTTTTGTTTGTTATTCCAAATGTAGAAGTGCCCTTCCATAGAGAGATCTGTTAATACAATATCCTTTGCACAATCTCTTAGATCCTCCAAGCAATTCCCTAATTAGAATTGCCTTCTACTTTAAATTGATGTAACATGCTATTAAAATCACCTAAAACTATCCATGAGGAGTTTTTAGTAGTGATTAGGTCATCTAGCTCATCCTATAGGAGAGTTCTTTTAGAAACATGATTAAAAGAATAAACATTTGTGATCTCTAAGTTGATATTGTACTCAATCAACCTAGTAAAGAGGTGAATAAACTAACCATCTATAATAAAGTTTTGAATTTCAATCATATCCAAATCATAAGCTATTAGAATTCTACCTTTATGGTGTCTTGTTGATTGTAGATTAACCTCCAATTCTTCTTTAAGAAACACAAATTCTTATAAATTTCCTTTTTCAACTTAGTGTCTAGTAGACCCACCAAAAATGGATTAATAGTACCTAACAATCACTTAGAGGTAGTTATTTTTATGGGCAGTAAGGCCTTTAAAATTCCATCAAATAAAGATCATGGATTAGGGGTAGACCTAGAACCTTTCCTTTTTCTACTCAATTTCCTTCTACTAATAGCTTGGAATTCTATACCTGCTTCTCCAATAGATGAATTATATAGAGTTGAATCCTCCTTTATTATATGGTCATTTAATTTAACTAAATGATTAACATTCTCAACCTTTTCAAACTCAAGAACTAGCTGTTCCATAATAAAAATTTCAATAGTTAAAGGGTCCTCTGAGCTTTCATCATCATGAGGAGTTTCTCGAGATGGCTATTGATCAACTGTATCAATATCTTAACAGTTTCCTTTCAAGGAAGGTTCTTGAGTGACTAACTCCTCTTTACTTCTCCTCACAACTCCAATGTTCTTAAAGGTATTCAAGCTCATCATTTCCTCATCAATGCTTGTGCTAAACATCCTACTAGTCAATTTCTAAGTCTTTTTTCAGTTAAGGAAGTTAGGTACCCAATTGTAAGAAACCTTCACTAAGTCTTGAAAGAGCTTGTCAATTTTATCTAACCTCATTAGTATAATGAGCTCTAGGAGAAGCTATTGAATATCCACGAGTACATAAATGCAAGTATAAAAAACATTTGCTTATATTGTGAATGGCTTCATCTAAACATAGGGGCTTACAAAGGTAGCTAGCTAGGTAGCTTAAAACTTTGAAAGTCTAGTACTCTAATGGAAAGTTATGTATGTTAGTTATAATGGGACTTACTTCACCTTAAAGCATTACATATGGATGCAATGTTTCCCCCTTTACACAAAGATAGGTTGATTGTAAATGTGCCAAGGGCCCACTTTAATCCTTTTTGTGTCTGATCAGGAGTTGCAAACTTAAAGAGGAATATGTTTTCCTTATTAACCAAGACTAGAGGTTTCCAATGAAGTGTAGGCCATGAGTTTGCCATTGGGAATGCAGATATTTTACTTAGGAAGAACCATAATAGTGTGGCATCCCACTAAGGACCCTCCCTTCAGAATGTCTATATAAGAAGCAACTATGGTAGCTTCCCCATTAGGTAGACAATATTGGAGTTTAAACAAGGGTAAAGGATCTCTAAGCACCTACACCCAAATTTCTTGGCATTAAATAGGGTTGGAGATAGGTTGGAGCGGTCAACAAGAAGGGATAAGGAGTTAGGAATGTCAATAAGAAGAATGGGGTGAGATAGCAAGGTCTATTCTAGAGGAGGGTTAGGTTTTATGCCAAGTGGCTCACTGCTCGACATAAAGCTAAAAATGGAAATAGGGGATAGAGAATTAGAAGCCAAAAGAGGCAACATAAAGAGTGAGAAAATGTAAAAGAGAGAAAAGATAGATAAATAAGGAGAGGAAAAAGCTCAAGGGAGATCGAAAGGAAAAAGAAGAAGAGAAGTAAGCGAGAAGAAAACTAATGAAAGCAATATGGGGGAAGAGTGAAGATTGGTGAGAGAAAGGAGAAAAGAAAAGGATCTAGAAGAAACTATAGTAGAAAGGAAGGAGAATACAAGTTATGAAGAAGTAGGAGGGACAAATAGACAAAAGAAGAATAAGAACACGAAATTAAGAACTAAAGGAAGACTTGAGAGGGAGAGGACCATCATTAGGAAGAAGCAAGAACTAGTGAACACCATGCACAACATGCAAAATATAGAAAGAAGCTCTCTCTTCCGTTTTAGATTTTCATAGGAATAAGTTTTGATATGATTAAATATTTAATCATATTAAATTAATTGCTAAATTTAGATTTATAGTCTAAAAATATTTATTATAAATTAGCCAAAAATATTTACACTATTAAATTTTCAAAAAAGACAAATATTCATCAAATTATTTTCACATAGACTACAAGCAAATTGACTATATCAGAACTCAACTTCTATTTAAACAATTTATTTTATATAACTAAAAGAGGTATAAAAAAATAGTAAATTGATATACACTTTTTTGTTATAAGATATTTTTTATTAAATTCATTATTGTTAGATGTGTGTAATAGTCAACCACGTGAAATTTTATATAAAATAACTTAACATACTACTCTTAATTTTAAAAATTTTAAAAATAATCTAAGTTAATAAAAATATTTCTTGTAATTATAAGATATCTGCATATTTTATTCAAGAAATTTTTAAAAAAAGGAAAGTAAAAGAATTAATTAATGATTAGAGTTACTCAAAAATACATTCCTAGTTAATCACAATGAATAAAAGTAGCCTAGCAAAATCAGTCTGCTGCTAATGCAAACATCTACCAATAGTGTGACCAAAATAAGAAATTAAGGATAAGAAGAATTCAAAGCCATTAGCATTTGCTTAATAATATAACTCATTATCTCATGTATAAGCTGCTGCTTATACCTTAGTTTACCTTGAAATTATCTTAAATTCCTTTCCTTCCAAATTAGGAATATAGTGGCGGTGAAGGAGATTTTAAACTTGGTAAACTCTTATTTACATTTTCGGCTCAAACTAACACACCATTTAATAATATCAGTCTAATTACTTGCCAAGCAAGCGAGATTGTTCATCCTTATAATAGTTCTCTAAATTGGTATTATGCACTCACATTGAAATTACAAATGGCTAATAGTTTTAGGTGATCGATGATAAAGAGCAAAAGTGACAGAGATAGAAGTTATACCATGCAATATGTCTTTGGTGTATAGCTTACCATTAATAGTCAACTACACAATAAAGGAGACCTTTGGAGAGATTTATTGGCTTTAAACAAGTTTATAACGTGAAATTTTAGAGGCTCTAGATCTAAAAATATTCTTGTAAGATTTATTGGTGAAAGAACCTGATGAATGCCCCAACCAAATATACTTATCAACATCTACAAAGTTACGTTGAAAAGGAGGTGCGGTTTAAAGTAATTCATTAATGTTATAAGGATCAAGGTTATAGGAATTATTATCTAGAATCAAGGTCCTCAAGTTAACATAATGTAGTGTTGATAAGAGGGCATAAAAAGTTTCAATCAGTATGCCAAAAGTTGGTAGAAGCTCTATTACCTAGGCTTGTTACAATGAGAAAATTCATCTACTCCCTAAGCTTGAAGATGTTAAGCATATTCCAGGATGAGATGCTTTATGAGAAGCTGCTAGAAGGTGTTACATTTTAAGTAATATGAATGTATCGACTTTACCCAAAGAGACTCCTTATCCTCTATAATCATCTATAACCTCCTTGACATATAGATTTTGTTGCTTAACTTGATTGAGGTTATTCCTAACCATCTTCATCCTTAGGTAAGCACACACTCTCCTATTTAATATAAGCTTTATATTTCCAAATGCTTGACCAACCCATAAGAAGATCTTGAACATCCTTTTTATGATCTTTATCATACTCTCTAGAAACACAATATGTGAAACCAATAAACATACAATGAATTTAACACTGAATTAATTAATTTAACTTTACTAACATAAGTTAAGGCTTTTGTTACACCAACTTTTGATCTTTTCTAAATTTTCTTAATAAGTGACTAGAACTCCCTACAATAAGGGTTTTTATAAGGATATAAAAAGGAAACCTTTGTCCTTATTCATTTCCAATCCAAATAGTTCTTTAAACCATCTTAAAACATTAATTAAGGCACTTATAAAGTTGGCTGCCTCCTATAAAAGCAACAAGTCATCAACAAAAAAGAGGCTATGAAATTTAAGCTACTTGTATTTGAAATGATATTTAAAGCTCCTTTCCTGCTTTATTACATGATTTATAAGCCTTGACAAGACTTTTATGCATAGTGTGAATAAGTAAGAAGATAGAGAATCACCTTGTTTAAGGCCTTTACCACCATTGAAGAATCTAGTAGCTCACTATTAACTAATATATTATAAGGCATAGTGAAAACTGCATTAATAGATCCAATGTACAAACCTTGGAGGAAAATATGAAGCATACATAATATTGATAATAAACCCCCATTCAATAGAATCAAAGGACTTATTGAAGTCCAATTTTGTAACACAACTCCTAAAGGAGTCTTTCCTATTATAACTCTTGAAGAATTTTTGTGCTAGCAACACATTATCACAAATTGATCTTCCCAACATAAAGGCACTTTGAGAAAGGCTAATAATTGTTTACAACACCCCTTTGAGCCTAAAAACAACTATTTTTGCAATTATCTTGTAGATTGTTTTATTGCAAGATATAGGCATGAGATCCTTCAAAATGTTAGGATTGACAATCTTTGACACTAAAGTGGTAAAGGTTTTGCTAATTTCCTTAAGAGTGCAACCACTATTAAAGAATTTCAACACCACATCAATAACCAAATGCTTTAACAAATGTCATAACTTGTGAAAAGAAGGAGCATTTAGACCATTTATACCTGAGGTCCTATTTGGATGAAGAGTAAAGAAGGCTTTCTCCATTTCAAAATCTATAATAAATTTGAATCAACTAAAGAAATTTTATTAGTAATAAATGATTGTAGAAATTGAACTGAGAATTGGTAGTTTGATGAGAATCTAAAGAACTTATTGAAATGATCATAAGTGGTCTCTATAAGATCCAACTAAATTGAGATAACAAACTCACCAAGCATTGTAAAAGAAGTAATTATATTATGATTCCTTCTTAAGATCACAAATTTATAGGCAAAAGAAGTGCTTCTGTCTCTATACTTAAGCCACTAAATCCTCGATCTTTGTATGAGGAAGGAACAGTTAACCTCAACTACTTACATATAACTAAATAAAGCCTTCTTCTCTTCAAATTGTAACAAGATATTAGGAGGATCTTGACAAAGCATTTGTTGCGCCTCGTCAAGCTTGTCTTTAGCTAATGTAATAGCTACTTGAGTATCATTGTAATTATTTTTTTCAGTAATTTAAAATGTCGTTTCATTTTTTATTTTCTATGTTTTTAAAATAAAAAAATTAAAATAGAAATTAAAATCCAATTAAATAATTTTTTTACTAAAATGAAAATAAGAAATCAAAAAATAATTTGCAAAATGACCTATTCTAAGATTATATGACTTTTTGACTTAAAACAAACGGGCCAACCTTACCTGTGAATGGCCACATTTGATTAGGCAATATAGTTGGGCATAGTGAGTTCGGGCCCAAATGATTGATGGCCTTCGTTGCTTGTTTGGTAGTGGTTTTTTCGCCATGCCTTCTTCCTCTGGTCTATTTCTTAATATAGGAGGAAGACTAGGAAGACTGGGGTCCTATTACATGTTGTGTTTTTGGTTTCAGGAGAAAGAGACAAGATGCTAGAGAAGATCGGATTGCCGGCGAAGCCGTCGTTGAGAGGGAATAATTGGGTGGTGGACGCCACTCATTGTCAGGGTTGTACTTCTCAGTTCACCTTCATCAATCGCAAGGTTAATCTTTTCTCTTTGTTTTTTTTTGTTTTCTTTTTAATTTCTTCTGATCCGCGTCTTTGTTTTTTTTTTTTCTATACCCATGTCTCAATATTTGTGCTTTTGTGCAAATAACTTTGATCCTCATCTGGGTCTTCTTATTTATTTATTTTTGTAACTTGTCCATATGGTTAATCAGGAAACAGCGAGATTTTGATTGAATTTTGTGATCACTCACTTTTCTTTTCTTTTAACTTTTCATTTCTGTTTACTTAAAGTATTGGGATCATTTCTGCTAGTTCAAACTCTTGATATAAGAGTTGACCAACTATTGATGGTTTTGAGGATTGGTTTGCAGCATCATTGCAGAAGATGTGGGGGTTTGTTCTGTGGAACCTGTACTCAGCAAAGAATGATTTTACGTGGTCAAGGTGATTCACCTGTGCGTATTTGCGAACCTTGTAAAAAGCTAGAAGAGGCTGCACGATTTGAGTTGCGATATGGACAAAGGAACAGGGGTGCGAGAGGTATATTTTTATTCTGCAAAGTTTATGTGTTGGACAGTTATGAAATCTGCAGGCATGGCAAACATATGCCACAAACCATTTTTATTCTGAAGGGTGCATCTGTACCACCTTTTCTGTAGATGACATTTATCTAACTGTTACTATATTCTGTTAGGAAGTTCAAAAATAATGTCAAGGAATGACGACGAATTGTTGAATCAGATTCTGGGCAATGACGGAATGGAAACCTCTTCATCTGGACAACAACGGAACACTGATATGGTTTCTGGCATTCATAGGGTGGGTAGCAGTGCTTCGTGCTCGAATAATCAGGAAGTTACCGTGTTTGATGCTGGGAGAGAATTACCTAGGAGTCATTCTGTTGGAAAACCCAATGAAGTGCATAGTGAGTTTGGTTCAATTAGTCCCGGAGAATTACGTCAACGAGCTCTAGAAGAAAAGAAGATGTATAGAATTCTAAAAGGTGAAGGAAAGTCCGAGGAAGCTCTAAAAGCCTTTAAAAGAGGAAAAGAGCTTGAGAGGCAGGCAGATGCTTTGGAGATGTCTATTAAGAAACAACGTAGGAAAGGTTTGTCTTCTGGCAATAGGGCTGAGGATCAGGGTAAAGCTGGTACTAAAGAATCTGCTGAGAGGTGCACACCTGTCACTGCAGTGGGTAAAGACAAAAATGACTTATTCTCTGAACTTCGAGAGTTAGGATGGTCTGATCAGGATCTCCATGATGCTGATAAAAATTCAGCGAAAGTGAGTCTGGAGGGGGAATTGTCTTCTCTTGTTGGCGGCACTTCCCAAAGGAGTAGCCAACATATTGGCAGTGGTGGCAGTGGTAAGACCCAGGTTATGGAACATAAGAGAAAGGCTCTCTCACTGAAGCGTGAAGGCAAACTTGCAGAAGCTAAGGAAGAGTTGAAAAAAGCAAAACTTTTGGAAAAACAGCTCGAGGAAGTGGAGCTCTTGGGTCCAGATGAAGATTCTGATGATGAAATAACTACTTTAATCCGCAGTATGGAAAATGATAAACAGGAGGAATTGCTTGTTGGGTACAAGCTAGATGATGATTTTAATTTTGATAAGGTTGTTGGGCCAACTGATAATTTTGACTTTGATAATGACCCAGAAGTTACAGATGACGATCAGATTGACCCAGAAATTGCAGCTACATTGCAGTCATTAGGTTGGGCTGATGATTTTGATGGCTTAGATAGTGCAATGTCTCAGTCTATCATTACTGACAAGGAAGTGCTGCAGAGGGAAATTCTTTCATTAAAGAGAGAAGCAGTCAATCAAAAACGGACTGGAAATATGGCAGAGGCAATGGTCCATCTTAAGAAGGCCAAGCTGCTTGAGAAAGAAGCTGAAGTCCTGAATTCTCAAGAAAAGCCAATTTCGGAGCATCCTTCGGTTATTAACAAAGGTTCTACTTCTCAAAATATTAACACCAAGAATGATGTTAACTCCAAACTTGCACCCAAAAGTAGATTGATGATTCAGAAAGAGCTTCTTGCTTTGAAAAAGAAAGCTCTCGCTTTGAGAAGGGAAGGAAAATTGGATGAGGCGGATGAGGAACTTAAGAAAGGTAAGTCTCTTGAACAACAGCTTGAAGAGATGGACTATGCTTCAAAGATTAATGCTCAACACGTGACTATTGGTGGTCCTGCTTTGGCATATGAGCATCCTGATGTTTCTGAAAATGTATCAATTCAAGAAGGAGAAGAGGATGTGACAGAGCAAGATCTGCACGACCCAACTTATCTTTCAATTCTTACAAACTTGGGTTGGCAAGATGAAGATAATCAGCCAAAAAATTATGCAGTTAATCCTTCTAAAGAAAATGATAATCGTTCTATGAGAAATAGTGAGTCCTTGGTTTCTAAGGCCAAATTGAGTGCTCCTTTGAAAATGCCAAGAAATAAAGCTGACATACAGAGGGAACTTTTAGGCTTGAAAAGAAAGGCTCTTACGCTCAGACGTGAAGGAAAGATTGATGAAGCAGAGGAAGTACTTAGTATGGCAAAGCCATTAGAGGCCCAAATGGCAGAGCTGGAAGGATTAAAGAAAGAAATCCAGGATGAACCTCACATCACCGAGGAAGAAATTGTTAGTCCCATTAAAAGTGCAGCAGGGGAAGGGGATGTAGAGGATTTCACAGAAAAAGACATGCAAGACCCAGCTCTTCTATCTATGCTAAATAATTTAGGCATGAAGAATGAAGAGCATGAACCTCTTCCTCCTCAGGGAAAAGTACTTATATCAGGTTCTGTTAGTTTTATGCCTGCTGACCAGTCTGAAGCTCCTTCATCTTTCAGCACCTCAGCTGGAAGACTGAGAAATAGAGGGGAAATCCAAAGAGAGCTCCTGGGTCTGAAGAGAAAGGCACTTGCTCTTAGGCGTGAAGGAAAAACTGAAGAAGCTGAAGAATTGTTAAAGAATGCCAAGGTGTTAGAGTCCCAAATGGAAGAACATGATGGCTCAAAGAATGAGATTCTGCCAAATCCTCATAAATTTGTGAATCCTGGAAGCACTGAATCATTTTTAATTAAAGAACAGGAGAAGAATGCTAAGAATGCAGTTGAAATGACTGGAAAATCAGACTTGATTGGAGTTGTTCAAAACAAAAGAGTAGTTAATTCTTCCGTAAACCCTTTGACACAAGTTGGAATTGAAGAGGATCTTCAAACCAGCAAAGAAGAGCCACTGGCTAGTTTAGACGAGAAACTAAATCCTTCTGGTGCAAATTCTGCGTACACATCACTAAACAACCAAAACCCCCTTCACTCAGAAGTTTTGGCTCGTAAGAAGAAGGCAGTAACTTTAAAGAGAGAAGGAAAATTGGCAGAGGCTCGCAACGAACTCAAGCAAGCAAAGTTGATTGAGAAACGTCTGGAAGAACCGATCCATCAGTCTGAATCTGGCAAGCACGATATGCCATCATCAATGTCTAGTGCTCCTCTTAAGCAGAAGGAACCTGGCACTTCAGATTTGTCTCCAAAACCATTGTCTGGGCGCAGCCGTTTCAAGTTGCAACAGGAGGCCCTAAGCCACAAACGACAGGCCATGAAACTACGAAAAGAAGGTCAGATGGACAAAGCAGAAGCCGAGTTTCAGTTGGCCAAGGCTCTTGAATCGCAGTTGGAGGAATTTACATCTCAAGATTCCTCAAGTTCTTCAGTCCACATGGCAGAACCTGTAGATAATTTGGGTGTTGAGGATTTTCTTGATCCTCAACTTCTATCTGCCCTAAAAGCTATTGGAGTTGTAGATACTAATGCTGCATCTCAAGGTCTAGAGAGAATGGGACCTGCCCCGAAAGCTATTGGAGTTGAAGATGCTAACGTTGCATCTCAAGGACCTGCTAAGGCTAGCCCTCTAAACAGTGAAAATCCTAACCAGGAAAGGATTCAGTTAGAAGAGCAGATCAAGGCAGAAAAGGTAAAAGCAGTGAATTTGAAACGCTCAGGAAAGCAAGCCGAGGCCTTGGATGCATTGCGGCGATCCAAATTGCTGGAAAAGAAACTAAACTCCCTGTCTACCCATTGAGGACTAAAAGATGTTTCAAGATTATTTCACCTTCAAATTGTCAGATGAGGCCTTGTGAAAGAAGATTGTATGAATATACATGACATTCTTTGTGTCGTTGTGTAGCAAATATATTGATGGTGAACTTCAACATTGTTTGAAGTTGTAGCAAAGATAGGAATATACAGTGAATTCGCCTTTTCAATTTGACATAGGATTACCGAAGTGAACGGCTGGCCTCTCCAGTTCTTGATTGGTAACGATGATGGGATGTTACACGCGAAGAATTTATCTTTAAGATATTTAAATTTTACACCTATTTCAGTTTGTCTTAAATTTCCTAGGTTGAGCAACATGCAGAGTGCCTTGTTTTTCTTTCGTTAGCCAGTGTCTTGGTTCCAAAGGAAAGAAGCTGTGCAAAGCGCACAATACAACAGCCAGCTTAACAATTAATCTAGTTCATAAAATTATTAAATAGAGGGGTATAAAAAAAAGTCAGCGGCTGGAAATATTCAACACCAGACTGGAAATATTCAACACCAGAAAGCTATTAAATAGAGGGGTATAAATAAAAGTCAGAAGCTAGAAATATTAAACACCAACAAAAATCAAGTCTTCTTTATTTTTCTAGCTGGTAAGTTTGTAAATGTATCATTTCTCTCTTTCATGTGAAACTTTCCTCATGTTTTTCCGCATTTTATTTGGTTTGCAACAAATTGTGAGAAATTGTGAAGGTTGACAACTCCAAAATTTCCCAAACCCTTAGCACGTAGGTAAACTTTCAGCTACAATTATATGCCTTTTATTGTAATTTTTAGTCATCCTACACTAGTATATAGTTGAATTGTATGTTGTAATTGTTTAGGACAATAAATTGAAGTCATGGAAGGAGATAAAAATGGAGAAAAGGTGACTCGAAAATGAGGGGAAAAAAAGAAGAGGTAGGAGAAGAGGAGAGGGTGAAGAAGAAGGCAATTTTAGAAATTTGAAGTTGTATTAAGGAGTAAAATAGGAAATGCAAAATTTTAAGAGTAATATTGGAATTTACTTACAAGAAGGGTATTTTTGTATTAATAGAAATAAGTGAGGGTAAAATAAGACTTTTAATAGTTAAGAGTATTTTAGCAATTATGTTTGTTAGGTCAGTAAGGATATTTTTATAATTAATAGTGAAGTAAAAAAGGAATCATGTTGGATTATTAAGTATAATTAGGTTGAAAATTTTTCTTAAATTAGTCTAATAAAATTTTGTAATCTCTAGGTACGTAGAGCGGATTAAGGCATAAATTGGACTATCAATTAGTTGAGTTTGAAATTCTATAACCTTAGATTGTACTCTTAAAATAGTATATTGTTTTGATATTAATAAATTATTTTATAGCGAATTATATTTCAAATTAGTCATTAATTAAATTAATGATTAATAGTTATATATATGAATTATGTTTATTTATTTAGCAAATAATTAACAGAGTAAAAGGTGTTTCACTTTTATATTTTGTTACGTATTATAATATGAATCGCTTGTTAATTGGATGAAATAGAGACTAACTAATAATATGTTGTGAATAAATAATGTAAATCGAGAATTTATAGCTTGTTTAGGATAGCCCACATTCAATGGTCATAGATTGATATGTTGTTTAGATATGAGAGAGTGATGGCTAGGTATCTGCCTATAGAGCAGGTACTGGGGGCATCCTAAGTCTAGAGGATGTCCTGTGTCGATGGCTAGGTACCGAAGTGATATCGGGACATTCTAAGTCTTGATGATATCTTTTGACGATGGTTAGGTAATGGAATAGTACCGGGATACCAAATTAGATTGAGAAATTAAGGTATCCTGTGTCGATATTTATACATCTAATTACGCTTTCACCTAGTGAGAGATTATGATGAGTAGAGATGAGCTGGTGGACTATTAAATGTAAGCCTACTACGTTAAGTAGAGCCTAGACAATTTAGTTAATTATGAGATAAAACATAAATGACAATAATAAAATAATATTAGTCTTAATCATTGCGGATATAGTATGACACCATTGGTGGAGGTGAGAGCATTGGACGTGAGATTGGAGATTGATTATATGAGTGATTTATTGACGACATTACGAGTTCAACTAGATTTGGGAGATAAGATTAGAGAGCCACAAGCTTAGGATTCTTATCTAATGCAGATGAGAGAGAGAGTGTAACAGAGTAGGGGATTAACTTTTTAGTAAGAGCAGAAGGAGCGTTAATGATTAGGAGGCGAGTTTGTGTGCTGGATGTAGATGGATTACGAGAGGAGATTTTAAAGGAAGCTTATAGTGCATCATATGCTATACATCCTAGTACTACAAAAATGTATCGGAATATGAGACCTTATTACTGGTGGCCAACAATAAAGAAAGATGTAGTAGAGTCTGTGTCAAGGTGTTTGACCTGTCAGTAGGTCAAGACAAAGCATCAGGCAGCAAAAGGAAAATTAAGACCCTTAGTCATTCCATTGTGGAAGTGGAAGAAAATTATAATGGATTTCATGGTAGCATTATCGATGACCAAATGTAGACATGATTTAGTTTGAGTGATTGTGAATAAGTTGACTAAATCAACTCATTTCTTACCTTATAACATACAGAATCTTTGGAAAAACTTGCCAAGTTGTATGTTGATGATATTGCGATGTACACTGTTTCAATGTCTATTGTATCAGATCAAGATCCATGGTTTGCTTCCCGATTCTAAATGAGTTTACAGACAACTTTGGGGACTAAGCTAAATTTGGGTACTACACTTAACTCGCAATCGAATGAACTGTCAGAGTGTATGATTCAAACATTGGAAGATATGATGAGAGCTTGTGTGTTGAATTTTGAGGAGATTGGGATAGATATCTACCTTTGATGGAGTTTGCGTATAATAATAGTTATCACTCAAGCATCAGTATGACACAATTTGAGGCATTATATAGCAGGCAGTTTAAAGATTCGATATATGGAGATATAGAGGGTGTTAGATTGTTAAAGAGACCGAAGTTGGTTTATGAGATGATAGAGAAAATAGGGGTGGTAAGGCAATGTTTAGAGGCAGCTCAGGATCGACAAAAGAATTATGTTGATCAACATCATTGGGAGATGGAGTACAATGTTAGAGATATGATATTTTTACGGGTATCACTTTAGAGGGGAATTTTGAGGTTTGGTAGGAGAGGGAAGTTAAGTCCCAAATACATTAGGCTATATGAAATTGTACAGTAAGTGGGGCCGTTAGCATACAAATTAACATTACCAGCAAAGTTATCACATCATTCAATGTTTCTATATATGTACGGGTCCTACCAAGTAGAATCTCTTTGGTTATCTTTTGTTTTTTAATACATCGG